>WOAB01000146.1:600000-1161747 GCA_027886185.1 Rheum nobile | reverse complement strand
GAACACTTCTTAAATAAACCCTAAATTTATGACTAATGTATCTAAGTATTACAATCTGTAAGAATATTAAATTGATGCTAAACATCTTAATATTACTTTAGAACAAAACCTTCAAGTGCAAGCCTTCGTCTTCGATTTGCTATTTCAAGGTTGTTTGAAACCAACCACTGATGTGCCGTATAGGACAGATGACACCAGTCAACCATGCAAGAAAAATAAAGGTGGTTAGTCTAATGAAAGACTAAAAAAGGGTGAAAAACAGAATGGTTTTTGTGATTGTATTCAGTTACTATTATTGTCTCTCAAATAATAGTCCAAAGACGATACATAACTCGGATACTCTCACTGAAACGATAGAAAGAGACATGCGCCAAGAGAAGACTCCAACGGAAATGATCTTATGGGAAATTAAACGATTTTTTTGGGAACATTATCACACAAAAATTTGAAAACGCCTCATTGAATATTTGGGTCATCGACCAACCTCACCGCATAATGCGAATCCAGATTGGAAAGGGGACTTACTTTAGACAAGAGACCGTGCGGGTTCCACGTTGCACTTCTTGTCCGAGAGTATATTAATTATGTGCAAAACGGCACTTATCTTATTCAATTCCAAAACGTGCATTTACGTTAAAGCTTTAATCCACACCAATGTCGCAATGATATATATATCATGAGACGAATCCCGAATTTCGGCACTAGCTAAGTGCACCACCACTTATATTCAAATAAGGGTAGTTAATGACCAAAAGTATTAGGACAATAATGCTCCTAATATAAGTTATAAAGAAATAGCTAAATCTCGCAAGATAAATAGCGTTCCTACGAATACCGTGCTAACTAGCATATAAGTCCACACCAAAGTTCACTAGCACCCTATAATAATAAAAATATATTTATATATAAGGGTCATTGCTAGCAATTATACAACATAATAATAAGGTTTAACACACAAGCTCCCAAACAGATACTTTAACTATTATCCCAACTTAATTAATACAATAGATTAATTATCAGTTAAGGAAAATATGAAATAAATTACAAGAGCGAACCATCACTTCCTTAAATCACGAAGAACTTGTACGGCGTATCGGAGATGGTTGCTTTTTAAAAGCAAATTGGCTCCCTGCTTTCATTTTCGTTCCAAACGCGATTTTGAGATATACCCAAATCACACAACATAAATAAATTATAATTAGATAATTTATTCAATATCGAATTTTGAAGGATACATGTCTCGATTTCTAATTGAATTTTTAACTATAATAAATCAATTTTCAAGTCTTTACAATAAAACGTTATTTATACGATACTAAAATTCATTTAGTCGTATATTCTAAATAATCATAACATAAATAAATTTATTCATTAATTTATTTTAACCCTAATAAATTTGTAACTAAACTTATTATCTAATGAAATGTTATATATCAACAATTCATATATAAGATAATACACAAAAAAATATAATTAATTTACTTTTAGTATTCGTAAAATTAAATTATCCTAACATAATTTGTTAATCCTGATTAACTTATTTAATCACGATTAAGATAAAATAAAAACAAAAATCCCAAAATTGATTAGGCAAAACCCTCACCGCATGTTCGAAATGGGTACCGGCGGAAAACGGTAAAATTGAGCCTCGTCGGGGCACCACCGGGGTCGGGACAAGAGGGATTTTGAAGAGGACTTCAAAGCGGTTCCAATTGTGGCGGAGGAGCACCGTGGTGGCCGAAAAATACCAAGAACAGCCGAGCAACGAAACAGAGGAATCAAGGGTTTAAGCTCGAAATTGGATGACAAAATGGCATCGGTTGGGGTTGAATTATTATGTTAAGGTAGCCCCTAATGAGAGCTTCTAAATCGCGTGAAATCAGGTCTCAATTGATCTGAATTTGGATCGAATTTCAACAAGTAGCACACTCGACGCGTTCTTGGGTTTGATTACCGTTTCGGGGAAAATTAGGACAAATTAGGGGGATTTGATTCCCTATTTTAGGGGGATAAGACGTGTCTTGCACTGACCTAAAAAACCCACAATTCAAATTAAAAATCATGCTGAAATGGGACCTAATTCGGCCATGGATGGAAGCTCCACAACACTCAGCCGAAGGTAGAAGAAGAGTGAACAGTACACGGTCGGGCCCCCTCACTTTTAGCTTATTTGCACATTTTTGCCCAACTTTTCAAGTTGTGGACAAAATGGGATCTAATTCGGCCATGAATTTCGGCACTAGCTAAGTGCACTACCACTTTTAAAAAATTATAAAATTTATTCAAACTTATTTATTTTATTATACTAAGTTTATATAATTATTTTAATCCAAAATTAAAAAGGATGAAATTTTAGATTAAGTTAATTCTAAGATTTAAGTTACATTTTATCATATTTTAACCTTATTTTACTTAACATTTTGTTATCCTTAATTTAATACTTTATGTTAACTTGAAATTTTATTTAAATTAATTTTAACATAAGTTAACATAATTTAAATATTTCAAGACTAAAAAGGTAACCTATTTAGGCTAAGTATTATTTTACCCTCAATGGATAAACATAATAAGTCTTATAACCTTTACTAATACTTAAAACTCCAAAACTACATTAATTGTTATACTTATTTATTTATTTCTACCATACTATTATAACCCATTTGTCAATTTATACTAAAATCATCTTAACCTAACTTTTGAACTTAAGTTAATGAAATTTAAATTACTCCTCTAAAAGAAATAAAGTAAATTTCATAACTTTTATATTATCAAATTAATTTTACCATATTATCCTTATGATAAAATTAGGGTTATTACAGATGAGTAGGAAGGAGAATAGTAAAGGGAGAAGGATTAGAGCCAGTGATGCTACCTTCAGAGACGGTGATCCGTTGAGGTTGCATTTGCCTTGGAGGGGATGAGTAGCACGATCTGGCTGGCTACAGGTTTGCCAAAAAACTAAGCATTTGTGATACCTTAGAGGGAGCCGATTATATACCAAATCTTGATGGATCTCACCATCAAAACCATTAAAGGTAACCTCCCTAAGTAGTTCAGATTTTGGTGAGATTTCAACAAGGATTCTTGAATAGCTCAAATTCTCTTGGTTTGCATAATTATAATATGTAATGATGGGCTTCCAATGGCAGATCCAACACATTGAAGCATATGCTCCGACCAGAATGAACATCTAGGTCATGAAGAGTGACCCATACAGGAATCCCTTCGATACAAATAAGGTCAAGGGCCATGCCTTCTTGCCATCATCTCAAAATAAGAGGTTTGGAGATATTGATGGACCAATGAGCACGTTCTACGATTGCATTGAGATCATCCTTCTTGTGAAAATGAAAGACAAATAGGCCATTGTCTTCCTTTGGATTCTAGGCAGCGCAACATTAGTCCAGTGATTAGAAACAAACGGTTCCATTGCTTTGAAGGGCATTTTCTCTCCTATTCGGGCTCCCACAAGAGTCAATCTCCATTTGTGAACCAACTATTCAACATCAGCCTTAGAGAATTCAATAACCCATTTTTTATTCCCTCAAACAAAACCTAAGGAATAAGCTTTGGACCAGATTTGCATTCCCTAATAGTAAAGCAAAACTGTTGTGGGTAGCAGGGTTTGGAGGGGTAGGTCTAGAGGCGGAGGGTCCAGGGTTGATTGAAGTGTTCATTTGACGGATGGGATTGTTGGGTATTAATGGTGGATGAGCTGGTGAGGTAATCCGGCCATTTCAGAATCCTTTGGAGAAAATAGGGGTTCAACAGATGGCCTAGACGATAGGTTATTGGAGAATTGGGCCTAGGGTTAGCAAGCACAACATGGGGTATTGAGGGTGAATGGGTGGTGGGGAGAGCGAGCCATCGGTGAAGACAGGGGAGGGAAATCAGAATGTTCACTTCTCCTTATTTTTGGTTATTCATAATGTTTTAGTCTAACAAAATAATTAACCCAAAATATCATTATTTGAATTTGCTTTGATGTTGGGACAATCCGGCGATTATAAGCATCCACAAACATGGGAGTCGAGTGTTTTTGGGCCTTTTAATTCTGCCACCTATGGGCCCCAAGGGCCTTTACATAGGCCTAGTTCTGCCCTTTTTATCTTTTCTTGCAAAAGGATACAATAGTAAAAGTTAGGTTCACATCCGACCGTACATAGTAAAAGCAATAGTAAGTATTAGATCAAAGGAGATGAAGAGCTAAAATAAAAAGCATTGAGTGACAAAATTGTTAATATATTCATTTCTTTCTTGTGCTCAAAAGCCAATAAATTTAGAGTTTAAGTGCATATATAAGAACACAAACTGCATATATAAGAACCCAAGTACATTTTTTATATAAGCATATTGTAAAAACTGTATGTATATATCAAATATTCACATATAGTATAAAAAGTGCAACTTTAGTATGCTAAAACAACATGTTCAATATGTAAATGTACATGTTTAACATGTATATTAAAAGTGCGTATTTTAGCTAGTGTAGGTTTATTATGCTAAAGTGCATATGTTCGTATGATAAAATGCATTTTTAGTATGTAAAAGTGCATGTGTTAATATGTTAGAGAGCATATGTTAAAATCTAAATGTGCATGATTAAGATGCCAAAGTACATGATACACAAAAACACAAGGATAATTTTTTTTGGGAATTTTTTGAAAAACCGAGGAAAGAAATTCACCACCCTTGGTCTAAATCTCGGGAAAAAACCACCCCCACCCTTGCTCTAATCTACTACTACAATTAAAGCAAACCTCTTCCCCTCTCGCACAATTACGCCACGTGCCATCTTTTTCAGCCTAAATATTTCTTTACTCTTTTCTTTTACTCCTCTCTTCCCTAGCTGCTTTGAAAACTAAAACTGATAAACACGATCTCAAATTGCTCCCCACGCACGACTTTTTCATCTTCTCTCTTTTGCTCCCATTTCTTTCATTCATGATTTAACATTCTTCCTTTTCTCCTTTCTAAATATTGACGCCATGGAACTGGTTATGGGGGTGTTAGATATCGAATCCAGTGTTGGGGCCATGGTAGCATAGATTTGGAGAGCCGTACGTCAAGGAGCCCACTAGTGATGGGGGAGCCTACTTCTTCAATCAGTGAGTTTGGGGTCAACCTCGTGCTTTGCCGATGGAAGCATGGCCCAAAGCAACACAATCAAACTTTTAGTTATTTTATGGATACAATTCACATGTCAATCCTACTATCTTCCTTCCATCAAAAAATGAACGCAACAAAATCAACCATTCATAGATTTTTCTTCTTCCTTCCAACGCGAAGAGAAACATATTCTACAATTTCCTTCTTTATTCTGGATATTTTCTAGGGTTACAGATTGATAGGATCTAGGATCTTAGATGGCTCGGTGCAAGGTTTTGCTCTTCAACGTCTCGCCAAGGCAAGGCATGCGGCTATAGATGTGGCCAGCTCAAGAGGCTCCAATGGCTGCTCCAAGGTGGCAACAAGGGCAGATCTAGGGATTGATGCAAGATGATGAGGTTGACGTGAGAAATGGAGATGGAGATGGCAGATTCAAGGCTGGATAGGGCTCTCCTCGGCTGGATGTAACACACCAACGAAGAAGGCAAAGCTGGTAGTTCTTTGAGATGTAACGCACTCAAGGAATCACCAACGAAACTCGATCTCACACATGAGTAAAGGAGAAGAGAAGAGAGTGTTTGCAACAAAAATAACTGTATTTTCTCAAGCATTCAACGTGTTCTAAAATGACAAGAAGCTAGCCTCTCATAAGGGAAGAGAATGACAGCCAACAACAAGCATCATGCGGCCCATCAAGGCCCAAAAGTCCTAACTTAGGCTGAAAATGTAAAACTGAAAATTAAACACTAAACCCAAGTCTAATAATGTCATAGACTGCCATGAATAAAACAAGACAAAATTAACGCGCTCGGACGCGCCATGAGAAGGTTGATCGGCTCAAGAGGAGTGATGCTTGGAGCTCCGAGGCTTGTAAGTCCTTCTTGAGCTCCATTTGGAGTTGTTTGGCTCGGGCCCTCGCGATTGAGCTAGGAGGAAGCTCTTCATCTTGATCTTGGCTTGGAGGCTCTGATAGGTGTTATTTCATACACCTTTACTATCAATTATTAGCATGATTTGGAGGAGTTTTTAATGAGTTTTGGAGCTAAGTCTGTGATCCCTGAAGTTATGGAGAGAAGTAAAGAATCCCAGGATTTGCAGCTTAGATGGAGACATGAGGATGGAGATGGAGCTGCTGGAGCATACTTGGAGAAGACTACCAACACTTGGTAGTAATGAAGAGCAGCAGAAGAAGAGAAGAGGAGCTGGAGAAGAGTGTGAGTGAGTTCACCGCCCCGCGCCAGAATCACCCCGGCCCGGCGGTGACTCCCAGAGAAGACTGAAGCCACGCGCCAGAGGAAGCCACCGCCCGCGGTGGAGAGCCTGACGCCCGCGGTGGCCGTATTAAATGTCGCGCGCCAGAGACATTTATTCCTTTTATTTCGTTCAGACTTTGTTATTTTATATTCTGTTTCCTTTATTGTTTACATTAGTTTAACCTAGTTTCTTAAGACTATTTAAGCCTCTTTCTAGGTTAAGAGAAGAGAGGAACTTCGCTTTAAATCAGACGTATTTTCCCTTTAGAGTTTCATTCCCCTTTGATGGCAGCAATAATCCCGTTGTTCTACTAGACGTTTGAAGCATACGGTTGATATGTGTTTGTGAGATAGCATTGTCCATAAAGAGACCGTTGCACGAGAAACAGCAAAGCTATGGAACAACAACAAGCGCCTATCAGTCCGCGACCTTGCCAACAAATTTGAGAGGGCTTGGCAGCTGCTGCTAAGTTGTCCGAAGAGGTTTGATGTGTTTCTTTTACAAGCAGTTCATGTGGTTTTATTGATCTGAAAACATTGAAGTGAAAAAGAATTCAAGTTATCTCATGCTCTGATGTCTTATTTTTGCTTCAAAAACAACTACTTTCTGACATGCTTCATTCTAATATAAGACTTTGATATGGTGATGAATTGAATTAGGCTAACTGAAGGAGGCTGCCTCATTGGAAAAGCATGTTCTGCTGAAGAAGCTTAGAGATGCACTGGAATCTTTGAGGGGTCGTGTGGCTGGAAGAAACCAGGATGATGTGGAGGAAGCTATTGCCATGGTTAGGCCCATTTATCTTTCCCATTATCTTTTTGTTACTGCACTTGTTCTATTGATCATTTCTTCTTCTTTTTATTTTTTATTCCTAGAATCCGTCTTTTGTCCGTTAGCAGCTTCATGCACAATTTTGTCTTTGCATGTGATACAGAAAAGCAGAACTTGTTAGATTTGAAGTGGGATGGAAATTTCTTAGGTGGTATAACATAATTTGTACACGCTTCCTAAAGAAGAATTCATTATGATATGGTTTATACGGTTGAAGCTTTAGCAGTTCAGTTGACTCAACGAGAAGGGGAATTGATTCAGGAGCAAGGATGAGGTCAAAAAGTTGGCCAGTTTCCTGAAGCAGGTGAGCTGAATAATTTATTTATTCTATCTGATATGGTTGCCTTAGAATTGACCAATGTTTTTTCACACATTTTGCTAAATTGTCTGTCTTCCATATATTAGAATTTCAGTGTTATGGTAAAGCTTCACAAGGCCTATACTCTATACTGAAATTTGATGACCATAATTACTCCTAAGAAATGGATGGTGATGATAGATCTTATGGGAGGGCCAACAATGATTAATAACTTCTGAATATCATCGAGTGCTCTTCAAATATCACCTACAGATATGTTTGTATAACTGTTATCATCATTGTTCTTCTCCTTATTCCGTCTGTAGGCCTCAGAAGATGCAAAGAAGCTTGTTGAGGAGGAATCGACACATTGCCCGATCAGAGATTGAGAATGCTAGAGCAGCAGTTTCAAAGAGTAGAAGAAGCACTTGAAGAACATGAGCAAGTTTCACGAGCTTCAGGAAAGCAGGTTGCATAAGTTCAATAATTTACTTTTAACATTCCATTCCAGTGAAGTTTATATCCTTCTATTATTTGCTTTTAACAGTCTCACCAATCACCTCTGACAAGCTGTATTCTTAATTTTTGGGTATACAATTTGCTACCAATCATTACATAACACCTGTATTTCCTGTTCGCTTACTGCTATCTTTACTTCTACAGGATTACGAAGAATTAATGAAAGAAGTTCAGAGGCTAGACGCATCAAAATGCTGCCACAGCCCAGTAAGGTAACTGATGTTCGATCGAAATTCCAAGTGGCACTCGAGCTGAGCTGCTGAAGTCTTTTTCTGTTTGTCCTCTTGGGAAGGGAGGTGGGGAAGATGTAGAATATATCTTGACATAGCAAAAGATATTATCTGACCTCTGGTTTCTTTTCCTGCATGATATATTGTTGATTTATAACTGCTGCTTTCTGACATCCGTAGTCTGTCATCAAAGTTCAGTTTAAGCTTTAATACTTGAGCAACAGTTGTTTTCTGAGTGGTTTCTTTTCATTCTCACAGTATTTTTGGTTGATAACTGCTGCATTCTTATTTCCCATATACTTAAAACCAAGTTTACTCTTGCAGGTCATGGACATGGAACATGAACTTCGGCATTAAGATCTCAGCTTATTGAGAAATCTAAGCATTCCCTTCGACTCAGAAGGAGGTATTGTTTCTCAGTTCTACCTGCAAATTTTGTAAATAGCTGCAACTGAGAAACTGCTGAAAATGATAATAATTAGAAAGACAATAAGTAAAACTTGGGACTATAGCTCTATAAGGCTTTGTTTGCTCGTCAGTCTCTTGATGCCCTTGAATGGTCTTAAATTGTATTGTTGTGTTATGATACATAAAATTATCATTATGATTTGAGACTAATTAAAAATCACACAATTATTATAAACCAATAAGGCTTTGTTTGGCAAAACCTATTTATTATTTATAAACACTTTATTTCCAAAACCTATTTTATACATTTCGATAAACGTGTAATAATTGTTCTTTTATTTTTTTCCACTACTCACACTTTTCTAATAAACTACACATTCCCATAAAAACCACATTTTTACCAAACATACTTTTTTATACAACCCTATTTATCAACTACTTATAAGCAAAAAACTCTTTATAAACCCCTTCCCCTAACAAACCCTAAGAAAAACCTTGGGTTATGAAACAATATTGTATCCTTATGATTTGAGATTGATTTAGAGTCATTCAAAGTTATTATAAAGACAATAAGAAAACCTCAGGACTATACCTCTGTAAGGCTTTGTTTATTCATCACTCTCTGTTGGTCCTTGTATGACCTTCAATGAATTGTGTTGTAATTATTATGATTTGGGATTAATTTAGAATGATACAAAAAGGATCCTGCAAATTTTGTTATTGTATAACCCTGTACATCTTGCAGCTATCAGTGGCGAGGAAAGACGAGGATAAGCATCCCGTTACTATGAGTTCGAGGGTCAAGAGCTGTTAGTGTTCCTATTGCGGCTCCAACATGCACTGTTGAAGCTGCGGAGCTTTCAGATTGTTCCATTCAGTGGTACAGAGTAGCATCTGAAAGCGGCAAAAAGGAACTCATTTCAGGTATCAAATGCAACTTTTGTTTACTAGTCCACATTCCAGCAGGCCTTGCACTTGTAACAGTCCCAATGTTCTTATATTTATGAAGGACTCCTATGAAGTCATAAAGCTGATTGCTGAACATTATTGTGTATAACTTCATCAGTTGCTGACTTGAGTTAGAGATCTGCAACTTCATCCTTGTAGGAATATCAATTGTCAAGAAAAAAATGGACATGCTTGATTACTGTTTTAGTTTCAGAGTACATAATTCCAAAACACTGCTGGATATTGCCTTCTCTAACTATTTGATATTCACCGTATCAGGGGCTACCAAAACAGTTTATGCTCCTGAACCTTTTGATGTGGACGAGTCTTACATGCAGACATCATCTTCGATGGCCAAAAGTTCACTTTATCCACTACTGGTCCTATTGATCAGGTTTGTCCACAATACCACTTAAGAATGAATTTCAGTAATACTATATCAGTACTTTGACATACTTTCTTCTGCTCTATGCATTTCTTACGTATGTCGTATAAGAGTTCTGTTGAAAACTTCATGACTGCTAATACTCTGTTCTAAGCAGCACCTGGCCTGGGTAGCTATGTGGAGGCACTTGTGCATAGACATGACACTGAGTTTAATGTAAGCCTTTCTCGCTGAGTATCAGAATCTGTTTTTGGATCATCATTCATCAATGGGAGTTTTGATGTGGTCACTTTTCAAGATAAGTGGTCTCCAGACATTAGTCCTTGGTTTTTTGTGTTACTATAATTAATCTGTTCATATTGGTTCTTAGGTGGTTGTGACTCAAATGAACGGGGTGGACCAACCGTCACAGTCTATCCATGTTCTTCATGTTGGAAAGATGAGAATGAAGCTTTCCAAAGGCAAAACAACTGTAGCCAAGGAATACTACTCCACTTCAATGCAGGTAGGATGACCCTTCACCTGTAGATTCTCATAATCACAAGATTGTGGAAACTGTGTTAAGTTTTCCCCATTTGATGATCAAATTAGTACCACTCTTATTGTTAATCTCATATAAGAGTTGCTCAGAACACTCTCTTAAATACTACTTGGCCCGGCTTCCAAGATTATAACATTTTAGCACAACTTCATTGATATCTTTTTTGCCAAGTTCCAGCTTTGTGGGGTCAGAGGAGGCGGCAACGCTGCAGCTCAAGCGTTGTTCTGGCAAGCAAAGCCAGGGCTTACCTTTATACTGGCATTTGAATCTGGAAGGGATAGGAATGCAACCATTATGCTTGCCAGGAGGTTTGCATTCGACTGTAATGTAAGTGATCTGAAGCATGCCTATGAGATTTCTGTCTTATATGGAGTAAGAACCTTCTATTAACTTCCTGATAACTGTTTATGTTTTATGTCCAAAATACAAGATAATGCTCGCGGGACCCGCGATAGAATGCTCTCAGCAAGTAGATCCCATTTTGTTGTGCATCTCCTCCCTATGTAAATTAGATAGGATTTAATGCATTTCTTAGAGTGATTGATTTGATTGTAGGAGTTCTTCATAGTAGTTCGGTGTGAATGTGTTTGCAGGGTAATGCTCATCTACCAGCATCCTTTACCTGCTTTTTTTTTTTAATATTATTTTGAGCAAGTTGTATGTGTTCAAGAAAGGGGGAAAAGAAAAGAAAATCCTTGAGCTTGTGTGTAAAAAACACTAAACCCATACTGAGTTACTGACTGGATCGATGGATTTGTTAAACTATGAGGTTTTGTTTGGTGGCTTCGTTTTTTTTTAAAAAGAAAGCTCTCGAACGGTTTGCACGAATCGTCCTGCCGAATGGAGAGCTTGTTAAGTAATTTCATTTCGAAAACAAATTATAAGGCTTTGTTGGCTATTAATATTTATTAATTATAAACACTTTTTTTAAAATCTACTATAATATATTCCGTAAATGTTTAATAAATTCTTTTTCACTAATCACACTTTTCTAATAAATACACACATTCATAAAAATTACCTTTTAACAATTTTTTATATATACAACCATATTTATCAACTATTTATAAACAAAAAACTTTAGAAAATTTCTGTTGGTACTCCTGAGTTTAGGATTATTCCTGTTGGTATCCTACGATTAAGTTTTTTCCGGTTGGTGCTCTTAGGTTTGAGTTTGTTCGCTTTGTAATCGAAATTTTCCATATCCGTATCATTTCGGTTCGAATTGATCAAATTGAAGCTCATTATTATGTTTATTACCTCAACTTAGTAGGATTTGACTCCTAAAACAATCAAATCCATACTCGAACCATTCCGATTTGAAATCTTAAGGTCGGAAACGGGTTGTTGTTTCAGAATTCAAATCGACATGGTTCGGACATGAATTTAGATATTTTAGGAGTCAAAACTTACTAATTTGAGGGCGATGAACACAATGGTGGACTTGGATTTGATCAATTTGAACTGGAATGGTACAAACATGAAAAAAATTGATTACAAAGCAAACAAATCCAAACCTTAGGGGCACAAACCGAAAAAACATAATCGTGGGACACTAACATAAATAACTCTAAACTCAGGGGCACTAACAAGAATTAATCATTCGACACTTTAAAAACATTGGGTTTCCATGATTTTACACCAACATGAATTATAAACTCCATTACCTAACAAACCTTTAAGTTTAAAACTTCTATGAAAATACCAAAATTAAAGGGCTTTTGTTATTTTGAAATTCGGTTTCCATGATTTTAAAACATTAATCTAAAATTTTCACTAATTTATTGTATATCATGATTATAAATTAATCATTGGACACTTTAATATACATACCTAATTTTTTTTAAAATATTTTTAAAAAAAATATTAAACTACTTTGAAGGAAAAAATTCAATACAACACTTTCAAATATGGATTTGCTAATCGATTACTTAAATAGGCTCATTTACTTGTTAAACTTTTTCTTGAAAATTTGTTTTATTTACAAATGGGCTTTTTTTTCTCCCTTAGTTCTCACGAGAGTTCTGTTCTCGCGTGACCATGGGTTTTCACGTGAAGTGAATCTTATATATATAAATATAGAGTCCGTTTCACGTGCGAAATATGTTTACCGTGCGAAATGCGAAGCGGTCGCGTTCATTCGGGTTCATAAATAGACACCACATGTTCATTTTCTGAGCGGTAAGTTCATTATCTGGGGGGTAATATTCAAGGGCACTGTACTGTTAAAAAGGGGGATAGTGAATAGTGATGCGGTGACATAACCGTAAATATGACGATTTTTTTTTTCGATCAACAATTTTTTATTTTTTATTTATTTATTTATTGTCTCTGGTCGTTCTGGAATAGACAATATTAACGTTCACATATAAGTACTATATGTTCATTGTATGTGCCGTATACGTTCACATATAACATGATCATGTTCCAACACATGTCTTTGAACATTCAGTGCTTATTTGTGAACGTGAATGTATAAATAAATGAACATCTAGTGCTTATTCGTGAACCTTCTATATAGGCTTTTCCAGAATGATCACGAGACGAAAATGAAAAATAAATAAATTGTTGACCAAAAAAAAAAAAAACATACGACCGAGATTGCTTCGCATTTCGCACGGAAAGCCTATTTCGCACGGGAACCCAAATCTCTATATATATATAGAATTATGTTCTAGTGAAACAGTTGATTATAGTAAAACGGAGGTACTAATTACATCCGTTAGATGAGATTAATGGATGAGCTGGATTACACAAATTTGAGGTGCATATTAGGAAAATGCCCGATACTCTACCCAATCAATATCAATCCCGAATTTTGAGGGATTGAAATTGAAATTTGATTCTTCTCTCTCGCATGGATACAATTTCTTCCTCCCTCTGTTTACTTTCCGTCTCTGCGCTCCAGCCCCAAAACACCATCCTCCCTTCTCTCACACTTCCAGACCCACCACCGCACCACCCTCGCCGGACCTCCCAGCGGACCTGCCTGACTCGCCCACCGCAGCCGCACCATCGCTAGCCCACGCCTGCTCGAACCCTGTCCCGAGCCTAGATCAATCCCCCTCATCTCAACCTCCCTCATCTCTCACCGGCGAACACCAACACCGACCCACACCGGCGACCCCCCACAAACCCAGTTCTTTTCACCACCGAACCTGCCCGCGAGCCGCCGCGACTCCCCTGCCTCTCCCTCCTCTTACCCAGACCCGCCGGCGACCTTCACTCGCCTAGATCCATGGCTGCTGCTGTGAAGCCCCGCCAACACTGAACCCACAACAACCACACGCCTCCACATTCCCGCTCCGATCCACTCACCGCTGCGAGCCCTGCACCAGACCACCTCGCGTTGCTGCTCACGAACCAACCACCGCACCTGCTCTCACCATCCCCGCGTGCCCAGATCCGAGGAACCTCTTCGCCGCCGCCGCGCCGCTCTTTCCATGCCCCGCACTCAGATCCGGGAGGGCCGTTTCCGGGTTGTCGGATCATCATCGGCCTCCGCTACCCCAACCGCCGCAACATAGGTCGACCCTTGGAGTTGGAGATGGATGCAATAAGGTACGCGAGCTATTCCAAATTTAATTACATGCTTAATTAACATTAGCAATATAATTAATACTGTATTATATGCAAGTACGATCTTAATCCATTCACAACCCCCAATTTTTCATTTTGTATCTGTAATTGTGTTTGTGATTAAATTTATGATCACGTGAAATTGTAATTTATTGATTGCTTGGTGATTTGATCGGCTGTATGCTTGATTTTTTTTTTAAATCATATGGCTTTGTTGTTGTTTTTGAAGGTGGGGTGCAAGTGAAGATTTGTGGGTGGATTCAGTGGCTGCGTATGCATGAGGTTTCCGACGGAGAACGAGGCGGCGACGGTGATGTTCGTGCAATATTCATGTATATTCACGATATTGGGGGTAATATTCGTGTAATATGTGTTCATATTCATTTAATTGGGTAATAATATTAATATTTGGGTAGTGATCAATATTCATGAATTGAATTGTGATATTCATGTAATATTCACAATATTGGGGGTGATGTTCGTATAATATGTGTTAATATTCATGTAATTGGGTGGTACCATTAATGTAATTGGTAGTGATCGATATTCATGAATTGAGTTATGTTATTCATGTACTTGAGTATGTACTTGAGTGTGATATTCATGTAATTGATTATGATATTTGTATAATTAATTGTGTTATTCATATATTATTAAGTGGTGATATTCATATTCTAAGTTGTGGTATTCATGTCTGTAATTGGTGATATCCACATATTAAACAAAGATATTCATACAAACATGAACGATATTCAAGAAACAATGACAAAAGCAACAAGAACAAATTTGCAAATCTACGAATTTGCAAAGCATTAGGACGCTGGAAAAATCAAGTGGTGATATTCATGTTTTAAGTGGAGATATTCACATTCATCGATATTCATAAACGCATGAACGATATTCATAAAGACGTGATCGATATTCATGAACGTTGAAAAATCGTTGAAGAAGAAGAAAATATATCAGCTAGCGGTTTTAGGAAAGAGAAAATATTATGTTTTCTCTCTCATCTAACAACCTCATTTATTAAAATTTTCTAATTAAAAATTAAACAATGACCTTATTTGTGTTTTCTCTCTCTCCAATCTCTTTCCAAATCATATAACAACTTCCTATTTTGTAGGAGCTTATTTTCGGTAATTCAAGAAATCCTGTAGGATATTCAAATCAGATGAGAATCGTCCCCATGTGGCTTCTTTGTACCCTCAAATCCAGCCATTCAAAATCTTCAATCCAACGCTCCTTAATTGTACTTTCATTTTACCATAATTATCGTTTTACCAGAGCGTGCCCCTATATATATATATAGGAACACTCCGGTAAAACGAGAATTATGGTAAAACGAAAGTATTAATCTAGAGCGTTGGATTGATGGTGATGGATGGTTGGATGATTGGGTCTTATAATGGATATGGTAGGGGTGTAACCACCAAATCTACTCTAATAAGGCAATTATTTAATTTTTAATTATGAAAAGATAATAAATGAGGTTGTTAGATGAGAGAGAAAACACATAATATCCTCTTTCCTAAAACGCTGCAACCCGATTGATAGTAAAAACAGTAGTCGATATTCATTATAACAATATCGATATTTAGAGTTTAATTCGCACATGATGATTATCGGTTATAGGAATTAGGCGATATTCATACAAACTGTATTGATATTCGTGTGTTAATTTCAATCTTTTGGAATAGATTCATGATCTTCGAAACTTTTTCTTTGTATTTGGTGAATATCGCATATCCAATTTTGAATAACCTGATTGATTGTAAACTGGTTATGATGAGATGATATTCATGTACAGCGTATACATATTCATGAACCATAATAGAAATATTCATTCAATATTTTATGATATTCACGTACTTTGTACGCATAGTCGATATTTTATGATGGAAAGATATTCATGTATCGAGTATAATATTCAAGAACAATAATATCGATATTCATACAATATTATTGATATTCGCGATATGTGTATGCATATTCATATCGCTTTAGGCGATATTCATATAAAGTGTACTGATATTTATATCGCTTTAGGCACGTTGGTATATCAAGAAGAAACCAATAAGCAACAAACTTTACTCAGCAGTTTAGCACCCAAGTATAAACAAATACAAAAAAAAACATGAATCTTAAATCGAAGTTAGATCAGAATGCATCCTCTTTACTGATGTTTATCCTAGTATTTAGAGGAATAACCTCATCTTCACTGCTTGAATCATCACTATCACTGTCATCTTCAACTCTACTACCTATTGAACAATTTGAAGTGGAAGATAAATCAAAAGTCACATAAGCAAATTATCAATTGCACAACCGGAACCACAAAGCATTAGCAAGACAAGATGCACATGTTATGATTTGATGGAAAATGATGTTTACAACCACATAAAGATTCAACAAACGAAACAAAGAAGATTGTATTAGTACTAGTAATCCCAGTGACCGAGTGAATCAACATTTAAGAAGGATTCATGTTCATTAAAACAACCAACAAATTAAAAAACTCCAGAATCCTCCACGGAATCTTCTTACTTCTTGTCAAAATAGCAAACCATACACAAAAGACCCAACCAAAGTACCAATTGAACTCAACAACTCGATTTCACGTTTAACTCTGTAAATTCAACTTCCAAACTCATCAATTTCTTAACATTAAACACAAAGAAACAAACAAATCCAACACTCAAATGCAATATTGTTTCTCCACAGTTACCATCCGATTCATTAGAAGTATCAGCGCTGTAATACCTCGACAGCTTAGCAGCCCGTCCCATCACAGAGCTGCAGCCCATACACCCCAACCCTTTCTTGGGGGCTCCACCTATAACAGGCAGCCATTTCCAAGAGGTTGTTCGTGAGTCTCAAACTCGAGACCTCACGCTTTAACAAGCTGTCAAAGCATCACTTGATGTGACCATGGGTCACCTCAAAGACATGTCAAGATCGGTTCAATGAAGAGGAAGAAGCAACCGAGCTGTATGGATGTGACCATGGGTCACCTCAGTAAAAGTGCCGTATCTTCTTATTCCCAACTCCGATCACTCTCAAATTTTGAGGAGTGAAACTTGACTTCAAGATCTATCTCTGGGCGTTGGAATCACTCCATTCCGATCACGGACGGGAGAGAACGAACCTTCTGAAGTTAGGCCAGAAACTGTCTCCGCGGAAGATGGTTGATTTGTGTTTTATTATTTCGTTATTTCTATTTTTACGTTAATTAATTAGTGGGTAGATCGTGGGTTTAGCCAGTTAGTGGCTTAACTAGTTAGTGGCCTATGTTAGTGGGTAGTTAATTAATTATGTAATTTCCTTAATGCATTATGACACCTATATAAGGGTGACCGAGCCTTGTATTTCAATCAGACTTGAATGACTGAAATTGATTGCTTGAGCGCTTATTCTTGTCTCTTCAATGATTTGTTTCATCTAGTGAGTCACATCTAGATGAACACCTCATGGCCATGGTGAGTCACATCCTTGGCAAGGTTGATCAAGGGTAGTGAGTCACATCTATACTTGTTTAACCTCTTTTTGAATTTCTTGGGTGAGTTGTATCCTAAGATGTTCAAGTTGCTTATCCCTCTTCTCGATTCTTCAAGGTGCGTTATATCCAAAGAGAATCGAGTTGCTTATCCCAAACTCTCCTTGATTCATTAAGGTGAGTTATATCTTTCCCTTTACTTAAACACATTAAAACACAATCCTTTTGAGTGCTTGACCGAGATCACCATGGAAGAAGTATCTTGGCTGCCCTTCACCTTGTTAAAGACGGTCCTTCCTAGTGCGGATCACAACATTTGGTATCAGAGCCATTCAAGGCGAAGGGACCCTCGTCGGTGCGTCGAAGCAAGAGCCAAGTCATTGAAACAAGAGAAGGCCAGCCAAGATTTCCATCCCGGATCTTTCAACAGCATCTCAGTAAAACAGGCATATCTTTTTATTACCCACCCAGAAAATTCTCAACTTTTGAGGGAATAAACTAGACTTCAAGATCTAACTCCAGGCTTTGGAATCACTCAATTCCGATTCCGGACGAGAGAGAACGATCCAGTTGAAGACAGACCTGTTTTCTGGAAACTGATGGCCGAGCTGAAGAAGGAACTTCGAAGCCTTTCCTTGCACAAAACAACGAAGATTCGAGGACGAATCTTTCTTAAAGGAGGGGAGGATGATGTGACTATGGGTCACCCCTCAAGGACATGCCAAAGTCGCTTCAATGAAGATGAAGGCTCGACCTCGCTGCATGGCATCATGAGCTATTTAGGAAGATGATTGTGTTTTGTTTGTTTTTGTTATTTCTGTTTTTAATTAATTAGCAAGTTGGTTTAGCTAGTTAGTTGTTAAGTTAGTGGCGTAGTGCTAGGCTTAGTTATTAAGTTAGTGGCCTACGTAGTACTAGTGGTTAGTTAGTGGATTAATTAGTTGATTTTCTTATTTTGTATTTTGGCACCTATATAATGGTGGTCATGCATTGTAATTCCTTAAGCTTGAATTGGAGATTAAAAAAAACGTGAGTGTTTTGTTCATTTGAGCTTCATTGGACGATGGCTTCAAGGTGTGTGATATCCTTGAGTGTCTTAGTCTTGTTTCGGTGTGTCGTATCCGAAACCCCTTTGGTGTGTCATATCCGAAATGTTGTGCGTACGCACAACATTTCGGATATGACACACCAAAGGGGATGCTTTGGCAGCTTGTTAAAGCGTGAGGTCTCGAGTTCGAGACTCACAAACAACCTCTTGGAAATGGCTGTCTGTTATAGGTGGAGCCCCCAAGGAAGGGTTGGGGTGTATGGGCTGCAACTCTGTGATGGGCTGGGCTGCTAAGCTGTCGAGGTATTACATAAAAGTACACTTTGAATGAGAGGGGCTCCGACCTTATCGGGCCAGCCATTTCTCTATCCATGGGCCGCAACCTATGTACCCTAACCAAATCCCCATGGCTGTGAGGTTGTTCGTGAGTCTCGAACCCGAGACCTCACGCTTTAACAAGCGGCCTAATGCCCACTTGTTACCAATTACGCTGCAATACCCCTTAATTATAGTAAGGGTATTTTGGAAATTTTCCAACTCCCGTATTACAAGTCGATTTATTTCAGAGAAGTTCAGACATTCAGAAATGTTTCTGATCTCTGTAATATTTTTTCTCAGTAAAATAAAATACATTCGACGTATTTCGGGACTTAATACTCGTTCGTATACGATTATTTTTATCCCGGGCTAAGGCCAAGTTGTTCCAAGCTAGAACGGATGAAAAATGGCCTTGGCGGCGACCGCCGTAAGGCAAGCGGCGACCGCCGCCAACTATTCGACGTCATCGTCATCCTCATCTGGCCAAGTGGCTCTAAAAGCGGCGACCGCTGCCAGAAAGCGGCGACTGCTGCCAGACACTAATTGGGCGGCGACCCCCTTGCCGACAACGGCGACCGCCGCCAATGTCGGGGATGTCAGAGGCCTAGCCTCTACGTTGCCGGCGACTTGGAGACCTCCGAATTGAGGCCATCCACGTGCCCTTGCTTGTCCCCTTGAGTTTGGCTATAAAAGGAGAGGATTGGGAGCTGAATTGAAGCACAAATCCGAGCTCGATCTCCACATAAATAACTTGCCGGAAAATCAAGCTTTCGCCGAAGAACTCGCAATCGATCGTCGGAGCTCCATTGGTGTTCCTTCCAGTTGCAAAGTGAAGCTTTGGAGGCCCTTAAAAGCTTAGAATCCAAAGCAAGGCTAATGAGTAGCAAATCGAACGTCGCCGGTGAGATTCTCTTCTCGCATTTTCGGTGCAGTTCGTAGCGGCACCCGCCACCACGAACAAGCGACGCCCGTCGTAGGGCAGGCGGCGACCGCCGCCCAGAAGCCCTTGTCTTGTTTCGGCCTTGGCTTCTGTGGCTTTCGATCGGGCTTCGTTCCTTTTGATTCCTTTCGTTATTCTTTAGATTCGTACTCGTGTTTGTCGAATCTAACTTAGGATTTCTTTATGGGTCGATCCGAAGGAATCTGCGAATTCAGATCTGTCCCTGTTTCGAGCCCGGAAACCCATCGTCGTCTTTAAGCTTCTGCGGATCTAAGGCAAGTGGCGGTTCGCTCTTGCTTATCATTCCATATTTCATTAATTATCAATTGTTTAGTTGTTAATTAATTTGGGATGATTTACTGTTTCATTGGGTACAGTGTTAATAATGATTATGATAATGGGATGGAGGGCTTTAATGTGGATTATTATTGTGTTGAACTATTTAGTTAGAACGGGTATTGTGTGTTAATTACCGTGATGGTATTGTTGTGAATTTAATGTGAACTTAATGCTAGAATAGCACATGGGTTCGTAGGAACGCTAAGTCCAGATAAGGATTAGTCGTTTCTTTATAACTTAATGTTCGTAGGAACGCTAAGTCCAGATAAGGATTAGTCATTTCTTTATAACTTAATGTTCGTAGGAACACTAATCTAGTTATGGATTAGTCGTTTCTTTATAACTTAATGGATTAACCTATAACTTCCTACCACCCGCTAAGGTAGGAGGGGTTTAAGTGCCTTGCTAGCGCCATTGGGTGGCGTAATGTTACGTCACCCTGTGTTTTAAACTTCCGTTGTTACTCGGGTTAATTTAACGGCGGTAAATTAATTAAGCACCTCGCCAGTGTATCGGGGTGGACGTAAGGTCACCCAGTGTATTAAACTTCCGTTGTTACTTGGAATAATAATTAAAAGCCTTAACAAAAGGGTGTGTGTTGTAATAAGATAAGTGTCGTTGTCGCACATAATTAATAAGCTTTGGTAGTTGTACTAATTGGGTGGACATAATTGTCACCCTAAGGTTTAAAGCTTTGTAGCTGCTCTTAATAATATTAAAAGTCTTAACGTTGATGTGAGTGTGATTAAGTGGTTATAGTAAGAGTTATTACATGGCATGATATATGGGAATAAAGTTGATGTCGTGATTGAGGAACCGATTAATCTCTCTAGAAGTAATCTAGTTGATGAAGTGATTAATGGTGAATGTGTGGAGTTAATATTCTAAGAGATTAAGAGTTACCTTTCATAGGTGAGTTGTGTTATAAGCATTGAGGAGGATAAATCATTTCCAGAATGATGTCTTGAGGAATTAAGAGTAATATCTCATGTGATCCGTTTCGAGGAACATAGAGTGTGGTGATTATGTCTGGAGAAAGTTAAGGAATCTTGAAAGTTTAGGTTATAAAGTGAGTAAATGAATAGGTTAAGTCATTACCGAAAGGATCTTAAGTTAGAATTTGGCATAAGGACCAATTCTGATGTTGATGTTAATGAATAATGGAATTGTGGGAAGTATCTCTAAGGAAGTTGAGGTTGTAATGTTTCGAGGTTACTAAGAGTTGATAATGGGATTGTAAGGAATTAAGAGGTGAACTTTAAGATTTTGTATATAAGGAAATTGTGAGGGAGATGTGTGTTCTCCTATTTTAAGGTAGGCACGATTAAGTGGATAAGATAAGTGCGGTGATGCACATAATTAAGGATTTAGTCCCTTAGGGATTTATTTCCCGACTCGACTTTAGGGATTTAGTTCCCGAGTCAATTCCGCCTTAGGGATTGAGTTCCCGACGGTATATTTCTGGTGTAGAGTTGATCTAAGAGCTTAACGTGATGATCATTTTGAAATTAAATGAGATAAGTGCCGTTGTCGCACATAATTAATATACCCTTGGGCGAGTAGTGCAGCTAGGCTGTAGTACAGCTAGGAAAGCTCGTCTTGATTTTTAAACACTTGTGTGTAATTATTAATGTTTCCCAACATTTGTCATGTTTCCGATAAGACTCAATTCATTGGAGTCTTCTTTTGGGATTGATTGCTGTAAGACTCGGTCTTCCAGAATCTTCTCTTAATCATGTCTTTTCATGTATTCTAGTAGGAGTATGGTGGTTGAATACCGTCATCGGTTTTAATCCGAGAAGCGATGAGTCTAACCTAATACGACTACTTCGAACCACTCTGCTTTGTACCCTTGCGTAGTCTTTCATTAGACTAACCAACCGTAATTGTTCTCTGCATGGTTGACTGGTGTCATCCGTTCGATTCGGCACATCAGATAAGTTGCCATCCCGTGAAGGCTAGAACGACTATAGAGGCGAACGGTGTTTTTGATAAGTTTATCCAGGTTAAGATCTTTGGCGGGTGATCATTGCGATCAAGACCCTTTGTTGGTTATTTAAAAGACTTCCGCTGTGTTTTTGATGTATTTGGAATTATGTTGTAATTCCGAGACCTTGGTTTAAATGAAGGTTATGACAATTTTGTATCATAATTATTGTTTGATGATTTATATCAACTGGTAAAGCCTTGGGTGACATCGGACAGAACGTCTGAGGTCACTGGCGGTAATGCCTTTCTAAGGGAATATTTGAGGGTGTTACAAGCGCCTGGACAACCTGACACCTTAGAGCAGACGGCAACGACCTCGCAGAAGTCCTGAGCAAGTCGGCGAACTGATTGGGGAAGAGAGAGAGATGCTGGGGATAGAACGGCCTCATATGAGCCAGGAACATGGCCCTATCGGCGAGATCCTTGGCCACCGTAGTGTCAGCGCCGATCCTGCTGCGTGAATTGAAGTTTAAGGTGGCTTGTTGCTTGAACAACTCGAGAGAGGACATGAATTGCTTGTATATCAACTGAAGCTCATTATCGTATCCCTCAGGATCGATCTTCATCTTTGACTGTAAGAGAGGCATGCTTAGTGTAAGGGTTGTTAGACACATCAGTATGGTTGTTAGCTCCTAACAACCTATATTAGGCCTTTACTGTAATTGATCGAGGTATCCAGAATCAGAATCAATCTTCTCTCTCTCTCTCTCTCTCTCTCTCTCTCTCTCTCTCTCTCTCTCTCTCTCTCTCTCTCTCTCTCTCTCTCTCTCTCTCTCTCTCTCTCTCTCTCTCTCTCTTCTCTCACACTCTTCTTTCCCTATCTCTATCTCTATCTCTATCTCACCTCCCATGGCTTTCCCGCCATATATCCAATTCAATTAGCTAAGGACATCATAAGTGGTATCAGAGCCGTTCCTTTCTCGGCCATGGCAGAAGGAACTCAGATGAAGTTGTTCGAGGAGAATCTCAGAAAGCTCGAGCAGTTACAACAGCAACACGCGCAAACTCTCAACCAGTGGATGGAGTCTTCGAATGGGAATTTTGGCGAAATTCATAAGGAATTTGAAGGACAACGAGTTCTTACAAGAGATTTACAGGCAAGAATCGAGAATGTCGATCAAAACATGAAGAATTTTCAGCTTAATGTGGAGTAGCGATTAGAGAGTTTGACTGATATGATGAGGAATTTATCAAGAGAAAGGGAGCAAGATCAAGTTGCTTCAGGAGATCGATCAAATCAAGTGAGAGATGCAGGAATTGATTCAGTCTTGTTGCGGAATTCAGGGAATTTTCCTTCTCATAGAGAAGCAGTGCAGGATCATGGTGAGCACCGGGGAACAGACAGGCAAGTTAATCAAGATCGCAGCTATTCGGTGATCGGCGATGCAGTTAGAGGTAACCTTCGACTTCCAAAACTCGATTTTCCTGCATTTGATGGTTCAAAGCCAAGAAGTTGGGTCAGGAAGAGTGAAAAGTATTTCAGTATATTTGCTGTGTCAGAGGGACAGAAAATTGAGTTAGCCTTGATGTTCTTGAATGGTAAAGCGAATATGTGGGCTCAGAGTTTTGTTATGCAGAATCCTAGAACCGATTGGAAAGAATTTAGCGAAGCAATCTGTGTCAGGTTTGGGGAAAAACAAGGCTAAAATATTGTTGAAGAGTTCAACAAATTAGTGCAGTTGGGTGATATAGAAGATTACACTGAGAAGTTTGAGGAGCTGCGT
This sequence comes from Rheum nobile, assembly GCA_027886185.1. Lineage (NCBI taxonomy): Eukaryota > Viridiplantae > Streptophyta > Magnoliopsida > Caryophyllales > Polygonaceae > Rheum > Rheum nobile. Next base: position 1,137,794 of record WOAB01000146.1, on the reverse strand, counting down.
GCATATATGATGTTAGATAATCCATGTTTGCCTGAATCTTACTTTGTATCCAATTATATTAGTGGATTAAAGGAGGAAATCAGATCATTAGTGAAGCTAACTCATCCTACTAGCTTAGCTTCTGCATTCGAGAAAGCAAGATTGCACCAAGGAGTTGTCACTGCAATCTTGAAACTCAGTAAACAGCCTATGTCCTCTTCTTGGAAACCTTATACACATTCCAATTCATCTTACAGACCTTCATTTAGTTCCCATAGGCCTCCTTTTACTCCAGCTTCTCCAGCAAGTGTTAATTACAATGTCTTCTAAGCCTTCTTCACAGGGCTCTTCTAATCAATTTTCAGAAACTAAAAGAACCCCTGGCCTTTGTTATCGTTGTGGTGACAAATATTTTGTGGGACACAAGTGCAAGAATCAGTCATTGCATAGTTTGGTTAATACTGAAGTGAATGATTTGTCACAGGCAGAATGCACTGACTTGTTTAGTGATCAGGGTGCCGAAGAGGAGGATCAAGTGGATGAACAACCTGAGGTGTATGTTCATGCTCTGACAGGAAGCAGTCCCTTGAACACTATTAAGATCAAGGGTACAGTGAAAGAAAAGCCAATTACTATTCTTGTAGGTAGTGGAAGCACTCATAGTTTTTTAGATCCTAGGATTGGAGATGAGACTGCATCACTGTAATAATGAGAGTGTTGAGCAGTGTTCTCAATCTTCTCCCAAGCTTCATCAACTTCCATTTCCATGATTCTACCACCAGCTGAAGCATCAATAATAAGTCGAGTTGAACTATCAACAGCGTTGTAGAAGACATGTAGCAAGGTCCATTTCTCTTGCCTGTGATGCGGGCACAACATCAATAGCTCTTTGAATCTCTCCCAACCTTCATATAGAGACTCGTCATGGTTCATCTTGAAAGCAAGAATTTGATTCCTCATCTCAGCTGTCTTCTTAGGTGGGAAGTACTTGTTGAGAAATGCCTTGGCTAACTCATCCCAAGTGGTAATAGATCCATGAGGTAAGGCCTTGAACCAAGCCTTGGCCCTGTCTCGTAGAGAGAAAGAGAAAGCATGCAGGAAAAGTGCATCTTGAGAGACATCATGAATCTTCACTGTATCCATCAGCTCAATAAAAGTAGCCAAGTGCTGATGTGGGTTTTCAGAAGGAAGACCTCCAAATTGATTCTGCTGAACCATGTTGATTAGGGAGGGTTTCAGCTCGAAGTTACGGGCTGCCACCGGAGGTCGAACCACACCAGAAAGAGGACCAAGGTGGTTGGGCATCACATAATCACCCAAAGTCATACGTGGCTGATCATCACCGCCCAACAAGCCACCGTTCCCTCTACCAACCATCTCTTGCACTCTAATTTCACGTTGTTGCCTTCTTCTTAAGAGAAAAGTACGCTCAGGTTCGGGATCAAAGTCGTTGAGATTATTAGCGCTCATGACTCTCCGCATTCAGAAGAAAACAAACCTGAAACCAAAGCCAAAAGGAGGAGGATCAAAACACATAAAAGACTTAGTCGAACCAGTTGTAGGGAAAACAACCGATACTAGCAATTGTCCCCGGCAACGGCGCCAAAAACTTGATGTGGCGAAAACCTACCCACAAGTGTATGGGGTCAGTTGTAGCTATTCAAGTGTCGTTCCCACGAGGACAATGTAGTACCTTTTGTAACTAAACTGGTAAGCTAAGCCGCTGAAAGGTTTGTTCAATTAACTAAGAAATAATGATTGCAAATGTAAGTAAATTCAAATGATGGGAAATATCTAGGATTAAGGATCACTATAATAATGAGAGTGTTGAGCAGTGTTCTCAATCTTCTCCCAAGCTTCATCAACTTCCATTTCCATGATTCTACCACCAGCTGAAGCATCAATAATAAGTCGAGTTGAACTATCAACAGCGTTGTAGAAGACATGTAGCAAGGTCCATTTCTCTTGCCCGTTGTAGAAGACATGTAGCAAGGTCCATTTCTAATTGATAAATAACCAATAGCAATAAGAACCCTAGAATTGAATCAAGCAAGAATTCATGCTACCAATTCAGACAAACACAAATTGTAAGTCTACCAATACATTATTGGGGTCACCCCAACCCTAGATAAAGGGGATTAGCCTAGCATGCTTGGGGAATCAATCAAAATCATTGTATGAATCAGAGAAATCATTCAAATAGATAGAAAGAAGAGAAATATTTGTTTCGATCCAAGAACAATCTCCAATCTTCAACCAAGAAAAACTCAACAAACACAACTAGGGTTTTTTTTAGAGAGAGACTAAGTTCAGAGCATGAGAAAAGTGTGTCCCCCAAATAAAACGTCCAGATCTGATAAAAATCAGGAGCAAAAGACGTTTCAGCAGCAGAAAGACGTTACGGAGGCTGACTCGGTCCACAACTCGGCCGAGTTGTGGGCCAAGTTGTCGTCTGTCTTCTCTTGTCTTCAGTAACTTTGACCAAGTTCGCTGACTCGGTCCACAACTCGGCCGAGTTATGGGCCGAGTTGTTCTCTGTTGTTCCTCTCCTATTCGGTGGCTAAGCCGAGTTCGCTGACTCGGTCCATAACTCGGCCGAGTTATGGGCCGAGTTGTTCTCAGTTGTCTTTGCTCTTCATAGCTTGGCCCTGACGACTCGGTCCATAACTCGGCCGAGTTGTGGGCCGGGTTGTGGACTGTTGTTCCTTCGTCTTCACTAGCTCGGCCGGGCTTCCATTTTGAACTTTCCTCGTCTGATCTTGGCACTTGTATTTCGACCATGGTGCCATCTCTTCTAGTCGTCCACCCGAACATCTTCACTAGTAGCTTGATTTTCTTGAAAACGCCTCCAAATGATCCTGAAATCACAACTACACAAGAGTAGACTCCGAACACTACAAAATCTATGAAAACCAAATAAAACTAAAATAAAAAGGAGCAAAACAAACCTATTCAAGAGAAATAAACATGATCTAAACTAGCCTAAATGCATGCTATCAAATCCCCCAAGCTTGAACCTTGCTTGTCCCAAGCAAGTACATGACAATGAGACCACAAAATACGCAACATCTGTTTCTATCCAAAAGACATATGACCAATAACCATGAAAGGCCAAACAAATGACAAATTCCGTCCTAGCATGCTTCTCAATCAATGACAAGAGTACAATCAGTTCCTTCACTCAAGACCTCACCAGAATCAAAGTCACTCGCACTCATGTGTTTAGGCATGTGTTTCACTCAATATCAATTCTCAACTTTGAATGCTACACTACCATAAGCTTGCAACAGTGCTCTTAATCTCCACCACTTAAGACCATGCACACGACAAAAATCATGAGGGCTTTTCCAAGGTTGTATTGGGGCCAAGGTATAACACAGGGCATAGGAGTATTTAGGCCACGAGGAGCTAAATCCGGGGAAGAGGATCTTACCAAGACAACACCAAGCGAAAATACCCTTTACTTGAATTTCAACCTTCAAACCCATACAACTTAACCCTTACATATGACATGGTCTCCTTTCTTTTACTTGACTTTTTTTTTTTTTTTGAAGAAGACACATGGAAAGGAGACACATTACAAATTTATACACATTTCTAACCACCATATATGTAACCTCCCCCAAGCTTGGCTAAAATCCACTTTAGCAACAACAATTCAACTATCCTAATCCCCGGATGGGAAGGATGGACTTATAGGCTCGGTATGCTTTTGTGGAGTTTCCAAAAAATAGGCAATAAGGCACAACGGGCTTCAAGCAAAGGATACATGAATAGGGTGGCCAAGGATGAAAATGGTTAATAAAAACAATGCCTCAATCCTATTAATGTCATGCACATAAGTCGTGAGCGTGGCCTCAAAGAAGATATTAATGCAAGTTCTAGAGTTAGCACACACAGAGAGTTCACACACATGAAGAAAACGAGAGACTTTTGCAAATGTAGTCCAAGGAAGGCCAACAAGCTCGCTAGGACATTTTGTCTAGAGTGTCGGTTCTAACGTATCTTAGTCAAAGTCCACATGCTCAGGTCATTGTCATAGCTTTGATCAATCATATCATGCTCATAATGCAATTTGTAATATCAACAACCAAGGCATATTAAGAGGATTCATGGTATATGTACTGTTATGAGAACCCACAAAGGATCAAGCAGGGCAAATATGCAACTAAAAATTCAAATGCAAACAAAAAAATGCAACTAATCATGCAAACTATATGCAATGCAAAATGAAAATACTCCCCTCCCCCAAGCTTAAAACCTACATTGCCCCCAATGTAGAGAGTAAAAGCGTAAGGAAAAAGAAGTACTCACCATGAATCTGATGGATTGCCTCCCACCCAATGCTTGTTTTAGGTCATTAGCTTGACCTCCCACCACTTTCATGTACTTGGATCGGGAGGGTCGGTGATACCCAACTTGATCGGATCAGGCGTGATAATAGGCTTCAGCCGATGACTTTGCACTTTGAACTTTCCTGAGTTTTTATGCCATAACATGACCGTCCCGCCTTTCAGAACTCGAGTCACCCTATATGGTCCTGACCATCTTGTCCCCTTAGGACCTGGAAATATGTTAGACTTTTCATGGGATAACAACACCATATTTCCACTCTTGAGCTCAACCCTTGTCTTGGCCTTCTTCCTTTTCGTTGGTGTTTGCCTTTTCTTCGCACTAGCATTCTCATAAGCATCCAAGTCCAGATTTCCCAAACACTCATCAAGCAAACCAGCTATGTCTGATAAGATCTCCTCTTGCCCAAGATCAACCTCAATCTTACAGCAGGTACCTGTGATAGGAGCTGGTGGAGTGTCTTTGTATATCTCAAGAAAGTAGTCCTTGAAATATTTATACTCGATCTTCTCTTCCCCTATTGTGAATGAAAGCTTCCCATTCTTGACATCAATATTAGCCCCAGCAGTGGCTAAAAATGGTCTCCCAAGGATGATGGGAGTTTTATCACTAACCTCCATGTCAAGTATCACAAAATCTCCTGGTATGAAGAACTTTCCCACTTTCACAGGGATATTTTCTATTATCCCAGCAGGATGAGTAACAGACCTATCAGCCATAATGAGACGCATCTTGGATGGAACAGGCTCACCCAATTTCAGTTCTTTACAGATTGACAAAGGCATAACATTGACACTAGACCCGAGATCACAAAGACAATTATAAGTGAGATTGCCAAAATATGCAGGGATAAAGAATTCACCCGGATCTTGTAGTTTCTTTGGCATCTTCTCAGCGCAGTCCATTGTCAGGGCCACAGTCTCATAGTCCTCTAGCCTTCTCTTCTTGATCAGAATCTCTTTCAGGAACTTAGCATACACAGGCATTTGAGTGAGGACATCTGTGAAAGGTATGTCAACATACAGCTTCTTCATCATCTCCTTAAACTTCACAAATTGGTGCTCTAGCTGTATCTGAATCTTTCTCTGAGGAAAAGGAAGAGGTGGCTTGTATGGCGGGGGAGCAACATACTTGGGTTCTTCTTCTTGTGGCTTCTCCACAGGCTCCTTTGTCGCTTCTTTTTCTCTTGGACTGTTCTCTTCCAACTGTTTTTCTTCACTCAGAGAGACAGCCCTGCAATGCTCCCTAGGGTTGACTTCAGGTTGACCAGGAAGTTGACCAGTAGGCCTAGGAACATTCATAGCAATTTGGGCCAACTGACTCTCCAATTGGTCCATCCTCTTAGGCAAGCTCTCAAAGTTTTCAGCCTTCTTGGATAGGGCTTCCAACTGAGAAGCAATGATCCCTTGATTTTTAGCCATTTCCCTCAACACAGACTGAAGTGCAGAATTATCAAAGGTCTGAGCGGGTGCTTGCGGTTGAGAGAGTCCCGGTTGGAACCCTGGAGGTGGTCTTTGCTGAGCATCATCATTCTTGTAGGAAAAATTAGGATGATTCCTCCAACCGGGATTATAGGTGTTGGAATATGGATCGTTCCTGGGACCCCGATTGAAGGTGTTCATGTAGTTTGCCTCTCCTTGGGTGTCACCTTGAGCAACAAAAAGTTGACATGATGAAATAGTATGATCACCCTCTCCACAAAACTGACAAGCAACACCAGATACAGCCTGAATAGATGACCCTGCACCCTGCCCTTGAGCCTTCTGAACCAACAAATTCAGCCTCTTGACCTCTTGTGACAAAGCTTCCATTTGAGCCTGTTGGTGTGTCTCAGAACTAACCTCATACATCCCTGTTGGTTTCTTTGAAGTTGAGCGAGCATCACTGTAATAATGAGAGTGTTGAGCAGTGTTCTCAATCTTCTCCCAAGCTTCATCAACTTCCATTTCCATGATTCTACCACCAGCTGAAGCATTAATAATAAGTCGAGTTGAACTATCAACAGCGTTGTAGAAGACATGTAGCAAGGTCCATTTCTCTTGCCCGTGATGCGGGCACAACATCAATAGCTCTTTGAATCTCTCCCAACCTTCATATAGAGACTCGTCATGGTTCATCTTGAAAGCAATAATTTGATTCCTCATCTCAGCTGTCTTCTTAGGTGGGAAGTACTTGTTGAGAAATGCCTTGGCTAACTCATCCCAAGTGGTAATAGATCCATGAGGTAAGGCCTTGAACCAAGCCTTGGCCCTGTCTCGTAGAGAGAAAGAGAAAGCACGCAGGAAAAGTGCATCTTGAGAGACATCATGAATCTTCACTGTATCCATCAGCTCAATAAAAGTAGCCAAGTGCTGATGTGGGTTTTCAGAAGAAAGACCTCCAAATTGATTCTGCTGAACCATGTTGATTAGGGAGGGTTTCAGCTCAAAGTTACGGGCTGCCACTGGAGGTCGAACCACACCAGAAAGAGGACCAAGGTGGTTGGGCATCACATAATCACCCAGAGTCATACGTGGCTGATCATCACCGCCCAACAAGCCACCGTTCCCTCTACCAACCATCTCTTGCACTCTAATTTCACGTTGTTGCCTTCTTCTTAAGAGAAAAGTACGCTCAGGTTCGGGATCAAAGTCGTTGAGATTATTAGCGCTCAGGACTCTCCGCATTCAGAAGAAAACAAACCTGAAACCAAAGCCAAAAGGAGGAGGATCAAAACACACAAAAGACTTAGTCGAACCAGTTGTAGGGAAAACAACCGATACTAGCAATTGTCCCCGGCAACGGCGCCAAAAACTTGATGTGGCGAAAACCTACCCACAAGTGTATGGGGTCAGTTGTAGCTATTCAAGTGTCGTTCCCACGAGGACAATGTAGTACCTTTTGTAACTAAACTGGTAAGCTAAGCCGCAAGAAAGGTTTGTTCAATTAACTAAGAAATAATGATTGCAAATGTAAGTAAATTCAAATGATGGGAAATATCTAGGATTAAGGATCCCCACAATAATGCATTGGTAAACTTATGCGTGTTTATCTCAGAATAGCATGAACTCGTTTGACGGTAAGTTATCAAATATCACTACTAATTCCTTTCAGACAATAGTAGACGAATCTAAACTCCAACTAACAATCGCTGTCGCGCAAAGCTAATCAAATTTAGACCCATTGAGCACTTAGAATCTAGGATAAAACCGGGTTAACATTCACTTTCGTGCTCCGTTAATTCCAGGCTAACCTAGGGTTTCTATGATAACTTAGGATTCCGCAAGAACAAACAAGTTTATTCAGGTTCAATTCATAGTAATTCCAACAATAGTAATCTCCTTTCAGACTCATACCTTGTCTAATTCATTCATTAGGAATCTCCTTTCAGACTCAACCTAATAGAATTTCTAATTGATAAATAACCAATAGCAATAAGAACCCTAGAATTGAATCAAGCAAGAATTCATGCTACCAATTCAGACAAACACAAATTGTAAGTCTACCAATACATTATTGGGGTCACCCCAACCCTAGATAAAGGGGATTAGCCTAGCATGCTTGGGGAATCAATCAAAATCATTGTATGAATCAGAGAAATCATTCAAATAGATAGAAAGAAGAGAAATACTTGTTTCGATCCAAGAACAATCTCCAATCTTCAACCAAGAAAAACTCAACAAACACAACTAGGGTTTTTTTTAGAGAGAGACTAAGTTCAGAGCATGAGAAAAGTGTGTCCCCCAAATAAAACGTCCAGATCTGATAAAAATCAGGATCAAAAGACGTTTCAGCAGCAGAAAGACGTTACGGAGGCTGACTCGGTCCACAACTCGGCCGAGTTGTGGGCCGAGTTGTCGTCTGTCTTCTCTTGTCTTCAGTAACTTCGACCAAGTTCGCTGACTCGGTCCACAACTCGGCCGAGTTGTGGGCCGAGTTGTTCTCTGTTGTTCCTCTCCTATTCGGTGGCTAAGCCGAGTTCGCTGACTCGGTCCACAACTCGGCCGAGTTGTGGGCCGAGTTGTTCTCTGTTGTCTTTGCTCTTTATAGCTTGGCCCTGACGACTCGGTCCATAACTCGGCCGAGTTGTGGGCCGGGTTATGGACTGTTGTTCCTTCGTCTTCACTAGCTCGGCCGAGCTTCCATTTTGAACTTTCCTCGTCTGATCTTGGCACTTGTATTTCGACCATGGCGCCATCTCTTCTAGTCGTCCACCCGAACATCTTCACTAGTAGCTTGATTTTCTTGAAAACGCCTCCAAATGATCCTGAAATCACAACTACACAAGAGTAGACTCCGAACACTACAAAATCTATGAAAACCAAATAAAACTAAAATAAAAAGGAGCAAAACAAACCTATTCAAGAGAAATAAACATGATCTAAACTAGCCTAAATGCATGCTATCATGCTTACAAGAAGGGTAGGGATAATAAGGTTGTTGATGCCCTTTCAAGACGATTTGAACATTCCACTGCCTCTTGTGCTAGTATTCTTTCCGTTCAGCCTGCTTGGATGAAGCAAGTCTTGGCTAGTTATGATAAGGGTTCAGTGGCAAAGGAGTTGCTCAGTAAGTGTCTTTTGGATTCTTCTTCACAGTACTCATCATTGTTGTAGTGGAGGACTTATCTAGAAAATAATAACAATTACCCTTTTCTTCCTATCTCTCGTTACTCTCTCTTTCCTAATCTTTCTCTTCCCTTTCCCTATACTTACTGCAGAACGTATTTCTTCCTTCTTCTCTCTCTCTTTCTCAAACTATCCTTCTCATTCCCTTAATTCTCTTCTAATTCATGTCAATCCTTCAAGGACATGACACTTAGCTTCTCCGCAGTCCGGCCAAAAGCCTTCGTTGCATCGGTCGTTTCCGGCGGTAACATGGTATCATCTCCGATTTCCGCTAGGTCAGAGAAAGAGAATGGAGAGAGATAAACCCTAGTTGAAGAAGCGATTTTTTGAAAAGAATGAAAAAGAGAACCAGAAATAAAAAGGAATGTGAATATTCAAAATCTTTTAGTGTGGTGCCTACCACACTACCAAAATACACCTTTTAAAAATCAATCATGACCCTTAATTTACTTCTAATCTAAGGACTGTAATTTATACTACCGTTTCCCCCTAAATCCTTGTTTCACCAGAACCAAAGGTTGAAATCTTAAATCTCAAATCCTTAACCTATATAAAAAAATAGAACTTTAAAAGTATTAGTAAGCATGTACTATGCAATGTACAATTATATCCTTAACCTATAAAAAAATATTCTCATTTCTTAATTTATGAAAAAATCTTACTGTAAATACATCATACAATTTAATTACTTTGAATGATTTGATTATTATAAATATAAATATATTCTCAACTTTTATTATTTATATTGTTATTTATTTTAATGTTTCTAGTTTTATAGAAATTTTATATGTAAATAAGAAAGTTATAAATTAAACCCTGAAATCTTAAATCTCAAATCCTATTGGGCGAAATTCCGGTGAGGAAGCCCTCTTAGAGAAGGAATAAGGATGAACTCCATCCGTAGGATGGAGTTGATCCAAAGGCCACAAGCTATGTGTAGGAGGTGGGCCCGCGCGTGCAATATCCAGGTTTTGGGATTGAAAAATAGCGGGCTTCCAAAAAAACCGTTCGCTTTCTTCTCTACTCTCTTCTCTCGTTCAGTTGCTCTCTTCTTGATTCTCTCTTCTCTACTCTCTTCTCTCTTCTCGATTCCCTCGAACTTCCGTTGCACCTACAAGAGATTTCGAAGGCGATTTCCAGCAATTCGAACTTCAAAACCCTAGAAAAGGCAATTTCCAGCGATTTCGAAGCATTAAAAGGCGAATCGTCGCGATTTCGGCAACAACCTAAAACACAGAAAGAAGAAGAATAATCAACAACAAATAAGAACAAAATGAGGTCGAAGATTGCGAGTGGAACACAAGGTATATTTTCAGTTGTTCAGTTGATGAATCGTCGCGATTTCGGTATGCATTTTATATAGTATGCAAAGGTAGATGTAGAAATTTCTCACTAAATACATAATCGCAAAGGTAGATGTAGAGATTTCTCACTAAATACATACTCTGATTTGAACTTGCTTCTATATATGTGACTGAATATAACTCTATGCATAATAGATCAGTAAAAAGTGCATGACTCGCTTCTTTTGCTCTAACATGTGTGTGTAGATGCATGGCTGAAGAGTGTTGGTGCATGAGTAAGTGTTTGTAGGTGCATGACTTAGTGTGTGATGGTGTTTGAGTAACTATGTGTGTAGATGCAAGACTATGAGTGCATGGTGCATAAGTAAATTTGAATCTAGATGCATGAATATATCTGTGTGCATGAGTCAGAGAATATGAGTGCATGAGTAAGTGTTTCTATGTGCATGACTTACTGTGTGTTGGTGCATGAGTAACTATGTGTGTATATGCAAGAGTTAAGAGTGTATAGATGCATGAGCCTATTTGTATAGGTGCATGACTGAAAATGAATTGATGCATGAATGAATATTTCTGTGTGCATGAGTCAGATAATATGTGTATGTGAGTGCATGAGTAAGTGTATCTAGGTGCATGACTTAGTTTGTGATGGTGCATGAGTAACTATATGTGTATGTGCCTTCGTCTTTGTATGCAGGTGCTTCAGTTAAGAGTGTGTAGATGCATGAGCCTAACATGTGGTTATGTGAATAGTACTGTCCATTATGAATGATATATGTGTATAATATGTAGGAAAAGGCAAGCATGGTGATGACAAAAATCCACCCCATATAGTCAAGGAGTTAAGATATGGTACATTAATCATTAGTCAAACACCAGTCCAACTTACATCACCAAGAAAAACTCAAAACAAATCCAGATATCAAGCTAAAACAAAACAACTAGATCCAGTTACAACAAATACAACTTCTCCATCACCATCAATAAAAAAGAGAGTAACAAGATCACAAAAATATGTAGATACTGGTAAGTCAAATAGAAATATAAATGCATCAGTCAAGTAGAAATACAAATGCATGAGTAAAAAATAACTAAAGTGCATGAGTTATTTCTTATTGGTGCATGAGTTATTTCTCTGTAATTTCTTGTTGGTGCATGAGTTGGTATGTTAGTGCATGACTTAATATCTGATATTGCATGAGTAAATTACTTGTTGGTGCATGAGTATGTTTGTGCACCAATAAACAACCATTCATGCACTTTAACTGTATAGTCACAAGCACAAGCACTTATATGTGCAACTTTACAAACAGACTTATGCACCAATAAACAAGCACTCATGCATAAGTATGTTTGCAAAAAGGTGCATGAATAAGTGCTTGTGCTTGTGTTTAAAAATGTGTGCATGAACAAATTCTTGTGCATCGTGAATTAACAGACAGTGAAGACCAACAAACTGTTCAACCAGCGACAATGCATGGAGATGCACCCCCTCCCACTCCTCTGGCTGGTAAGCTAATGCTCATCATATCTCTTTAAATTTTAATCACCATTGATTTGTTAGTCAATATGTAATGAGTTTGAGTTTTGAACACATGGAAGAGAAGAAAGACCCAAGGAAAGGGCCCTAAAAAATTAAAAAGGCCAAGGGTCTTAGATGAAGATCACATCGATAGTGAAGATGTACCCATTGCTGAGATGCTTCTGAAGATGGAGAGGAAAGCAGTAGAAGAAAGAAAGTTTGCTCGTAAAAAGGCTGCTGCAGACATAAAAGGGAAGGCCAGGGTGGAGGATGATGAGGAGAAGAAGACTAAAAAAACAAAGAAACAGGTGAGGGGGGATAAAGAGAGGGTGGAGAATGTGTTTGTTCTAGAATCCAAGATCCCAAAGCTGGGGAACAAAAGCGAAATTCTAGAACTGAGGAAGGACTACCCCATGCTGGTGTGTAGAACATCCCCCTCTGTTATTTCCTCCTACGTGCTTTCCAAACCTGATTTCACACCCAATCAGAGAAATGCTCTAATGGAAATTGGCTTTGAAAGTCTTGTCCACTGGGATATAAAGGACATGCCTATGAGGCTAGGCCAATATGTCTGCAGCAGGTTTCACCCTCTAAATTCTACAATAAAACTTACTGATGGGAGGAAGATACCTGTTACCGATACTGATGCCTATGATTATCTTGGCATTCCAAAGGGGGAGGTTGAGATTGAGTTACCTAAATCACTCACAAATGAGAAGGTTCTGCAGAGACTGAAGGGTGATTTTAAGGGGAAGGATATCAAGAATTTGACTGCCACCGACATCTTTAAGAAGATGAAACAATATGATGGAGGGATTTGGTTTAAGAGATATTTCATTCTGCTGTTTGTCAACACAATTGTTGAATCTTATTCGAGTGGGAAAATAAACCTGAAGATTCTTCAATTGCTGGACAATGTTGATGAAATAAGGAACTTCAATTGGAGCTCTTTCCTGTACAAGGCACTTATCAATTGCTCTGTTGCATGGGCAAATAAGCAATAAAAGACTTTCAATGGCAGCTTGCTTCTACTACATGTGAATATTCCCATTTTGGTGTTTTGATAACTGTATGAGTTAATGTGTGTAGATGCATGACTGAAAAGAGTGTTGGTACAAGGGTTAAGAGTGTGTAGATGCATGAGCCTATTTGTATATGTGCATGAGTAATTATGTGTGTGGGTGCATGAGACAGTGTTTATAGGTGCATAAGGTTATACACGTTGGTGCATAAGTGAATTTGCTCCTGGATGCATGATAGAATATATCTGTGTGCATGAGTCAGAGAATATGAGTAAGTGTTTCTAGGTGCATGACTGAGTTTGTGATGGTGCATGAGTAACTATATGTCTAGAGTCAGAGAATATGAGTACATTAGTAAGGGCCGCTGAGTGCATGAGTCAATCATTATCTAGTAATATATGTGTTTGCTCTACAAGTATTCTATGACTAATTTCTTTTTGAATTATGTTTTCCAATTGATTTACGTGGACAGACTGAAGTGGAAAGGTCTGAATGTACAGAGAAAATTCCCGATAATCAGGAACTGGACCACCAGGATGTTAAAGGATAGGGAGGATCAGGAGATCCTGCATGGTGGGTTCGGGAATGGGTTTCTGCTGGGTAGACCAACCTTCACAGACCATGTAGAGGCAAGCGCGAGCAGGGAGGTGAATGAAGTTGAAGAAGCAGAGCTTGAAGTTCCAACTCAACCGGCAAATGTCGTTGAAACGGACGAGCATATGAAGTCTTTTATGGAGGAATACTTAAAGGAGATAGAAGGCATGGCTCTCAGTGTACGAGCTGTTTTGATGAAGAAGAAGCAAATCCCGGCACAACTGATGAGAAACAGTGTCTTGCAGACAGTCAACAACCAGGCTGAAAAAATTATCAACGTAAAGCTTACCTCAACGATTGAAGATGAGGTGTTTGAGGAACAAGCAACCCAAGACACTGAGTTCTGGGATTTAGCTGTGAAATGTATGGAGGAGGTTGACAAAACAATTACTGAACAGAAGGAACACAGCGGGAACATGTTTATTCCCGAGTTTTCAGATCTTATCCATATAATCACAAAAGAGAATGCTAAGAATGATGTGCAAGAAGAGGAGGTTGAGAATGTTGTCAACATGGATGTTGATGAAGAAGTGGTGGTTTCTGGAGAAGTTGTTGGGGAAGACATTGTTGAGAAGGACGTTGGTGTAGAAGTGGCTATGGAGGATTTTGTTGAGAAGAACAAGGAGGGTAAGGACAAGGACAACAAAGAAAAGATACAGAGCAAGCAGAAAATAGACGGGTGATTGACTCTACGAAAACATTTGGTACATGATTCTACATGAATGACATTAAGCTTTAGTGTATGATACTGATGCTTTTTCTTTATTATTGCAGATGGGTCCACAAATCCCTAGTTTTGACTTGGGCCTATCACCAATACAGGTAAAATCGCCTTTAAAGTTATTGTTGAGGATGACTGAAAACTGATTGGTGCATGAGTAAGTGTTTATAGGTGCATAAGCTAATGAACGTTGGTGCATAAGTAAATTTGGTCCTAGATCTGTGTGCATGAGTCAGAGAATATGAGTGCATTATTAAAGCCCACTGAGTGCATGAGTAAATATGTAATATAGTTAACAAAAATACTGTTTTTTGAAGGTACCAATTGGAGGTTGTTGCTGTAAAGGAAGTTGTTGACAAGGACAATGATAACAAAAGTGAGGCTGACAAGGAGGACAAGGCTGACAAGGAGGCTGACAAAGAAGTTGCTGAGAACAAGGACAAGGAGGCTGACAAACAAGTTGCTGACAAGGAGGCGGGAGAGAGTGTACAACAACATGAGGTAGATCAAGTTGCTGATCAAGAGAAAAAGAGCGAGAAGGATCAAGTTGCTAAGAAGGAAGTTGCTGACAAGGAAGGGATTGAAGAAATTGTAGCTCAAGAGCACAAGAGCACAAACATGGAGGAAATTGTAGCTCAAGAGCACAAGGATGATGCTGAAGATACTGTAAAACAAAACACTGTGGGTGTATGAGTCAATGAATATTAGTGCATGAATGAATAATTATTGGTGCATCAATGAATCCATGAGTTACTGAATATTTGCTAATAACTGTGAGTGCATGAATGAATGCTTTTTCGTGCATCTGTTAATAACTTTTTTTGTGTGTATGTGTTGTAGGAGAACATCACAAAGCAAAAAGTGCAAGAGGATAATGTAAATAAGCAACCAAAAAAGGTATAGACAACAAGATGTTTATATCTGAATTATTCATTGTCTAACTAAGTGTTATCGATTTTAAACAATTTCCTAATTAAAAAACTTGTGAATGTGGGATTTGTCACGTGAAATTTGTGTGCAGTTCTGAGCCAAAAGGTATAGTTGAAGCTACACCAGCAGAGAAAATGAACATTTTTCCTTCTGAAAACACAATTTCACCATTTAAAGAGAGAGAAGTAAATATTTTAGAAAGAACAACAGCCGATGAGAAGATCATTTACAATTGGATAACTGTTGAAGAAGGAGGGGAAAAGTAAGTACATATTTAATCATATGAATTTGGTTATAACATTTAATAACATGTAGCTAGTTTACGAATTGATTTTTTGTGTGTGTGTTGCAGTGAAGAAGTTTTCCGAATGGAAAATACCACTCTTAAGAAAAATGACTTGATTACATTGGCTGTAAATGCTGAAGTAGACAGTCTGTTAATTGATGCATTTACAGTCATGTTAAATGAAAATGAAACATATAGGGGTCGTATGTCACCGTTGAGATTCTTTCTACCGTCAATAGCTATGGTAAGTCACAGCTTTGCAGCAATATTATGTTAATTGGTGCTCTAATTTATTAATTTCCATTTTTTTGTATTCGCAGACTTTTGCTTGTGAGGACACATTATACACAATGGAGGAGAAATCTAGCCTATTCACAGATACAGTGCTAGAAACATTTGCTGCTGTCAAGGGTTTTAAGAACAAAGACTACACAATTAAAAATGTTGATGTGGTAATTATTTTACACTCAGCTTTTACTGGTGCATGAGTTAGTAGGTTAAAGTTCATGAGTGATTGTGTGATTGTATGTTGGTGGATGAGACAGTGTTTTGTATGTTGGTGCATGAGACAGTGCTCAAAAGTGCATGGACCAATGCTTGTAGGTGCATGAAGTATTGTTTGTAGAGTGCATGAACTACTGTTTCTGGGTGAATCAGTGAGTTAATTTGAAGGAATAGTTGTGA
The DNA here is from genome assembly GCA_027886185.1 of Rheum nobile. Classification (NCBI taxonomy): domain Eukaryota; kingdom Viridiplantae; phylum Streptophyta; class Magnoliopsida; order Caryophyllales; family Polygonaceae; genus Rheum; species Rheum nobile. The sequence continues at coordinate 1,121,792 of WOAB01000146.1, read as the reverse complement.
GTGCATGAGGGGGTGGATATATGTGCATGTTAACTGTATTAATGTGCATGAGTAAGTCCATGTTGTTATGAGATAACTTATAATCTATTTTTCTTTTATTTGTACAGTTCTTTTACCCCATTATAAACTATGGGCATTACTATTTGATTGCAATAAATGTCAAGAACCCCAATTTCCATATCATAGACAACTCATCAAGTGGGAGCGATGACAAGTATGGAAAAGTACCATCTACTCTGGTGAGTAGACATTGAGTATAATGATTTTATAACAATTAAAGGTTTTGATATACAAAAATGTTATAGAATTTAACCGCTTTATTTGTGCAGAGACATTTGATGGTCAGTTTCTTCATGAATAATGATATGGAAGCCAAAGCTAAAGCAATTGAAGACATTGCAAATGTCCCATGTGAAAGGCTACAAATGAAATGGAGGGATGGGAAAAACAAAGTTGACTGTGAGGTCTTTCTACTAAGACACATTGAGACATATATGGGCAATGGACTGTCAAGCTGGAATCCTAAACTGAATACGAGAGACAAACGCCAGTTGGCAAAGCTTAGGATCAAATATTGTTATGCCCTCCTAACCAGCGAGTTTAATGAAAGGAAGGCCAGGGTTGAACAAATTATTCAAGAGAAGAAAACTGGAAATGTAGCAGCTGTGCGTGGGAAAAAGAATGTTTCAATGTAATTTGGCTAATCTAGTGATCAGTTTAGGTAATGGTTGTAGGAATTTTTTGGATTTTTTCAGGAAACAGTAGGTATTTGTAAGTATATGAGTTTTTGTGGAAAGAAACAGTAGGTATTTGTTTGTTTGAATGTTTCTCATTGAAAGATCAATGCTCATTAAAGCGTTGCAACAAAAGTGCATGAGTCATTGTTTGTTGGTACATGAGTTGAATTGTAATGAATGCATGAGTTAATATCTGTTTGAACATGGAACAGAATCAATGATTTTGTATTGGTGCATGGGTAGTATGTGGAAAGTGCATGAGTTATTATGTGTTGGTGCATGACTTAATATGTGTTGGAACATGGAACATGATTAATAATTTTGTATTGGTGCATGAGTAGTATGTGGAAAGTGTAACACCCCCAAAACTTAACCCTTTTGGAAAGGTATTACCGCCAGTGACCCCAGTGTTCCTTACCGAGATCACCCAAGACTTTACCGTTTAAATACAATTTATGAAATACAATTGATGCATAATGATCAAAGCATTCAATCCAAAACATAACATTGTCAAGGAACAAGAGTTACGGGATTACAACCCAATCCCGAATAGGATAATACATAGTTTAAACCAAACACAGCTGAAGTCTCATAAAACACCTTACAACCAAAGTCATTGTCCAAAAGATCTCAACCTCATTAAAGAAATAATTAAAACGTTCAAAAACCACCGCCGACTCCATAGTCCTTCTAATCTTCTGGGCTACTTTCGATCTGATGTGCCGAATCGAACGGATGACACCAACCAACCATGCAAGGGAAAATATTGGTTGGTTAGTCTAAATGAATAGACTAGTAAGGGTACAAAGCAGAATGGTTCGAAGCAGTCGTATTAGGTTAGACTCCTCGTACCTCGAATAATAATCGAGTACGCTTGTCAACCACCATACTCCTACTGGAATAAACAAGAGGTATGCACAAGAGAAGATTCTGGAAGACTGAATCTTCACAGAAATCGACTCGAAAGAAGACTCCAACGGAAATGAGTCTTTAAGGAAGTATGACAATTCTGGAAAGTTACAGAATCATACAACAATGATTTAAAACTGACTGAGATGCTTCAGTCAACGACCAACCTCACCGCCTTTCAGCGAATCCAGATCGGAAAGAAGACGTACTACATTCAAGTCAATACGAGTCTTCCTAGCGGCACTATTACCTAGCTGCCCTACTCGCTGATCGTTCATTAATTATGTGCGTCAAGGTAGCACTTATCTGATTATGTTTCAAAAACACACATCACATTATAGACTTTTACATGTGTACCCCACCAATGGGACGACACATCTTAGTATACGTTTCGTCGAGAGTGACGTACACCGAAAGGTTTGTGACACCAGCTAAGTGTCCTGTCTCTACACACTTGTGAAAGAGACCGATCATGATCTTAGAATAGTACCAGATGGAGACGAGCCACCCCGATACCAGATTATAAAGAAACGACTGGACAGAGTCCGAGTAACGTTCCTATTAACAGTGCTAACTAAACAGTTATAGCACAACAACAGTTACAGGATAAATCCACATAAAGGCCCGAAAGGCGATCACAGATAATAGCGTTGTTCTAACAGATATACAACCTATTATATGATTTTCAAAACAGTTTATCAAAACCGTTTCCAGACAAACAGAGTATTCATTCCAAATTAATTACTCAGATAAGCTACTGATAATTAATGTAAATATGGAACGAATGAGCAAGAGCGAACCGCCACTTGCCTTAATCCGCAGAATAGTCTAACGACGTCAACTGGATTCCGGGCTCGACACGGGTATAGTTCCGACAACACAACAACCTTCGAGTCGACCCATAAAAGGAACCCTAAGTTAGATCCGACATAAACAGTACGAATCTAAACACGGCGAAAGAACACGAAAGGAAAGACGCCACGACGACAACCAACCAAGCCAAAGCCACGAAGGCATTCTGGGCACTGGTGGTAGTCGCTATTCTTGGCGGCGGTCACCGCATTCATCACGACGGTCGCCGTGAAGAACACGGTCGACAGAGACGAGAGAAATCTCACAAAAACAAAGCGCGTTTCGACCCCTTTCCGCCTTGCTTGGTTTCTGACCTCCAAAGGCAACCACAAGGCTTCAAAAGAGCTGCTGGAAACACCACCAAACAACACCGACGAAAGCTTCAGAATTTCCGGCGAAGGCACAACTCCGGCGAGAGGCAATTTGGCAGAGGTTTGGTGCTGGGATGGCTCAAAACCTCTCCCCCAACACCTCCTTTTATAGCCAAAGCATCTGGAGCACGAAGAAGATGGTCCTACCGCTAGTTCGGCGCGGTCAGAGCTCGTCGGCGACCATCGGACAATGTCTGCTGGGTAATCACGGCGGGCGCCGTGATTTTGCCTACGGCGGGCGCCGTAATTACGGCGGTCGCCGTTCCTAGCTCTGGCGAGCCCAGAGTAGGAGACGATGGCTGGCACTTCGGGCCCAGTGACGGCGGGCGCCATTACGGTATAACGGTCGCCGTTTCTGCCTTTCCCGCCCATTCAGCTCTTGAACGAACATGGCGTTAAACCGGGATAAAAATTATCGTACGCGAACGACAATTAAAATCCGAGGCATGATGTTTGTATATTATTTCACTGAGAAAAATATTATAGATACAGAGCACCTTACAGAATGTCTCAAACTCTCTGTATTAAATCCGACGTACACAACGGATACTCTGGAAAATTCCAAAATTCCCAAAATAACCTTACAAAAATACGGGGTATCACATCTCCTCCCCCTTACAAGAAGTTTCGACCCCGAAACTTAGGTCGAGAATAACTCGGGAAAATGCATGAGCATATCTGACTCGGTTTCCCACGTCTCCGAAGTAACTTCTTCGGTCCCTGACTTGGACCACAACACTCGTACCAACGACACAATCTTATTGCGCAAACGCTTCTCCCGACGCTCCAAAATGTGCACGGGAAACTCTTCATAAGTACCATTAGCTTGAATCTCGATGTCTTCATAACTAAGCACATGAGACTCATCTGGTACATACTTTCTGAGTAAAGATACGTGGAACACGTTATGCACCGGGTGAGCCGATGGCGGCAACGCCAAGCGGTACACTAGAGATCCCACTCTATCCAGAATCTCGAATGGTCCCACGTAGCGAGGGTTAAGTTTCCCACGCTTACCAAATCTGAAAACTCCTTTGGATGGCGATACCTTGACAAAAACCTTGTCACCGACCTCGAACTCGACAGTCCTGCGCTTCCGATCTGCGTAGGACTTCTGTCGACTTTGAGCGGTCAACATCCTTTGTCTGATCAAAGCAATGTCTGAAGCCGTCCTTTCGACCAACTCTGGTCCAAGCAGAATTTTGTCGGCATTATCATCCCAACAAATCGGAGATCTGCATCTGCGACCATACAAAGCTTCAAACGGAGCCATCTTGATTGTAGCATGCCAGCTATTGTTGTACATGAACTCAATCAGACTCAAGCTGTCCTCCCAGCTAGTCGGACGATCGAGCACACAAGCTCTAAGCATATCCTCCAGAGTCTGGATGGTCCTTTCAGACTGGCCATCTGTCTGAGGATGAAAAGCTGTACTGAACCTCAACTCGGTTCCTATAGCCTTATGAAGTTCCTTCCAGAATCTTGACATAAAACGGCCATCTCGGTCTGATACAATGGTCTCAGGAATGCCATGTAAGCGGACAATCTCCTTCTGGTAAACTTCTGCTAACTTCTGGGTTTCCCATGTGGTCTTGATGGCTATGAAATGAGCACTCTTCGTAAGCCTATCCACAATTACCCAGATAGCATCTCTCTGACTTCGAGTCTTGGGTAGCCTAGTGACAAAGTCCATGGAAATGTCCTCCCATTTTCATTCTGGTACGGGGAGAGGTAGCATCTCACCACCTGGCCTGCGGTGTTCGATCTTGACCTTTTGGCAAGTTAAGCACTTTGCCACAAAGTCTGCTACGTCCCACTTCATGTTTGGCCACCAAAACTTCTTCCTGAGATCCTTGTACATCTTGCTAGAGCCAGGATGCACAGAATAAGCAGATGAATGAGCTTCTCTCATCACCAACTGACGAAGACCTTCTGTGTCAGGCACACAGATCCGATCCTAAAACCAAAGTGATCCATCATCCTGAACCACAAAACTGAGAGCTTTCCCATCCATCACTTCACTGCTTAACTTTACCAAGATGATGTCATCGACTTGCTTTTCTTTGATCTGATCCAGCAGTGTAGCCTGAATTTCCATCATACTCAGGTACCCTCTACGCTGGTCATACAAGACTTCAATGTCGCATGACTCTTGGTTTAGCTTGGTCTGAGCAGTAAGTAGAGCAACTACTGTCTCATGCGTTGTCTTCCGACTTAGTGCATCAGCTACTACATTATCCTTGCCCGGATGATACAACAACTCCATGTCGTAGTCCTTGAGCAACTCTAGCCAGCGGCGTTGTCTCATATTTAACTCCTTCTGAGTAAATATATACTTGAGACTTTTGTGGTCAGTGAAGACTTGGCATCTTATACCGTAGAGGTAATGCCTCCAAATCTTCAGCGCAAAGACAACCGCTGCTAACTCAAGATCATGTGTCGGATAGTTTTCTTCGTACGTCTTGAGTTGCCTGGATGCATAAGCAATGAATCTGCCCCTTTGCATCAAAACACAACCAAGATCACACTTGGAAACATCACTATAGACCACATAATCGTCGTTCCCCTCTGGGAGTGCTAATACGGGTACCGAGGTCAACCGTCGCTTCAACTCCTGGAAACTGACCTCGCACTTGTCATTCCAGACAAACTTCTTATGGACCTTGCGGAGTAGATTGGTCATAGGTAGATCGATCTTTGAAAATCCTTCTACGAACCTTCTATAATACCCAGCAAGTCCAAGAAAACTGCGCACCTCCTTCACGTTCTGGGGCTGTGTCCATTTAGCCACCGCTTTAATCTTTTGGGGATCAACCATAACCCCATTTTTATTGATCACGTGGCCTAAGAAAGCCACTTCCTTCATCCAGAATTCACATTTGGACAGTTTAGCATAAAGCTGATGTTGTCTAAGGATTGACAAGGCAATCCGTAGATGTTCCTCGTGGACTTCTTCATTCGGAGAATAGATCAGAATATCGTCGATGAAGACCACCACGAACTTATCCAAGTACTGGTGAAAACATCGGTTCATCAAATCCATAAAGACAGCTGGAGCATTTGTAAGCCCAAAAGGCATCACTACGAACTCGTAATGACCATATCTGGTCCTAAACGTAGTTCTAGGAATGTCCTGCTCACGAATCCTGAGTTGGTGATATCCAGATCTCAAGTCGATCTTGGAGAAAACCTTTGCTCCCTGCAACTGGTCCAACAAGTCATCAATCCTAGGCAAAGGATACTTGTTCTTGATCGTCACCTTGTTCAACTCTCGGTAGTCGATACAAAGTCGGAACGATCTGTCTTTCTTTTTGACGAACAATACCGGAGCACCCCACGGCGATGCACTCGGCCTGACATAACCTTTGTCAAGAAGATCTTCAAGTTGATTCTTCAATTCTTGCATCTCAGCTGGAGCCATCCGATACGGTGATTTGGAAATCGACGCCGTACCAGGCTCGAGATCAATTGAAAACTCTACGTCATGGTTCGGGGGTAATCCAGGAATTTCTTCCGGAAAGACATCCGAAAACTCCCTAACTACAGGAATATCAAGAACCTCAAGTTCATCCTTCGCAGGTGAATCCAAGTAGCAAAGGTACCCGACACATCCTTGTCGTAGTAGCTTAAACGCAGCCATCGCATTGACCAGCTTGCCGTTATCAGCGTCATTTCGACCTTTGAACTTGCACACGAACTGGCCCCCAGATGACACCGTCACCGTTCTTGAACTGAAGTCGATCACCGCCTTGTGACGCGTTAGCCAATCCATACCGAGGATAATGTCGTATGGAGCCATGGCTATGCAGATTAAATCCGTCTCGAATTCCTTACCCTGAATGGTAATCGGAAAGTCAGACAGATGCTTGGTTCCCACCAAACGTTCTCCATTAGGAAGATTAACGACAAAAGGGTCGCACGAATCGTTGCACACTAAGTCTAACTTGCTAACGCAACTATCCGAAATAAAGGAATGCGTAGCACCAAAATCAAATAGAATGCACACTGAAGTAGAGTGAAGGTATAAAGTACCTTGAGCAATTGGAGCATTGGGTCCATCTGCTTCACGCATCTCATACAAGCGTTGTCCCTGACTTCCAGAAGCAGCTGGGGCCTTTCCCCTGTTCTGAGCAGTCGTCTGGACCGAAGGGCTAGGAGTCTCGGCAGGCTTAAACCTAGGTCGGTTGCTTTGATGAACTGACCCTTGCTGTGACTCTACTCCCTTCTGCTTCCCCTGCTTACAGAACTTATGCAGATGACCGTCACGTCCACACCCAAAGCACGACCTCTTCTCCTTCTGACACTCATTGCTCTTGTGCCCAGCCGTACCACAGTTATAACACTTAACTGAACTCCGGGTCTGCCCTGACTGCTGAGTCGATCCTCCCTGCGTCATCTCCGTCTTAGCTCGGCCAGACTTGGCAAAGTTAGACGGTGGCGCAGGGCGCTTAAAACCACCTTCCTGGTTCTGGTTCTGCATCGACTTCTATCGGTTGCGCCTCTTGGTCGACTCCTCAAGAGTTAACTCCAGCTTATAGGCACAATCAACATACTGCTCCAAGGTAGAGCATGTGTGATGCACCATTAACGGCTTGATATCCGGGTTCATCCACTCGTGGAAGTACCAGATCTTTTGGGCCTCGCTGGTAATCTCGGCAGTGGCGTATTGCAAAAGATGATTGAACTTAGACGCCAACTCGGTCACTCTCAGACCATCTGTCTGTGGGTACAAGAACTCTGTATGCTTCTCCTCTCTCATAGCACGAGAGAAAAAACGATCTACCATCTTGGTCTTGAACATCGACCAAGTCAACACTGGGCTCTCAGCCAAACCTGTGCTCTCCCATCACTCGCTAGCCTCTTCCTTCAGCTGAAGAGAAGCGATATGGACCTTCTCGGTCTCAGTACACTCCACGTTCCGAAACAGCCTCTCCATATGGGAGAAACAATGAGTCACTGCCACTGGCTCCCATTTCCCGTTATAGCAATCGGGCCTCATGGAAGTGATGGTCTTAAGAGCGCGACCATAGCTGTCTCTCGCCCTGACGGCAGTCTCCTGAATCACAGGGTTTCTGGGTTCCACAACATCAGGAACCGCTGCGTGAGTATGCACTTCTTGCGCTTGAGGCGCACTGGGTCTCAATACATCCGCAATTGCCTGCATCACAATCCCGCGAATTGCCTCAACAACTGCGACGTCAAACAACGTCGGCGCTTGGGTCTGATCTTGACCTTCACGCCTCTGCTGGACGCGAGACTCTGACTCGTGCTCATCCTGAACACCTCTTCCTGCTGGCCTGGGATTTTGACTAGTCCCAGCACCGGCTCGAGTCGAGTTCCTCGTGCTTCTTGGGTTCACCATCTATTTACGGATCAAATTCCAAGCATTCAATACATTAATATTATGCCATATACTTATGCAATATACCAACGTAAATAAATTACTCAGAATAGATCAACTTGGCATTTTATAGATGAACCTTCGAACTGTTACACAAGCTATACATAAGTCTATCATTCGAGCGTTAGGACAACATTGCTCGAAGATATAAGTGTTTCACAGAGTACTTGCCGCAATACTGAAATATTACACAAAGTACAAACTTTGAATACTAAGAAACGAAACTACTGCGATAGGCAACGCCAATCCTCCTCAAGGTGTTCCAAAATGCCTCCCATAAGACTGGCTACTCGTGCATGGTCTCTTCGGGCTAGGCTCACCATCGAGCTATGGCGATGTGTTTCGCACCCTGCTTGACCCTGAAGCACATGGTCCTATCTCAGTCATCGTAAAGTATGGGTCGTCCATGACTGGTCCGCCTATTCCAGCCCTCCTCTGAGTACTGGCGATCAATTCATCCCTCTAACGCTGCTGTTCTGCAGAGATTACCTCGCTCTGGCGGAGGATCTCCTGCAGCTCGGATTCCGACCTCCATCTTCTTGGAGTAGGGATAGGCTGAGATTCCCTGTCACTTCTCCTAATACCGTACTCGGTATACAGTGCCTCCCAATCAGCTTCTGACATGGGTGCGTACTTTGGCACTGGTGGCAATTCTGTACTGGGCTCTTGATTCTGCCCTCCAAGGTCCAACTCCGGGTCCTCTTTTGGATCATCCTCTATGGGATCCTTATCCTTGGGATCATCCTCGATGGGATCCTCATCCTCGGAATCATCCTCGATGGGATCCTCATCCTCGGAATCATCCTCTATCATATCCTCGTCCTCGACAGGATCTTGCTCAAGCATCTCCTCTTCCTCCTCCTCGTACTCGATCTCCTCTGGAATTGGTCCCAACAGAAAGTCGTCTTGGTAAACCCCTTGTTCATACCTTGATAACTCATCTTCCTGCTCCCATTCCTGTACTTCCTCCACCCTTGGTGGCGGCACAGGTGCAGGTTCAGGGACCATAGCATCCCTAGCTACAAGGACAACCGACTCGGGGAGAACGTGCTTGACGTCTTCGGGCGGGCTACTCGGGCCTCCAACCTCGAAACATCGCTGAGGTAACGGAAAATCTAGCCTCGGCTGGTCCGACTTGGCGTCTTCCGACCTCCACAAATAGAAAAGCAGACACCCATCCTATCGAACAATAAGGAATGAATTAGTCTTTCTAGACATAGAAGCAAGCTTACTACATCAGAATATAAAGAAGACACGACTATGAACGATGTTTTTAAATTCTTTTCAGTATGAAAATTCAGAGCCCTTTTTAAAGCATTTTTGAAAACGGATAAATGGTTTATAAAAATTCCAAACCCGTTTTAAAACCTTTAGCTCTGATACCACAACTGTAACACCCCCAAAACTTAACCCTTTTGGAAAGGTATTACCGCCAGTGACCCCAGTGTTCCTTACCGAGATCACCCAAGGCTTTACCGTTTAAATACAATTTATGAAATACAATTGATGCATAATGATCAAAGCATTCAATCCAAAACATAACATTGTCAAGGAACAAGAGTTACGAGATTACAACCCAATCCCGAATAGGATAATACATAGTTTAAACCAAACACAGCTGAAGTCTCATAAAACACCTTACAACCAAAGTCATTGTCCAAAAGATCTCAACCTGATTAAAGAAATAATTAAAACGTTCAAAAACCACCGCCGACTCCATAGTCCTTCTAATCTTCTGGGCTACTTTCGATCTGATATGCCGAATCGAACGGATGACACCAACCAACCATGCAAGGGAAAATATTGGTTGGTTAGTCTAAATGAATAGACTAGTAAGGGTACAAAGCAGAATGGTTCGAAGCAGTCGTATTAGGTTAGACTCCTCGTCCCTCGAATAATAATCGAGTACGCTTGTCAACCACCATACTCCTACTGGAATAAACAAGAGGTATGCACAAGAGAAGATTCTGGAAGACTGAATCTTCACAGAAATCGACTCGAAAGAAGACTCCAACGGAAATGAGTCTTTAAGGAAGTATGACAATTCTGGAAAGTTACAGAATCATACAACAATGATTTAAAACTGACTGAGATGCTTCAGTCAACGACCAACCTCACCGCCTTTCAGCGAATCCAGATCGGAAAGAAGACGTACTACATTCAAGTCAATACGAGTCTTCCTAGCGGCACTATTACCTAGCTGCCCTACTCGCTGATCGTTCATTAATTATGTGCGTCAAGGTAGCACTTATCTGATTATGTTTCAAAAACACACATCACATTATAGACTTTTACATGTGTACCCCACCAATGGGACGACACATCTTAGTATACGTTTCGTCGAGAGTGACGTACACCGAAAGGTTTGTGACACCAGCTAAGTGTCCTGTCTCTACACACTTGTGAAAGAGACCGATCATGATCTTAGAATAGTACCAGATGGAGACGAGCCACCCCGATACCAGATTATAAAGAAACGACTGGACAGAGTCCGAGTAACGTTCCTATTAACAGTGCTAACTAAACAGTTACAGCACAACAACAGTTACAGGATAAATCCACATAAAGGCCCGAAAGGCGATCACAGATAATAGCGTTGTTCTAACAGATATACAACCTATTATATGATTTTCAAAACAGTTTATCAAAACCGTTTCCAGACAAACAGAGTATTCATTCCAAATTAATTACTCAGATAAGCTACTGATAATTAATGTAAATATGGAACGAATGAGCAAGAGCGAACCGCCACTTGCCTTAATCCACAGAATAGTCTAACGACGTCAACTGGATTCCGGGCTCGACACGGGTATAGTTCCGACAGCACAACAACCTTCGAGTCGACCCATAAAAGGAACCCTAAGTTAGATCCGACATAAACAGTACAAATCTAAACACGGCGAAAGAACACGAAAGGAAAGACGCCACGACGACAACCAACCAAGCCAAAGCCACAAAGGCATTCTGGGCACTGGCGGCGGTCGCTGTTCTTGGCGGCGGTCACCGCATTCATCACGGCGGTCGCCGTGAAGAACACGGTCGACAGAGACGAGAGAAATCTCACCAAAACAAAGCGCTTTTCGACCCCTTTCCGCCTTGCTTGGTTTCTGACCTCCAAAGGCAACCACAAGGCTTCAAAAGAGCTGCTGGAAACACCACCAAACAACACCGACGAAAGCTTGAGAATTTTCGGCGAAGGCACAACTCCGGCGAGAGGCAATTTGGCAGAGGTTTGGTGCTGGGATGGCTCAAAACCTCTCCCCCAACACCTCCTTTTATAGCCAAAGCATCTGGAGCACGAAGAAGATGGGCCTACAGCTAGTTCGGCACGGTCAGAGCTCGCCGGCGACCATCGGACAATGTCTGCTGGGTAATCACGACGGGCGCCGTGATTTTGCCTACGGCGGGCGCCGTAATTACGGCGGTCACCGTTCCTAGCTCTGGCGAGCCCAGAGTAGGAGACGACGGCTGGCACTTCGGGCCCAGCGACGGCGGGCGCCGTTACGGTACGGCGGTCGCCGTTTCTGCCTTTCCCGCCCATTCAGCTCTTGAACGAACATGGCGTTAAACCGGGATAACAATTATCGTACGCGAACGACAATTAAAATCCGAGGCATGATGTTTGTATATTATTTCACTGAGAAAAATATTATAGATACAGAGCACCTTACAGAATGTCTCAAACTCTCTGTATTAAATCCGACGTACACAACGGGTACTCGGGAAAATTCCAAAATTCCCAAAATAACCTTACAAAAATACGGGGTATCACAGAAAGTGCATGAATTATTATGTGTTGGTGCATGACTTAATATATGTTTGAACATGGAACAGAATTAGTGGGTCCGTATTGGTGCATGGGGAGTATGTGGAAAGTGCATGGGTTATTTTGTGTTGGTGCATGAGTTATTATGTGTTGGTGCATGACAATATCTGAATACCTAATTAACAGAAAAGAGAAATAAAAGTGCATGAGTCACTGTATTTTGGTGCATGAGTGAGTATATATAAGTGCATTTCTTAATATTGAGGACAATATCTAAATACCTAATTAACAGAAAAGAGAAATAAAAGTGCATGAGTCACTGTATTTTGGTGCATGAGTGAGTATATATAAGTGCATTTATTAATATTGAGGACAATATCTGAATACCTAATTAACAGAAAAGAGAAATAAAAGTGCATGAGTCACTGTATTTTGGTGCATGAGTGATTATATTTAAGTGCATTTCTTACTATCTGAATACATATAAAATTTGAAACACCTAATTAACATATTGAGCACAAGTCGTGATGTTGTGTCCCGACCTTTTACAAAGAGTACATAATCTTGTCTTCTTCCTGGAATTTTCGATTCCAACCTCTTGGCCGCTTCTAATGCGCATTTTCCTGAACTTGTTCTTTGCCATTTCCGGAGGATGGACATTCACTTGATCCGGTAATGGGCCTACAAATTTCTCAAACTTATAGTTACTGGCTGATGTTGAGGCAGAAGGATCAACTACTTGTGACCTTGTGAGTGCAACCTTTTGTTCCTTTAAAATAGTTAAAAACTCTTTCAATTTGTCCATGTCATCACCAACAATGTCGACACAAGAGTACATTTCTGTCATCACTTCAGCCAACAGCCTCTTCTTTTCATCAATTTGAACACTCGCATTATACACTGCACCATCCACTTTAAAAATTGGTTGTAGAATCGCTTGCTTCGTCCAGCGAGTGTTGATGAGGGTAGGAGGCAAGACAGTTGCATGAGTATTCTTTAAAGCAAAGAAAATATGTCGGCAGGGAAAGCCCAGAGTGAGGAAATTATTGCAAGAACAATGATACTCATTACTTGCAACAACTTTATGAACAACACATATTCTGCCAAATTCGTCTTCAACCCTAAAGTGATGGATATCAGCATCTTTTTTCAATTCATCAAGGCTGTAATGATACGTACCACTAACAAACGCCTCCTGGACATCATAAAATGCATTGATAGTGTAAATAGCTGCTAGGTTCTTTTCAAACTGGTAAGGCGTCTTCATCCGTGGAGTGCATGTAGCGGAATCCATATCACACTTCTTCTGATTATGCCGCTGCGATTCAATTGCACTGCTATACTGCATCATGAACACCACTAGGCTTGATTGAGATCCTATGAAATTTCCAAAAAAACTGTTTTGACTCTCAGACCTTGATGTCGTCCTCAATAGGGACGACATTCTCACATCATGAAAAAATGCAGGGATCCAATAACACCGTAGTTCAAACATTACTCCTAGCCACTCATGCCCTTGGAACCCAAATTCTTCAAGAACCGAGAACCACTCATTTTCAAACTCAATTGGAGTGAGTTCGTCACTCCAAACAATCTTCTTGAACTTCTTTTGGAACGAATCAATGATAGAAGGATTTGTATTTGGAGGGAACTTAACCTTGTTAGCAACCTTCATCATTATATGCCACATGCACAACCGGTGGACAGAATGAGTAAACACTCGTTCAACAGCAGCCTTGACAGATGCAGCTTGATCAGTTATAATGACATGAGGTTCATGGCCCATCGCCTTCTTGAAATTCTCAAATAACCACACATAAGAGTCAATGTCTTCATGCAAAAGCAAAGCAGCAGCAAATATAATAGACCTCTTATGATTGTCCACTCCAGTAAATGGTATGAACACCATATTATATCTGCAATATGGGGTGCAAGAGTTTGAGCAAGCATTACTCATTATAAATGCATGAGTTGATGAGTATAGGTGCATGAGTTACCAATTATAAGTGCATGAGTTGCTAGGTATAGGTGCATGAGTTACTCGTTATAAGTGCATGCATTACTCATTATAAATGCATGAGTTGATGAGTATAGGTGCATGAGTAAATGCATGAAAATAAAATTACCTAATCAACTGGTATGTAGCATCAGCCGACACTACATCACCGAAATAAGAGAAACTCTTCCGATTGATAGGATCACACCAAAACAAACGGCATAGCTGGCCCTCCTTGTTTACGTCATAATCAAAGTAATATGCATTACAACATTCTTTCTTCTTCAAAAAGTCATTGATGACCATTTGAGCGTCACTACCTTCCATGTATGAGTTCAAACCCCTCATAAAGTTCTTGAAGTCAACAACAGTGGCGCCTACGTTAGCATATGAACCCACTAGATTCTTGTACACTTTGTAACTCTTAGTGACACCAATATTGGATTTAATACAGTTCATCATAATTTCTTGATGAAATGGAGTCACTTGCCTGTTCCCTTATGAGAAAACCATATGAGACAGCTCCAACATAGCATGTGTATGACCATACTCCAATTTTGTAACACGGTAACCATCATTACCTTCGTACTTGAGCCAACACTTAGCTTCACAACCACATCTATTAGATATTCTCCTCCTTTTCACAACATCTCAATCTGTCGGGACAGCCTGGTTGAACTCAGAATATGGAGAGACAACTTTGTATCCTTCTCTGTTACAACAAAGGTGCTTCCAAATAACAGTTGGCGGTACATCCTTGTTTTTCTTGGTAGAACAAACACGAACAGTAAAACCACATGCTGCTGCATAAGCTTCGTAAAAGGCAATAGCGTCGTTAAGAGTTGGGAAAAGCTGCCCAATATACGGCTTCAATGCATCATTACACTCAGGAATAATATATTCAGCGGTAATGCTTGGGGAAACAGATATAATATTATGCTTCATTTTATGCTCATCTCCTGACAAAAGAAAGAGTGAAATTAATAATAGAGCATGAGCTAATAAGTGCATGATTGACTGGAAGAAAGTGCATGACCCAATGAATGAAGGTGCATGACTGACGGGAAGAAAAATGCATGACTGACGGGAAGCAAGTTCATGAAAGAGTAAAATTAATAATGAAACATGAGCTTATAAGTGCATGACTGACGGAAAGAAAGTGCACGACCCAATGAATAAAGGTGCATAAACCAATGGGGTAAAGTGCATGAGCTTATAAGTGCATGACTGACTAAAAGAAAGTGCATGAACAAATGGAGTAAAGTGCATGAGGTAGTTAGTTCTATACAATAGTCACACAATCAACAATGGTTAGGTTATGTGTATCACCGACTGAAATAAAGTGCATGATGCATTGAATTTAGTGAATTTTGAATCTGATTAAATTGCAATATACAGATCTTAATTGCACTACCTAAAATTCAACCAAGCACATACCTAAATCCCAAAACTGACAAATTCAACCAAGCACATGCACTAAATCCCAAAAAAAAAGAAATTCTGTTGAAACGCACATACCTAAATGCCTAAATACCTAAACAACAAACAAATCAACAACAAATTATAGATTTGTACCTGAATCAGTAGAAGGAGTAACCATGTCGACTAAGAACGATGAGACTAAAACGAAAACAGCAAACACGAAGAATATAAAGCACACCGGCGACAAGACGGAAACGATCGGCCGATAGAACGAGCGAACATATTAGTTTGTGGAGATAACAATTAGTTTTATCACGAAGAAGAATGGATTACCACGAAGAAGAGAGGGAACAAGGAAAAACGAACCAGCAAGCAGCCTCAAATCTGTTTTTTTGAGCGAGCGAACAGAACAGGAAAATCGAAGAAAAAGGGAAAAATCGAACGAACGGCTGCGATTAAATGGTGAGGGAAAAGAACGAACGGCTGTAAGGCATCCTCATTCCTATTCTAATAACCCATCCTCACGTGATCTTTTTCCAATCCTATTACCCCAAATCATTAGCCTAAATCATAAAGCTCAAAATCTTAAACCATGAAGTCTGACCTCCAAACATATTTGTTTACATATCGCGATACAAAACTACTTTGATAAGTAAATTTCTCATATTTGTACATAAATAACATATGAACTTTTATATGTAATCAAACCTAAATTCTAAAATCCTAATGTTTAAAACTTATCAATCCAAACGTAAATTGAAAACTAAATTCTAAAATCCTAAATTCCAATATTTATCACTCGAAACATAAACCTTAAAACTCTCAACCTTATTGTCTAACCATGAAACATGTTTCTTTATATATGTCGTGGTACAAAATTAATTTGACAAATTCACATATCATATTTTCACATTGAAAAAAAAAAGATACTCTCATAAATTTTGAAAAAATTTACACTCAAAAATTTGATCAAAATTAAGATCGAGAAATATATGAAAAATTGACAATTAAAACATCTGTAATTATCTAAATTTGACACTTTTATTATATATATTAAAAGTTATATATGCATAAAATAATCCGAAAACTTAAATTTACTTTACCAAGTTACAGAAGTGCTCGATCAATATATGAATATCATGGATTCATGATCAACTATTTAAATATTAATTTAACAATAATTATTAATAGAGATGTCACAACCAAGGTTATCAATATATTGATTCCGGACCTACGATATTAAAAATCATATATCTAGAAAAGACAACGATTTCATCTCCTAATTAGAATCTTAGTAGAGGTAGAATCTTAATTGATACCATTGAAATGGCTAGAATCTTGGGTATAATGCCGATCTCACATAAGATTCTAACGATCTTACAATAACATTATACTATTTAAGTATGAAATTGATGTAAGATGTAGACACTTCAAATTTTAATCCATGTAAATATTAGGGTTTGTTTGGCTAATATTTATAATGAAATTTTACATTTATAATGTCCTTTTTTGAAATACAAGCATTTTGACACATTGGATATTGTGTCCACTAAAATAATAATCTTGTAAAATGTGACTTACAAACTTCAAGTTTTTAGAAAGTTTTTTTAATACAATAGACATTATTTGTGAAAAAATATTATTGTACCAATCATAGTTATTGAAACTAGATACTTATTACTAAAAGTATAATTATAATATGTTCTTATTCATATAAAAAACACTAAAAAGTAAAAAATAACACTTTTATATGATCATATACTAATATGATCAAAATTTATATCTAAATTTTAGCTAATAATTAGTCTAGATAACATTAGTACTTCCACAATATATAATGTCTATAATGTTTTTTAGCTTAATGTACAACAAACATATAATATATTATGTTATCCTTATATAATTTTAGTTTTTATGTAAAATCTAATAATTAACGACCAATTCTTACGATCCGATTTCAAAGACTCCTTATCGATCCGGTCTTAAGATCCTTATCTTGATAACCTTGGTTTTTAACTCTCAACTAGTGGTCTAGTAGTTACACACTTACACCCAAATGCTATTAAGGTTTTTATATACAAACATCATATATAATTTCATATTATATTAAGTGTAACCACATTTTGTTGTTTCTTGTAAAGCTAAACATATTTGTCATTGTATCGAATCTTACAAACTATCAATGCATTGTTTTGAGTTATCACTAACACAAGTCTTGTTTATTGTTTACACAATATAATGTGTGAATTTTATCTTAAGACTCTTAATTCAATAAGAGTTACTTAAGTCTTAGTTGAATTATAGTATTTTTTTTAAAAAAATTCTACTCATATAAGTTCTTACTCAAAACCACCCTTCATTTTTTTTCTAATTATATCACTCGGCTTTTTTTTTTAAATATCACCCAAACTAAAACTAAAACCAAGTAAACTAAAAAAAAAATTAAAGTCTTGCCTTTATATAACATATGGCGTATAACTTGTAATGTTGTAGGCTTGTAGCTATAAACAATATATAATATCTTAAATTGTTTCTTGAAATTATTACTCTATTACCAAATAAAGAAAATCATAATATGCTTTAGGTTTATTCTTATCCTAAAATATGTTATAGACTGTCTCTACTCTCTACCCATCTCTGTTTTTTACTCTTATCTATTCTATTGTCGTCACCCATGCCAAACACCAGGAACCTTGGCCTTAATTTCTCTTAATCCCATAGCAGCTTCAACTACTCGAAGGTCAGTACTTTCTGAAGGAATTGTGTCCTTTAATCAAAGGTGTAATTACTGATTATGAAGTGGGACCGTTTATGGAGATATTTAATCCGGTGATTTTAGGTAGTCATAGTGCTTTGCTAGAAGCCAACTATGATTTATAGACTATATATTATAAAGTATGTCATAAAGTCTATTGCTATTATTATCGGGTCTTACGAGGTCACAGCCTTAGAGTTTGGACTAGATCAGTTTAATGGGAGACATATTATATAAAGTATATAATATAAAGTTATATAAGATATAACTTGGGAGATAAGGCTTGTTGATAATAAAGAGTTATTATTAATAATAAAAGATATACTTATTTAGGAAATAAGATATCTACACATGGTAATATAAAAGGAGGGCTTTCTAGGAGAAAATCCTAATCCATCTTTTACCCAAAGCAGCCGTACTCCTCCCTTGCTCTCTCCCTCGTTCGCCTTCGTTCCTCGCTCTAGCAACCGAGTCCCAGGCGATCCAGATCCAAGCTCGGGTGGACCAAATAGAGGAGTCACACGTAAGGCTCTATTCTCTCCATTCCAGCAGGTTGAAATACACATCAAAATGTATT
Organism: Rheum nobile; assembly: GCA_027886185.1. NCBI lineage: Eukaryota > Viridiplantae > Streptophyta > Magnoliopsida > Caryophyllales > Polygonaceae > Rheum > Rheum nobile. The sequence continues at coordinate 1,103,006 of WOAB01000146.1, read as the reverse complement.
TGATTCTTCATATCTATGATCTATTTGGTTTATGCATGAGATCCTTGGTTAGATGTTAGAAAAACGTTTCCTGAAATTCCGCTTTATGCATCTAAAATCCCTATAGTGGTATCAGTTGCCTCTTGCATAAATTGATTAGATCAAGTTCAAAGTTTTAAATTTTGATGCATGTTCATGATTGTCTTAATTCAAATTAAATGAAAAATTGATATATAGGTTAATTTGCATGATTAAAATTATGATTTTAATTGATTGGATTAGTAAAGTTGGAGAACTTTATGAACAAATATGCATGTAAAATTATTCTACACATACTTGATTCATGTAATTTAATTATGCAAGAGATATGATTTTTTGACATCTTTAAATCATTAGACGAAGATTTGATTTTCACATGATGAATCAACTACCCAAAATCTACTTTAAATTGTTAACGAATTGATTCTGCTGCATGTTCGGCTTTGAATTGTTCAAAGAATTGTTAACGAATTGATTATGCCGCATGTTCGGCCTTGAACTGTTCAAGAATTGTTAACGAATTAATTTATTGGCATGTTCGAATTGTTAAAAAAGTGTAGACCTGCTTTAATTCCACTTTGCAGAATTAATTGTTAACATAGTGGCTTTTGAACTTGCTTGTTAACGTAGTGGCTTTGAACCGTGAGCCGAACAATTTTGGACCTGTTCAATTCCGAACCATCATTAATTGTTAACGTAGTGGCTTTTGGACCTGCTTTAATTCCACTTTGCAGAATTGTTCGGCTCACGGTCCTGCGGTGGCTGGTTCGGGCCGAACCCGGGTCGGCCCGCAGGGGCTGCGTGGTTCGGTGGGCATGGGTCGATCCGGGTTTGACTCGGACGCGACTCGGTCTGATTGGGTAGATTTGGCATTTTAGGATAATTTCCTAAACTATAAGATAAGATCTTATTTACGTAATTGGATAATATTTGATATCATCTAAATTATATAATTTCCTAAAAGTTGTTAGGTTAGATTCTCACTTGATTTAGATAAGGATATTTGATATTTTATCTTGTTTATGTATATCTTATCCAATAATGCATTTTTAATGATTAATTATGATTAATTCTATATATATATTTTTTAATTTGAATTAAGAATTTGATATTAAATTATTTATGTCATGAGATGATTTATGTAATTTAATATGGTTTTGTTTAAATTAGTTAAATTGGTTATTACTATTAATTAGATTAATATTATTGAGAATATTTGATATTATTATTGCGTGCATGTGTTATAATATTATGATATTATTGCTTGCATGAGGTGACTATTATGACCCACATTAGGATAGATAAATACGGTCTGCGTACCGTTATGTTTTTCTTGTACACGATCTGCGTATCGTTATGTATTTTTGTAATTTAAATTTCTGCAAGAGAGTTTATTTCAATTATATGTAAGATAAGAAGAAGAAGATCCTAAGAAGACCAAAGGATGGAGATCCACGGAGGATACTAAGGATGAAGATCCAAGAGTAACAACAGAAATGAAGATTATATCTTTAATTTTGGTTTTTAGGGGCCATACTAGGATCACATTTAATTACTGCATTACTTGAATGCTTTATTATTTCCCAATTTGTATGTTTGCTTGTTTGTTTATGCTATTTTGTTCACTAGTAAATAAACAACCATTGCATGCTTAAGTCCCTTAACAGAATATTGAGATCATGCCTTTCCATATCATAACCATGAGGCCCTTGGGATTCGTTGGATAGTTTTCGCCCTAGCGAGGTGTCCTTCCTTGACCTTGGGATAGTGCGGGTATGTCTAATAGGGGCATGCTGCCTTGGTATGGTTACACTCAACAAGAGACCAAAAGGCTCAGTTTTGGATCTTGAGGCATAAGGATGAGTCTTACATAAGATGTGGCCATCAACCAAGAATTATAAGGTGTTATAATTAGTAACGGGCTTTACTTACCTTGATTACATGAGACTTGGGAAAGTGCCTTAGTACGCTCGAGTTTCATCTAAGATAGGATCTTGGAATCATTTTACTCACAAGGGACAATATAATTGAGTAGAATGTGCAATAACTTACTGTTTATAGCTGGTCTAAATTTTAAGTTCTTGCATGTCAAGCATAATTTATCTGCATGTTTTATTCCATTTTGTAGTTACTATGTCTTCTGAACACCTCAAATTCACTCTCCGCTTAATTGTTGAGAAAAAACCGATTGAACGACAAGAATTTCCTTGATTGAGAAAGGAATCTGAGAATCATTCTCAAGTCTGAGGGCCAAGAGGATGTCCTTGAAACCCCCATCCCAGAGCTGACTGCCACCTCATCTGATGAGGACAAGGCACGTCACAAGAAAATATGCGAACATGCAATGCCAGTCACTTGCCTGATGCTGGCTGCTATGGAACCTGCTCTTCAACAGAGGTTTGAAGAACAGGATGCCCATACCATTATGAAGAATCTTAGAGATCTCTTCAAGGAACAAGCCAGAATTGAGCGGTACTTGACCCTCAAGTCCATATTACAATGCAAGCTCGAGAAAGGGAAACCAGTTGGGCCATATGTTTACAACATGATAGGCTTGTTTGACAAGATGGCTCGACTGGGTAACCCTTACAATGTTGAGACAGCTACAGATATGATCTTATACTCCCTACATGATGGATTTGCCCACTTTAGGCAGATGTATCACATGGGAGCTAGCCATGAGCAAGACTCTCAACGAGCTACACGTGATGCTCAAAACAGCTGAGCAAAACGTCATGGTTGACCCTTTGAAGGAAGTTCTAATGGTCAAGGGAAAATGGTTTAAGAAAGGGCTCTAGAAGAAGCAACATCACCAAGGGAAGGGCAAGCAAGTTGCCCAACCCCAAGGGAACACCCCTAAGGTGAAAGTGGCTGCTGAGCACGGCTGTTTCTACTGCAAAGCCAAGGGGCACTGGAAGAGAAACTGTCCCAAGTACTTGGAAGACAAGAAGAGGGGAACAATCCCACTTCAGGTATTCATGTTACTGAAATCTTATCAACCAAGTCTCATTATTGGGTATTAGATACCGGATGTGGTTCTCACATTATTTTGAATGTGCAGGGACCAACAAATAAGAGACGGTTGCAGAAGGATGAGATAGATCTGCGCGTTGGAAATAGAGCAAGGGTTGCTGCACTTGCCATTGAAGATTATAGTCTACCTCCACCTTCTGGCTTAGTTTTAGAACTTTATAATTGTTATTTTGCTCCTTCTATTACTAAGTATTTGATTTCAATTTCAATTTTGAACCTTCAGGGTTATGATTTTGTCATTAAGAATTGATTTTCATTTATAAGAATGACATTTTCCATGCTAGAGCCCATATGGATAGTAATGGACTATACATACTGGATATCAAATCTGAAAACTATAACGTTGATCTTCCTACATCCTTTTGGGGATATGCCCTCACCACTAATGCGTTCACACTAAACAGGACTCCGTCACGATCAGTTGATAAGACACCATATGAGATATGGTATGGAAAAGTTCCTAGCTTGTCACTTCTGAAGGTCTAGGGATGCGAGGCTTATGTAAAGCATTTACTATCTGATAAGCTAGCATACAAATCAGACAAATGCTTCTTTATAGGTTATCCCAAGGAAACAAGAGGATATTAATTCTACAATTCCGCTGAGAACAAAATGTTTATTGCTCGGGATAGTGTCTTTTTGGAAAAGGATTTATTTTCCAAGAAGCCAAGTGGGAGAAATGTTCAGCTTGATGAGATTCAAGCTGAGCAACAAACCCAACAACACGAGGACATAGATGATGTCACTAAGGAACTTGACTATGGAGGCGTACCTTCTCAAAGGGAAACCGTCTAGATTCAAGATGCAATTCCTTAAGTTGATGAAGCACCTGAGGTCCCGCATACATATGTGGTCAACCGAGCAGCTGAAGTCTCTCATATTGTTGGACCACTTTGGAGATCAGACAGGCTAAGGCAGCAACCTAGACTTATGAGGATTATGTCTTGACTGCTAGCATTGACGTTCTACTTTTAGAGAACGGCAAGCCTGCGACCTATAAGCAAGTGATGACGGACCCCGACTCCGAGAAATGGCTGGTTGCCATGAAATCCGAAATGGAATCCATGTCTGAGAATCAAGTATGGGACTTGATAGATTTGCCTGATGGGGTAAAACCTATTGGATGCAAATGAGTCTTTGAGATCAAGACAGACAAGGATGGAAACATTTCTGTCTATAAGGCAAGACTAGTTGCCAAAGGATTTAGACAAGTTCATGGTACTGACTATGATGAAATGTTTGCACGGTCGTTATGATCAGGTCCATTAGGATACTCCTAGCGATTGCCGCTTATTATGATTATGAGACTTGGCAAATCCTAGGAGAATATGCAAGATCAAGAAGTCCATCTATGGACTTAAGCAAGCATCTAGGAGTTGGAATCTTCGTTTTGATAGAATGGTCAAAAAGTTTGATTTTTGTCAGATGCGAAGAAGAGCCCTGTGTCTACAAGAAGTTTAGTGAGAGCAAAGTGGCCTTCCTAGTTCTATATGTGGATGACATATTACTCATTGGGAATGACATTCCTATGCTGGAGACGGTTAAGGAGTGACTTAAGAAGTATTTCTCAATAAAGGACTTGGGAGAGGCTGAGTACATACTAAGCATTAAGATCTATAGAGATAGATCTAAGAAACTTATTGGTCTAAGTCAGGGAACTTATGTAGATAAGGTCCTTGATAGATTCAATATGATGAACTCTAAGAAAGGGTTCTTGCCTATGCAGCATGACTTATATCTCAGCAAGAGCCAATGTTCTAAGCCACCTGGTGAGGCTGCAAGGATGAGCAAGATTCCCTATGCCTCAGCCATAGGATCCATCATGTATGCAATGACTTGTACTTGCTCAGATGTTGCATATGCTTTGAGTATGTGTAGCAGATACCAATCAAACCAGGGTGATGCACATTGGTGTGCAGCCAAGAACATCTTGAAGTACTTACGAAGGACTAGGGATGATCTCTTGATATTTGGAGGTGATGATGAGTTGGTCGTCAAGGGCTATAATGATACAAATTTTTCAGACAGACATAGATGATTTTTGAATCTCAGTCTGGATATGTCTTCATTCTGAATGGAGGAGCCGTTAGCTGGAAGAGTTCCAAATCCAGACATGTTCTACGGAATTACCACATGATCATACACCATGTTGATAGTGGAGATGTGAGGATGTGCAAGGTGCACACAGATGACAACACTGCATATCATTTGACCAAGACTATGTCTAGGCCCAAGTATGACAGTCACACTAGGGCCAAGGGACTCACGCACACTAGAGAGTTCTTTTGAGACATTGTTTGTTTTATGATAAACATTGTTTATTGTTATTACAAACATTTATGCTTGACTTATATATATGAATTTCATATTATTATTTAATCATTGCTTGAGATTAGATAAAGTATCCAAACAATTTAATAGTTATCAAATGGGCTCATCAAAACTGTTTTGGTGAATGAAACCCCATTAAGTGAATTGAAATTATAAAATTGTTAGAAGTCCATGGTCTAAGTTGTTAACTTGGATACAAATGACTTAATCAAAAGACCATATGTGAGATTGATTGATAACACCGGGTTTCATGTGTTATAGGGACATGGAGATGTCTAATCGATTACATAGATGTGTATACCGATACACACCGGACAAACCTACCTTAGGACTCCTCAAGGTTTTATTGCGGAGTTCTAGGATTATTCATGATTAGTGAGTTCCTTAGACATGAGTATGATATATTTATCATTTGACTGCTGGTATGTCTTTGACGCTATCAAACGCTGACCGTAACAGACAGTTATAAAGGCAGTGATTGGGATTGCCAAAAGTTGAGTGGGAGCTATAGTCGTACAAGATTGAATATGTCCTCCTATTCTGTGTATACCACGATACATTTGGAAAGGATTGGTGTCTCGACCACTTGAAGAGAGAGAACTGTGAAAACGTATGGCCATGCTCGGATGGATTATTAGTAATCATCCGTACTGACAGTTTGATCTCAAGAGTTCAGGAAACGTATTTGGCGATAAAGATGAGTTTCATCATATAGTCAGATAAGACATTTTATGACAAAGGAATTTTAACATTGCACACTTGTTTTAAGGACAAGTGGGAGATTGAAGGAATTGTGTCCTTTAATCAAAGGTGCAATTACTGATTATGAAGTGAGACTGTTTATGGAGATATTTAATCCGATGATTTTAGGTAGTCATAGTGCTTTGCTAGAAGCCAACTATGATTTATAGACTATATGTTATAAAGTATGTCATAAAGTCTATTGCTATTATTATCGGGTCCTACGAGGTCACACCCTTAGAGTTTGGACTGGATCAGTTTAATGAGAGACATATTATATAAAGTATATAATATAAAGTTATATAAGATATAACTTGGGAGATAAAGCTTGTTGATAATAAAGAGTTATTATTAATAATAAAAGATATACTTATTTAGGAAATAAGATATCTACACATGGTAATATAAAATGAGGGCTTTCTAGGAGAAAACCCTAATCCATCTTTTACCCAAAGCAGTCGTACTCCTCCCTTGCTCTCTCCCTCGTTCGCCTTCGTTCCTCGCTCTAGCAACCGAGTCCCAGGCGATCTAGATCCAAGCTCGGGTGGACCAAATAGAGGAGTCACACGTGAGGCTCTATTCTCTCCATTCCAACAGGTTGAAATACGCATCAAAAGGTATTTGATTCTTCCTATCTATAATCTATTTGGTTTATGCATGAGATCCTTGGTTAGATGTTAGGAAAACGTTTCCTGAAATTCCGCTTTACGCATCTAAAATCCCTACACTTTCTTTTGAGAAGACGAAGGTTGTATATGATGTTTTCAAGTGCATTTTTTAAGGTGCAATTTTCTAGATGTTTTATTTTTATATTTTTGATTAGTGGTTGACTGGTACAAATTGCTTAGTAATTGTTATTATCTTATGCTTACTTTCTTGTGTTGTCTGTGTCATATCTTCTACTCTTATATCAAATTTCATATTTTATTATGTGGGTTCTATATATGTGATACTTATTAGAGATTTGTAAATGATTTTTACGTGTAGAAGATATGAAATATGAAATTTGATATACGAGTAGAAGATACGACACAGACAACACAAGAAAGTAAGCATAAGATAATAACAATTACTAAGCAATTTGTACCAGTCAACCACTAATAAAAAATATAAAAACAAAACATCTAGAAAATTGTACCCTAAAAAAATGCATTTTTTTTAATTAGGTAAGAATTAGACTGGAAATCACAGAAGAGTCGGTTTCTCAGTCTATAGCATCCTTTCGGATGAGAATTACAAATTCTAAATTAGCTCGAATATCTTCCAAGGAACTCAACTGGACCTTCTTAGCGATGAAGTCGGCCACCACGTTTGTTTCTCGGAAGACATGAAAAATCTGTACTGAAGAGAAAAGTTGTAAAACACACAGGATATCAGAAATTAACATTTCAATATCCCATGGACAGTGCCAGATTTGATTCAGAACATTCACAATGGTAAGGTTATCGCATTCAAGATGAATGTCGGTAATGCCTAATTCATAGGCCTTTACCAGTGCATTTCTTACTGCAAGTGTTTCCGTTTTTAAAGGGGTTGAGATACCACATTTATCCCCAAAGAGGAAGATTGGTTCACCCGTTTTGTTCCTGAAAATGTAGCCAAAACTAGATTCACCATTAGTTTTTGTGGATCCATCTGTGTTGATTTTAATTATGTTATCCGAAGGCTTTTTCCATTTCTGTATTGGTCGTCTTACAATGTTCCTTTTATGAGTTTTTTTATTGTCTTCTGTAAGACAGTCTGGGTTCCAGTTTTTTGTTTTATTCCAATTTTTAATTTGTTTCTTAATGTAAATTGGTACATCCTTAATGGGTTCGACATCATCATTTGTTCTGCCAAAACTTAGTTGGTTTCTATAGAACCAAATGCTCCACCAAGAGACCATTAATTCTGAGAATTGTGATCTATCAGTTTTTTGTCGAATTTCTTCAATGATTTCATTAATTTTTTTGTTTCCTAAGTTTAGGGATGTGATTATGCCAAATGTGTCATGATTCAAAATTTCAATTGTTTTTAAGGTATGCTTGCATTGGAAGAGGAGGTGGTTCAAATCTTCCAACTGAGCATTGCAGCGTATACACCCCGGGGGGGTTGCAACGCCTTTTCCTGCTAATCTAGCTTTCGTTGGTATTCCGTTTTTCATTATTTTTCAGATAAAGTTTTTAACTTTGGGATACGTGTCCATTTTCCAGATCCACGAAGAATCATATATAACACCCCCAAATCTTAACCCATTTGGAAATGTATTACTGCCAGTGACCTCGGGTTCACACCGAAGCCACCCCATGCTTTTCCATAACACACAATTCATAACACGATAATCAAGGTGCAACACACCAAAATGTTTAATAAAACATAAGTCTGGGGATTACATTCCAATCCCACATAGGACAAAACATAAAGTAGTCCGATCAAACGAAATATAGTACAATCAGAGTAAACATAGTTCAGCAGAAGTCTTTTAAAATAAATACAAGTCTTGATCACAGCAATCAACGCCAAGGATTTCAACCTGAACAAACTTATTAAAACACCATTTACATCCATAGTCGCTCTAGCCTTCACGGAGTGATAACTTATCTGATGTGCCGAATCGAACGGATGACACCAGCCAACCATGCAGAGAACAATTTGGGTTGGTTAGTCTAATGAAAGACTATGCAAGGGTACAAACATAGTGGTTCAAAGTAGTCGTATTAGGTTTAGGCTCATCGCTTCTCGAATAACAGCCGATAACGATAGTCAACCTTCATACTTCTACTGAATATATATATATATCAAAAGACATGATCAAAAGAAGACTCCAACGGAAGTGAGCCTTATAGGAATTATCCAAGAGAAGACTCCAAGAACTTGAGTCTTATTAGAAACATGACAAATGTCTGGAACATAAACATCTCATACAAGCGTTCAAAAACAACAAGATGTTTTGGTTTACGACCAACCTCACCGCAATAATGCGAATCCAGATTGGAAAGAGAACGTACTCTGATCAAGTCAAGACGAGCTTTCCAAGCTGCACTATTACCTAGTTGCACTACTCGCCATAGGTGTATTAATCATATGCGGCTCGGCGCTTATCTTATTTAATTCCAAAATGCACAATCACGTTATAAGCTTTTATAATTATCTCGTCCGAGACAAGAGATCTTTTGGGAGCAACTCCCGAGATTTGTGACACTGGCTAAGTGCACCACCTCTACACTAAACGTATAGAGGCCGGTCATGACCAACAGAATGATGTTAGAGGTTTTGCCGCCCTACACACCATTTAATATATTATAAAGAAACGACTAGACGTCGAAGAGTCCAACGTTCCTAACTACTCGTGCTAACTAAACAGTTCAACACATTAATAATCATATCAAAGCCCTCAAGGCCATCATCATAGATATATCTCAACCTATCAATATATATATATAATAGCGTTGATTCTAACAGAATATACAACCTATTATAATGTCATCTTTTAATCTTCCAAAACAGTTTATCAAAACTGATCTCAAACAGAAACAATATTCATTCCAAATTAATTAACAATTAAACAATTGATAATCAATGTAAATATGGAATGATGAGCAAGAGCGAACCGCCACTTGCCTTAGATTTGACGAAAGCTTAACGAGCTTAAAGATAACAGTTTCCGGGTCTGAACTGTGACAGATCTTGGATATTAAATCCTTCTGGAACGACCCATAACAAGACCCTAAGTTAGATTCAATATCTACATATATGAATATAAAAGAATAAGGAAAGAACCAAAGGAATCAAGCCTTGCCCAAGACCACAACACCCGAGAGACACAACACGAACCCGGCTTGCCGCAGGTGCGGTCGGCCCTCACCGCGGGGTGCGGTCAGGAGACAGAGGCGGGGCTTCGACAACTTTTTCGGGAAGAAAACTCGCCCAAATCAATTCGTTTCGACTTTGATTCGTTCTTGGTTGATTTCCCAACACTTATACCTTTGATAAACACTTAGGAGCACCTTTTTCAACACTCAAAGGGATCCAAATCGTTCTTGAACGAAGCTCAAGAGCTTGTGTTTTAATGGAGTTTTCAGAGAAAAGTTCAGAGGAAGAAGATGGAGCTTGTCCCAGATTTCTCCTCCTCCATTTATACTCCAAGCTCACAGCTTACCATGCCATGATGCCAAGGAGGAGGTGGCCCGACCGGAATGATGGCCTACGAGCCAACTAAGGCGAGCTACACCTGCAAACTTCAGAGCTGACGACACAGCTGGCGACGACCGCGGGGCGCGGCAGGGTGCGGTGGCCAACTTGTTACCGCCTCTGGCATTGGCCTTCGCCGCGGGTGCGGCAGGGTGCGGTCAAGGCCAAATTTACCCCTTTTCGCCCGTTTTGTCTTTTCTTACCGAATGGTTAAATTTTCTTAACCCCGAGTTAAATATATTCGTACACGAACGATCTTTCAACCCAAAAATACCTTAACTGTATTTTATATTACTCAGACAAATATTACAGAGATCAAACATTTCACAGAATGTTCGTACTTCCCTGCATTTAATCTGACTTGTAATATGGGCATAAGAAAATTCAAAATCACCCTTACAAAATGTGGGATATTACATCATAGGCGGTGTAGCTCTTACTTTTGTTAATTAGTTCCATAGCAGAATGTGTAGAAAACCAGCCGTTTTTGCTAGTTTTCCAGTACATTCTATCATGGATCTCATTTAAGGGAATTGAGATCGAGGTTACTTTTTTGGTTAAACCATTTGGTAAGTATTGTTCAAGTAAGTCCTTATTCCAGGTTTTATTTGGCAACATGAAGTCAGCTACCATGGCATCCTTATTCAAGATTGACTGGAAGTTTATGTTATCACATAATGGGGTGTTTAGAATCCAGTTATCTGTCCATAATTTGATAGTTTTTCCATTACCAACTTGCCAAATTAGTCCAGATTTGAACTCAGGCATAAGTTCAATCAATTTGGACCATTGCCAGGAGCATTTTCCTTTTTTCTCGTAATGAAGTATATGGTTTGTTTTTAGGTATTTATCCGTAATAACTCTAACCCAGAAGTTATTTGGTTCGGCTAGAATTTTCCAAAGTAATTTGAGTTGAAGGGCTTTGTTAATGTCTTTAGCTTTTCTCAAGCCAAGACCTCCTTGATGAGTTGGTTTGCAAATTTTCCCCCAACCTATAAGAGGTTTAAGGAGTTGTCTTTGTTCCAAAAAAAGGATCTGTTTAGTTTATCAAGTTCATTGTGTGTGTGAGTAGGCAACATGAAGCTTTGCATAAGGTAATTTGGTCTTGAAGCCAGATTGGTTTTTATTAGTGTTGTTCTTCCTGCTCGGGAAAGAGAATTTGCTTTCCATTTAGATAATTGTTGTTGGGTGCTAACTAAAAGATCAGCGAGTTAACTCTATCATTGATGATAGGACAACCCATGTATTTTTCGAGAGATATCATGTTTGTAATTGTGAGAATGCCTTGTAGAGCTAGTTTCTTTTTGTTGGTGACCTTTTTTGTAACTTGAAAGACCGATTTATGAAAATTTACTTTGTGTCCTGAGATCTTGCAGTAGTCATCAATAATATCTTTGATTTCTTTATAGTTCTCCTGTTTGGCTTTTGAGAATATCACAATGTCATCCGCAAAGGCCAGAAACGGGATTCATGTTCCTTGTTGATTGATTCTAAAGAAAGTAATGACCTTCGAGTAGTTGAAGCTGCTATGGGATTAAGAGAAATTAAGGCCAAGGTTCCTGGTGTTTGGCATGGGTGACGGCAATAGAATAGATAGGAGTAAAAAACAGAGATGGGTAGAGAGTAGAGACAGTCTAAAACATATTTTAGGGTAAGAATAAACCTAAAGCATATTATGATTTTCTTTATTTGATAATAGAGTAATAATTTCAAGAAACAATTGAGATATTATATATTGTTTATAGCTACAAGCCTACAACATTACAAGTTATACGTCATATGTTATATAAAGGCAAGACTTTAATTTTTTGGAAATTTCGCCTGATACCCTTAAGGTATGACAAAATTCGCCTGGTGCCCCAAAGATTTATCAATTTCGTGTGGTGTCTCTGAGTTTTTTTTTCCCGCCAAATACCCTTCTGTTAATAAGGTAACATAAATCGTTAAAAAATAAAAATAAAAAAATCCCCAAAATCGTGTTTTGTCTCTCGTCTTCTTCACGAAATGCCCTAAGGGAGGCGCATTCACATCTCAATGCGGCGAATTGTCGGGCTAAGGGAGGCACATCTGGATTCCGAGTCGCGATTTTGGGAGCAGCTGGTGGAATCGGTCAACCTTTGGCTTTGCTAATGAAGATGAATCCTCTCGTCTCTCTTCTCCACCTTTACGATGTCGTTAACACTCTTGGTGTCACCGCCGACGTCAGCCACATGGACACCGGCGCCGTCGTAATCACCTTTTCTCTCAACTTATTCTTCGCCTATCTGTTGTGCTGAATTTCATCTCCCGTAGTTGAATTCTGTGGCTTTTATACAATCTTGAAGTTGCTGAAATAATTCAAACCGGATTATGAATAAGGATTTTGCTAAATGTCTGTTTGTTGGGGATTATTAAGGCAGGTTTAGCATTGTCCTCCATTCAGCAATCAATTACAGAACTTAACACTTGTTACTTATTAGTTAGCTCATTGGCCTTTAACAATTATTAGTAATCAAGCCTCAAAGTTTACTAGTCAGCTTATCCGGATTTAACATCTATTAATTAGATTAACAGGCCTTGACACTTAAGGTTTGTTTGAATTACACATTGTAATGCCAAAAACTGTCATTATAATGTCAAAAACGACATTATAATGCCAGTTTTTGGCATTATTAGTTAGCTTACTAAGCCTTTTAGTTATTAGTTTGTTTATCAGGCCGCAGCACCTAAAAGTAGTTATGAGCAAGTAATACCATTAAAATCTACAATTGTGTTTGATATACGGATTTGGGAACACCAGGTATGGGGTTTTATGGGACAGCAACAGCTCGAGGATGCCTTAACAAGAATGGACCTTGTCATCATTCCTGCTGGGGTTCCAAGAAAGCCTGGAATGACGAGAGATGATCTGTTCAAAATCAATGCCGGAATTGTTAAGACGCTCTATGAGGGCATTGCTAAGTTATGCCCCCAAGCTATTGTCAATTTGATCAGTAACCCTATTAACGTACTCAACAGTCCCCATTGCTGCTGAAGTCTTCAAGAAGGCTGGCACCTACGATCCCAAGCGCCTCATGGGTGTTACCATGCTTGATGTCGTCAGAGCTAATACATTTGTGGTATGTACTACGGTTCTTGCATAGACGTATTCAGCATTGAATTATTTGGGAATTGGGGTATTTTTTTCTTGTCTAACTTGTAAAAATTGTTTGTAGTTAGTGCTCCTTTATCTAAGTGTGAATCTGGAGCCTCTACACCATATTTATTTGACACAAAAATTGATTGGTTTTATGCACGAATGGTGGTTGCATGCAAAGATGGCTACTTAATTAATGGTGTTCAAATTGAGTGTATACTTGGATTTACAGCAAAGTTTTTGAGACCATAACAATTGAAAATTGTAACAGATCTTTAACCTAAAGCGACTCTTTAATAGCTCAATATAATAAAATCATCCATGCAAGAGAGGTTATCTTCAATAAGTGTTCAGTCTGGATGTTATGGTAATGATAAGTTTTAAGAGACATAAATACCTTCCACCTAGGACACTTATAAAATTGTTTTCCATAGCTAGCTTTGTTCTGGCCGGTCACCGTCAAAACCACAACGGGTAGTTGGTGCGAGCAAAGAACGCTTTCACAATTTCTGACATTTGTTCGCCAACTTGTTGACGATTGACCACTCATTTTTCACATGAAACTTCAAAAATGGAGGATTGGTTGAGGACACTAAACAAGATGGGTCTGAAACAGTAAATAGTGGAGGCCAAGAAGAGACTTCTTTGATAGATACTGGTGCTCAAGAAAACCACTTTTCAACACATGAAGTATAAGGTAAAATCATAAAATGAATTCTTACATTTACATTTTACATCATCCAAGAGATTAGTGGAGTTCGAACTTGCCATGTAAAGACACTATCTTGCTCCATTAGACAAACTTCTTGGATTAAGGAGTGCAGAAGATAGGGTAAAATGGTGAAAATGCCATAAGCTCAACAAATTAAGCTTCTTACAAGATGAAGAACATATCTAAACATGGCAATATATTTGCAACAGCAAGATATATCCATCCAATTGGATTTGTTCAGCAAAAAAAATCAATGCATTACAGGAAAGGCAAACCACACATCTTTGACCAAAGAAAACACCACAAGTTACAAATCCCAGTGTTTAACACATCAATGGAGAATGCAATTATCCAATGACCCTCAAGAGAGAACAGCACCTCGACACACTTCTTTGATAGATACAACACCTCCAAAAATTGAATCTTAAACCCTAAAAAGTACCGGTTAAACACTGGGATAATTGCATCAATGGAGAATGCAATTATCCAATGACCCTAAAGTACCGGTTAAACACTGGGAGAACAATACCTTGAAAGGAGTATTACCTGGGTGGAGGCGAGCCGGGTCACCACCGGGTGGAGGCGGAGGGGAGACAAGTTCGACGCGGCGGAGAGGAGGCGGAAGGGAGGCGAGCGGGTGGAGGCGGAGAGGAGGCGAGCGGTTCGAGGGAGGGACGACGGCCGAGAGAGACAACACGAAGAAGACGAGTGGGTGGATGCGGAAGAGAGAGACGAATGCGGGACGACGGCCGGCGGGTCGAGGGAGGGACGACGGCCGAGAGAGAAGACGGGCACGGGCTAGGGCATTTCGTGAAGAAGACGAGAGACAAAACACGATTTTGGGTTTTTTTGGGGGATTTTTATTTTTTATTTTTTTTAACGATTTTTGTTACCTTATTAACACATAAGGGTATTTGGTGGGAAAAAAAAACTCGAGGGCATCACACGAAATTGGTAAATTTTCGGGGCACTAGGTGAATTTCGCCATACTTCAGGGATATCAGGCGAAATTTCTGTTAATTTTTTTTATAGTTTACTTGGTTTTAGTTTTAGTTTGGGTGATATTTTTTTAAAAAGCCGAGTGATATAATTTAGAAAAAAAAAATGAAGGGTGATTTTGAGTAAGAACTTATATGAGTAGATTTTTTTTTAAAAAAAAAACTATAATTCAACTAAAGACTGAAATAACTCTTATTGAATTAAGAGTCTTAAGATAAAATTCAAACATTATATTGTGTAAACAATAAACAAGACTTGTGTTAGTGATAACTCAAAACAATGCATTGATAGTTTGTAAGATTCCATACAATGACAAATATGTCTAGCTTTACAAGAAACAACAATATGTGGTTACACTTAATATAATTGAAATTATATATGATATTTGTTACAAACATCATATATAATTTCAATTATATGAATACCTTAATAGCATTTGTGTGTAAGTGTGTAACTACTAGACCACGTAGTTGAGAGTTAAAAGACCAAGGTTATCAGGATAAGGATTTTAAGACCGGATCGGTAATGAGTCTTTGAAATCGGATCGTAAGATTTGATCGTTAATTATTAGATTTTACATAAAAACTAAAATTATATAAGGATAACATAATATATTATATGTTTGTTGTACATTAAGCTAAAAAACATTATAGACATTATATATTGTGGAAGTACTAATGTTATCTAGACTAATTATTAGCTAAAATTTAGATATAAATTTTGATCATATTAATTAGTATATAATCATATAAAAGTGTTATTTGTTTTACTTTTTAATGTTTTTTGTATATGAATAAGAACATATTCTAACTATACCTTTAGTAATAAGTATCTAGTTTCCATAACTATGATTGGTACCATAATAATTTTTCACAAATTTTGTCTATTTTATTAAAAAAAACTTTCTAAAAACTTGAAGTTTGTAAGTCACATTTTACAAGATTATTATTTTAGTGGACACAATATCCAATGTGTCAAAATGCCATTATTTCAAAAAAGCACATTATAAATGTAAAATCCCATTATAAATATTAGCCAAACAAACCCTAATATTTACATGAATTAAAATTTGAAGTGTACATCTTACATCAATTTCATACTTAAATAGTATAATGTTATTGTCACTTGTATAGGATTGTAAGATCGTTATAATCGTATATGAGATCAACATCATACACAAGATTCTAGCCATTTCAATGGTATCAATCAAGATTCTACCTCTACTAAGATTCTAATTAGGAGATAAAATCGTTGTCTTTTCTAGATATATGATTTTTAATATCGTAGGTCCGGAATCAATATATTGATAACCTTGGTTGTGACATCTCTATTAATAATTATTGTTGAATTAATATTTAAATAGTTGATCATGAATCCATGATATTCATATATTGATCGAGCACTTCTATAACTTGGTAAATTAAATTTAAGTTTTTGGATTATTTTATGCATATATAACTTTTAATATATATCATAAAAGTGTCAAATTTAGATAATTACAGATGTTTTAATTGTCAATTTTTTATATATTTCTCGATCTTAATTTTGATCAAATTTTTGAGTGTTTTTTTAAAAAAAAATTATGAGATGATCTTATTTTTCCAATGTGAAAATATGATATGTGAATTTGTCAAATTAATTTTGTACCACGACATATATAAAGAAACATGTTTGATGGTTAGACAATAAGGTTGAGAGTTGTGAAAGTTCGTGAGCTCATAGACTGGGGGTTGTGCAGACACGAGCGCATAGACGTAGATAAGCCTAGTATATAAGCCCAATGGGGTTCCATCCTAAAATCAATTGTTAATAGGAGGAGTAGTTCATCAAGCTTATATACTAGGCAAATTATGTCTCAACTTTAGATGTGGGACGTTTATATTCCAACACGCCCTCGCAAGTGCAACGAACGGGCAATTGGCCAGGCCCAGTTGACACTTGGACAAACAGGTATGGGTGGACATCTCAATCTTTTTATAGCCAAACTCAACCAACCCAAGAAAGGGGTCCAAGACCGAACTAGCTCTGATACCATGTGAAAGTCCGTTGGCCCATAGACTGGGGGTCGTGTAGACACGAGCGTATATGCGCACAGATAAGCCTAGTACATAAGCCCAATGAGATTTCATCCTAAACCCAATTGACAATAGGAGGAGTAGTTCATCAAGCTTATATACTAGGCAAGTTATATCTCAATTTTAGATGTGGAACGTTTATATTCCAACAAGAGTTTTAAGGTTTATGTTTCGAGTGATAAGTATTGGAATTTAGGATTTTAGAATTTAGATTTCAATTTACGTTTGGAGTGATAAGGTTTGAACATTAGGATTTTTGAATTTAGGTTTGATTACATATAAAAGTTCATATGTTATATTTATGTACAAATATGATAAATTTACTTATCAAAGTAGTTTTGTATCGCGATATGTAAATAAATATGTTTGGAGGTCAGACTTCATGGTTTAAGATTTTGAGCTTTATGATTTGGGCTAATAGGATATGAGATTTAAGATTTGAGGGTTTAATTTATAACTTTTTTATTTACATATAAAATTTCTATAATACTAGAAAAATTAAAATAAATAATAATATAAATAATAAAAGTTGAGAATATATTTATATTTATAATAATCAAATCATTTAAAATAATTAAATTGTATGTTGTATTTACAGTAAGATTTTTTCATAAATTAAGAAATGAGAATATTTTTTATACGTTAAGGATATAATTGTACATTGTATAGTACATGCTTACTAATACTTTTAAAGTTCTATTACACCATTTTTTTAATAAAAAAATAATTACCAACTATAAAATAATGAATATGAAAAAATTCCCCGCCGGAAATCCCAACCATGAAAATTGTATCTCCATTTATAATCCCCGTGAGGTCACCCATGAAAATTCTCCATGGGAAATTCCATCGTGTTTCTAAATGGGTAATTTTGTGGGGAAACACAACGAGTGATACCACGGGGATTACCAACGGAGATACTCGTGAGGATTCCCGGCGGGGACGGGGACGAGATGGAGACTCTATCCCCGTCCCCATGCGGGGTGTGTTTTTTGCCCCATCCCCGCCCTCGTCCCTATTTAAAATCCTCATCCTCGTCCCCGTAGCAGGGAATCCCCACAGATAATGGGGATTCCCCGTCCCATTGACATCCCTAAACATGAAAGCGAGTGAGAAAAATTTCGCGGGGGTTAAATGAGATATTTATAGGGAAATTGTTTGACTATAAGTGGGGAATTCGAAAATACTCGAAATGACTATTAATGGGGACGGGAATTTGGTAAGGACGGGGACAACTTTAACTCTCCACGTGGGGATGTGAATGGGGACGAACGGAAATGGGAACGGGGATACTACTCCCTATCCGGAACCCATCCCCATTGACATGCCTACCCACAAGGGTTTCAACTTTCAAGTATAGGCAATTGAAGCATAAGAGGTTCTCTTGGAGACACAAGGCACTAAAGGATCATAGCGATCAAGTCCCTGAATCCGATCCAATATAAGGAGTGAGTGTGTGCCAAACAAAGTGAAGATGATATCATAAAAAGAAGCAAGCTTCAATTGAATCTTAAACCAAACAAAAGCAGTGTCTACGGCCTCACAAACCTTTGGAAAGCATTCCAAGCATAGAAATTACAAACAAATAATATTAAAGACCATTCAAGCAATCTGATCTCTCCGTGAAAACCCTAATCTATAATTAATACAAATCCTAGAATTCCATTCAAGCAGTGTCTTCAGCAACAGCACCTCTGCTGGGATCTCTGTACTTCCTGCAGACTGCTTGGAGACTCTTCTTATTATCAGGCGCCAACTGAAGAAGCTTATCAGCACACCTCCTACAAAACCATTCATCACAGTAACGAAACTTCAGTTAGACCAATAACATATACAAAAGTAACAAAACCAATGGAGATTAAGCTATAAGAAAGCCTGCTTACTCTATCTCATGATCATCACTATACCCTGTGTGATGCCGGAGCGTTTCAGTCCAAGAAGGGGTTCGATTCAGAGCACGAAGTGCTGCATAAACGGCTGCAGCAGCGAGCAGTGATGGGCGGCAAGACACCACGAGATCATAGTGCATTAGCCCACTTTCTGCTAGGAAAAAGGCCATGTTCTCAACCTGCATTTTTGCAGGAAGTCAGATGGCTAAAAAACACAAGTTTTGTTAATGTAAAGGTGTGTGTGTGTGTGTTATATTATACTTGTTTGTCGGATGGCACGGTTGCTTTGATGAATCGAACGAGGAAAACATAAGGCGTGGCGACTGTCAGGTTCCACTCTAGGTTTGTGAGAATGGATTTCTCCATGACAAGCACTTGTTCTCTCCTATATGCCCTGTCTGATATGCACACAAAGTCATCCACCTGAAATTTGCAATCAATCAAGCCATTAATTGACCTATTTTCTAACCTATGCCCTTAATTGACAGATGAAAATTGAAGTAACCCATGTTAATATAAGTAATTTCACCTCTGGGGCCCAGATTTCCTCATATTTGCAGGCTAAGAGCATTGAGCTGATGCCTACTAGCTGAAGCTCTCTCCTTGAGACCACTTTTCTTGTAAGGTACCGATCCAATAGATCGATTGTCAAGTAAAGAGTTTCGGGCAGCAGTGCAAACTTGTTGTGAACTTGGATTAGCCAATCCACGAGTATCATTCGCATTTTCGGGTTTATGTTCGGCTGCCAACGCATGTAATCACTTATATGATACTCTTCCTACAATACATCACACAAAAGAACACATCTTGTTAAGTTGCTATTACTAGTTCTACTGAAAATGGAAGGATTACAAGGATTGGAGATCAATTAGTACTTCAGAATGCCTGTAGAACTTGTAGATTTCTTCAACATATTCAACAACAGCCAGTTCATTGTCGACATCTGCAGCATCAATGTCGACTATTCGCTCTTTGGGTCTACTCTCAACCCCACAAGCAGCCTAAAAAAGTTGTCAAGTTTGTCAGCTTCCACAGTAAACAACTCACAATTCACAATTGAGTGCTGTGAAGGGGTAAAAAAAGAGTTTTACCTTACTTCGAGCAGTAAGAACAGAAGTTAGGCTGTTAATTTTCTTCCTAGAAGACCTTTGCTTCCCAACTGTGTATTTCTTTTCAGTCAAATCCCTTTTGACTTTGGTCAAATCTTTGTCCTCTTCCTCATCAGAACTTATTATGATAATGGTGTCTGGTTCTGGCTTGTATGTGACTCTCTTCTGAGGACGCTGCTGCGCCACCTTCGCAGCTTCTCCACCTTGAAACTTCTGTTTAATTAGCTGTGGAATTAACATTACAAGTCAGGTCTAAATTAAATATATGTTTATGGAGAGAGATCCCTGTTTTTTTTCTCCTGCAAACCTTGTCATTGTTCTTGGCAATTGCTGATGGATCATTATTTGCTAATGACAGTGCAGCAAAGCTTCTAGAAAACAGGGGAAATAAACAGATTTAGCAATGGAATTTCTAGAATCATGTGTATATTAGAGAAAAAGAAAATAGCTTTAGGAAGATGAAGTTACTTGGTGATAGGAAGATCTGAAGGGTTTACAATATTGCTAATTTCTTGAAGTGCTCGCCTATTTCCCCCTTCTCTCTGCTTCTTTACATCATCTACAAACACAATTACCCAAAACAACAACTTCAATAATCCTTTTAAAAGAACCCTAACAAGAAAAGAAAGGTGAATTCAAAGGGGAAAAAGCGAATTTACCTCTCTGGGGTTCCTGTGGGGGTTCAATTTCTCTAGAAGACTCCATCTTCGTCTCTTCTCCTTCACGGTTTCCTGCAAAGACGCCACCAATACTCGCCAGCAACGACGACAGGAACACGTGCAGACGGCTATTCCCCGCCTCCTCGGCGCCGCTTTCTCCGCTTCCGGTCGCCACTTCTTCCAATTCTCTCTCTATTGTTCTTCTCCGCTGTACTCTGATTTGCATGGGGGAAAGATGAAGATGATGATGATTGTGATCAGAACAGGAGCGGCCCTTTGCCTTTTTGTGTTGGGTACGCTTCTTCTTTGTAACGGTAGAATTTATTTAGATTTCGAATTTTGGCGGTCGGATGCGCTGGAGAGTCCATTCCACGGTCCATGATCTGCCACGTGTAAAAATGATTCAACTTTTGTGACCGTTTAACTGTAGTTTCTATATTGGGGGGAGCCTGTGAATCTTTCTAGTGAAGTTTCGGAATTTTTAAAAGTTTTTACCCTTTTTCATCCCTTTTGTTTTCTTGACTTCTTCCCTCCTCCCTCGTTTAAAACTTAAAAAGTACAAAGAAAGTGATTCAAGAGATTGGGTAGAATTACTTTGGGCTTTGGTATTTTGGGCCCATTTTTACGGCCCAACAGATTTTCAAGCTGTGACTACTCACTGCTACTGTGGGCTACTTTCGAGATCGTGGAGGGGCCCTATATAGGAAACATAATCTGTTTGATTTAATGAGGCACATGCATTGTTTGGCTTGTTTCAAGAAATTAGAGTTGCAAACACTCACGGAAATTACTAAAAACAAAAAATTGATGCTTGGATAGAAGACTATTGTATACTTGTATACACTGTTGTAAAGTGTAAGCAAATCTGCAAATGCTTCCTATTTGAATAAATAAGAGGTGCATTAATATTGTTTAGCGGTGTGCAGATTCGGACCGGACCGAAAATGCCCGGACTGGGCGAATTACGGTCCGGTCCCCGGTCCACATATTTCTAAAATTCCGGTTTCGGTCCGGTCTAAACCCGGCCGATTTCCGGTCCGGACCGGATGGACCAGATTTTTATTGTTTTTAATTTAATTTTATATATTAATATCTCATAACACTATTAAACATTAGTTTCTACTATAAATATAAATTAATAACAAAATATATTGTCTAATATTATACACAATAGTTATAAAAATAGAAAAAATAATTAAATTTTAATTCGGTCCGGTCTCCGGTCCAAGGATTATAAAAATTCCGGTCCGGTCTGGACCGGTTGCACAACGCTAATATTGTTGTACAAAATTGGTTCATACATTGTGTTTAGAGTTATATACAAAATCTTAGTTATCCCTCGGACTATACAAAAGATTTTCATGAGAATGCAACAAGAGACTAGTTGTTGCCAGAAGCAAATCCGATCAGGAGGGTTATGTGAGGCTACAGGCGAAGGACGTTACATAAAGTCATATATGTACATATGAACACTTCAATTAAAATTTCAAGAGTTGTCAACTTCAAGTATAAATTTATTTTATTCTATTTTACAGTAATTAACTGAAGCAATAAAAATAAAATTATAATTCACTGCACTTATAATAAAGATTATGTCATATCTTACATAACCTAAATGAGCTTTTTCATACTGTTAATAGTTACGTTGGATTACTTCAATTAGTGGATTGGACTGAATGAACTTTTGTTTTGGAATAGTTAAATCCAAATAACTCATATACCAGATACCAAGATACAGTTTTAAAATGAGATAATGATGACAATAGATAATGTGGTAGCACCACATTATCTATACTACAATAAATAGATAATGATGACAAGAACTCGCGACTTCAGCGTACATCGATCTGTCCGATTCTCATTCCGGTGCCCTACGAATAGAGAACGTTAAACCTCTTACGTTCAAATCAATCTTGTGAATGAGGGGAGACTAGGGTTTCAGACTCGAAGAAGTGAATCAATCAGACTCTTTTTAATTAGGGTTACCTCAAGATCTTAAATATGTTATTTGATGTGGTAATTGGATAATCCTTCTTAATGGGCCATACAAAGCCCATTAATAGCCTCTTGAAAATTGTATTAATTAAATAACAAATTAATAATAAAATAGAAATATGTTAATTTATTTTTTACCTCTACAAATGTTCATCAGGTTTCTTAAGCATCAATCGTGGTTGAGGAAACTGATTATTATAATATTTCATGCGATTGATCTTAGATGTTGTCTATCATTACTTTGCATAATGACTTGCATGCCGTGCTTTCTTGACTCGTTCAGGCTTGCCCCTGGGGCTGACGTCTTGGTTTAGATTGCGTTTTTGTTAAAGTCCGTGGGCCGGTTAGGGGAGGGGCGTGTACGTCCGTGTACAAGCCCACCATATAAGCCCATGGGGTTCCATCCTAAAATCAATTGGCAATAGGAGGAGTAGTCCATGATATTATATAGTGGTCTTGATTTCTTTATATTTCCGATGTGGAATTCTCCCATCTTATCTTCCACACACCCCCTCAAATGGCAACTGGCCTGGCCCAGTTGGCACTTGACATCATTCCTTAAGGTCGACAAGCCCATTAGTGTCTTAAGGCCGACAAGCCCAATCAACCATGAGTCCAAACCCAGACCGAACCGCTCTGATACCATGTTAATGTCCGTGAGCCGGTTAGGGGAGGGGCGTGTACGTCCGTGCACAAGCCCACCATATAAGCCCATGGGATTCCATCCTAAAACCAATTGGCAATAAGAGGAGTAGTCCATGGTATTATATAGTGGTATTGGTTTCTTTATATTTTCGATGTGGGATTCTCCCATCTTATCTTCCACAGTTTTAAATCTCTTATGGGTTGACAACATTGTTTTTTGATTTCAGATAACATGAGGATCCAACAACTTGAGCTTTTTGGTCATCGAGCTAATATAGAAGTCAGCAGCTTGTACTTTTTGGCCTATGGCTATTTGAGAGTCTTAACTTGTGCTGTAAGATCCCAATAGCTTGTGCTGGGTGGCCTATGGCTTAACATTTGTCAACAACCTGTACTGTAACTTATGGCTTATCATTTGGCAGCAACATGTGATGTGGTCTATGGTATATCATTTGACAACAACATGTATTATGACCTATGGCTTATCATTTGGCAACAACATGTGTTGTCTATGGCTTATCATTTGACAACAACTTGTGTTGTGTCCTATGGCTTATCATTTGGCAGCAACCTGTGATGTGGTCTATGGCTTATCATTTGGCAGCAACATGTGTTGTGGCCTATGGCTTATCATTTGGCAGCAACCTGTGTTGTGGCCTATGGCTTATAGAATAAGATGGCAACTCGCGTCCCTACGGCCCGTAGGCTAATAGAATAAGATGACAGCTCGTGCCCCTGCGGCCCGTAGGCTAATAGAAAAAGACGGTTGATCGTGAGTCGTGCCCCTACGACTCGTATGCTAATAGAATAAGATGACAGCTCGTGCCCCTGCAAATCGTGGGCTAATAGAAAAAGACGGTTGCTCGTGAGTCGTGCCCCTGCAGCCCGTAGGCTAATAGAAAAAGACGGCTGCTCGTGAGTCATGCCCTACGGCCCGTAGGCTAATAAAATAAGACGGCAGCTCGTGCCCTTGTGGCCCGTAAGCTAATAGAATAAGATGGCAACTCGTGCCCTTGTGCTCGTGTAATATCCCTCAATTTTTTAGTAAGGATAATTGGGTAATTTTTGCCATCCTTCGTTCAATAATTTTTCGCTTTCAGTGGAGTTTGGATTTTCTGTAAAATCTTTGATCTCCGTAATAATTCCTTGAGTGGTATAAAATACATTCGATGTATTTTCGGGACTTAGAATATTTGTTTGGGTACAAACATATAATTTCCGGGGTTTAAAACTCATACCAAACTTTTTCCCAAAAGTTATGTGGTTGGGGAAGTTTCACGTGGCATCATTTCACTGGAATCATGTGGCATCATTTCTGGCCACTTCCTCCTTGGCCTCTGGTGAGCCTCTCATTTTTTTTGTGTGGTCGAAGGAGACCCTCCATGAGATATATATGGAGCTCGATGGGTGCAACATCACCACACCTCACTCATCTCTCCCCTGCTCCGACCCCTGTTCGCCTCTGTGCTTTGTCTCTCCCACCGAGCTCGCCATCGCCGGCCTTGCTCGAGTTCACCGGAGCTGTTGCGGTTCGTCGGGAGCTGTTGCTCGAGTTCGCTGGTGTGCCCGCCAAGCTGCTGTGTTGGAGCACCGCCGCTACTCCTCCTCCCTGTCGTTGCATAGGTGTGCTGCTGGTGTCGTGGTGCTCTTCCCCGCCGGCGTTGTCTTCCTCCCCGACGTCAGCGAGAAAGCCCGGCAAGAACCCCCCATGTTGCTCCTTTGTTTGGTTCGAATTGGTGAAGAAGATGGAGGAACAGTACCCAAGTGGGTCCCTCCCCCCCTGTTGTTTTGTTCTGTTGGGCCGAAGGCCCATTAAGCTTCCAGTCCAGTTTTGACCCGAAATTATTCGAGCGTTAGAACGTCTGCTGAATCGCGTGTGGACTCGTAATCAGTTGGGGTTATCTGAAGCTTAGGCCATATCCTCGGAAAGGATATAATCAGTAGTCGTCTCGTCTAGATTCATCGCCGAATCTACTCCAGGCAAGTGGCGGTTCGCTCTTGCTTAATCATTCCATGTTTCATTAATTATCAATTGTTTAATTGTTAATTAAATTGGAGTGAACTGTTGTTTGGGAACTAATTTCATAAATAACTTAATTAAAAATCTGATATTATAATATGTTGTATTTCTGTTAGAATCAACGCTATTATAGATATATGTTGTCTGAAGGGCCTTAATATGGATTATTACTGTGTTGAACTGTTTAGTTAGCACGAGTATTGTGTGTTAATTACCGTGATGGTATTGTTGTGAATCTAATGTTAACTTTAATGCTAGAATAGCTTTGGGTTTACAGGAAAGCTAAGTCCAGGTAAGGATTAGTCGTTTCTATTGTATTTGTGTTTAAGTTGATTGTCAGGATGGCTTTGATGTGAATAATTACTGTGTTGAACTGTTAGTTAGCACGAGTATTCGTAGAAACACTTGGACTCTGCGAGGTCCATTCGTTTCTTTATAACTTGGTGAAAAGGGCGATCAAGACCCTAGGGATATAAAGGCTTGGACTATGCGAGGTTCATTCCTTCGATAGATATAAAGGCTTGAACTCTGCGAGGTTCATTCCTTCGATAGATATAAAGGCTTGGACTCTGCGAGGTTCATTCCTTCGATAGATGTAGAGGTTTGGACTCTGCGAGGTTCATCCCTTCGATAGATGTCCTGCGTGACAGAACATATAATTAAAAGCTTATAACGTGTGTGTATGTGTTGTAAATTAACAAGATAAGTGCAGTTAAGCACATAATTAATAAGCTTTGGTGTTGTACTAATTGGGTGGACATAATTGTCACCCTGAGGTTTAAAGCTTCGTAGCTGCTCTTAATAATATTAAAAGTCTTAACGTTGATGTGAGTGTGGTAAGTGGATAGAGTAAGAATTATTACATGATGTGCAGTATGGAGATAAGGTTGTGATATGATGAAGTGATTAAGGATAAATGTGTGGAGTGAATGTTCTAAGAGATTGAGAGTTACCTTTCATAGGTGAGTTGTGTTATAAGCATTGATAAGGGTGAATCATTTCCAGAATGATATCTTGAGGAATTAAGAGTAATATCTCATGTGATCCGTTTCGAGGAACATAGAGTGTGGTGATTATGTCGGGAGAAAGTTAAGAAATCTTGAAGATTTAAGTTATAAGACGAGTAAAGAAATAAGTTAAGTCATTACCGAAAGGATTTAAGTTAGAATTTGGCATAAGGGCCAATTCTGATGTTAATAAGTAATGGAATTGTGAGAAGTATCTTTAAGGAAGTTGAGGTTGTAAGATTCGAGGTTATTAAGGTTTAATGTCTGATTATAAGAAGTAACGTGTGAGCTCAGGATTTCTCATTTAAGGAAATGAGAAATGTGTGTTCTCCTATTTTAAGGTAGCCGTGATTAAGTTAAGTGCCGTTGTGATTAAGTTAAGTGTCGTTGTGATTAAGTTAAGTGCCGTTGTGATTAAGATAGTGCGGTGATGCACATATATTAATATACCGTCAGACGAGTAGTGCAGCTAGGCCGTAGTGCAGCTAGGGAAAACTCGTCTTAATGTAAATCAGGTTAATTAAAATCTTGTGTGAAACTTTAATGTTCCCAAACATTCATCATAATTTCCTATAAGGCTCATTTCAGTTGGAGTCTTCTCTTCAGTGCATATCTAATTGTTATATCATTCAGTGAAAGTACCGGGTTTTTATATCGTTACTTCGGTTATTAGTCGAGGGACAGTGATAGTAAACGGTTACGATCACTCGAACCACTCTGCTTGTACCCTTGCATAGTCTTTCATTAGACTAACCAACCGTAATTGTTCTCTGCATGGTTGGCTGGTGTCATCCGTTCGATTCGGCACATCAGATAAGTTGCCATCCCGTGAAGGCTAGAACGACTATGAAGGCAAACGGTGTTATTGATAAGTTTATCCAGGTTAAGATCTTTGGCGGGTGATCATTGCGATCAAGACCATTTTGTTGATTATTTAAAGTCTTCCGCTGTTGGATGCACCCATCGAGCTCCTAAAATAGCCCAGGGGAGGAGACGTGGTGTCTCTGCCCACCACAAAAATACATGGCCAATCTTTGCCCATGGGAAGGAGGTGTCAGCATAGGTTTTGATATGGATTTTAAACCCCGGAAATTATATGTTTGTATCCAAACAAATATTCTAAATCCCGAAAATACATCGAATGTATTTTATACCACTCAGAGAATTATTTCGGATAACGTGGATGTTACGGAAAAATCCGAACTCCACTGAAAGCGAAACAATTATCGAACGAAGAATGGGAAAAATTACCCAATACCCTTACTAAAAATTGAGGGATATTACATTACCTCTCCCTTAAAAGAAGTTTCGACCCCGAAACTTGATTGTTCTAGGCCGAAAACAACTCGGGAAAGCGTCTAAGTATATCCTCCTCACTCTTCCAAGTTTCCCAAGTCTCCTCTTCGGTTCCTGACTTGGACTCAGTCCAGTCGTTTCTTTATAATTAGGTAGAGGGGTGGCTCATCCCCACCCAATACCATTTTATGGTCATGACCGACCTCTATTACAAGAGTATAGAGGTAGGACACTTAGCTGGTGTCACAATTCTCGGGATTTCATCCCTTCGGTATGCGTCAATCTCAAGAAACGTATATCAAGATGTATCGTACCATTGATGGTGTATACATTTAAAAGCTTGTAACGTGATGCGCATTTTGGAATTTAAATAAGATAAGTGTCGTAGATTCGCACATAACTAATAAACCTTTGGCGAGTAGTGCAGCTAAGTAATAGTGCAGCTAGGAAAGCTCGTCTCGACTTTGATCAGAGTACGTTCTCTTTCCAATCTGGATTCGCTGTATGCGGTGAGGTTGGTCATGAACCAAAACATCTAAGTCAGTTTTTCAATCGTTGATGTGTGATTCTTTAAAACGTTCCAGATCTTGTCATACTTCCTTAAGACTCACTTCCGTTGGAGTCTTCTCTTTTTTTTTCTTTTTTTTTTGCCGGAGCCGGGTGTCGGGCCACCGAAGTGAGCCCACTAATCCCGTCCCCCCTCTGCCAGGCCCACGTTGCCAGGCCCACGTTGGAGCCCAACCGCAGGTGCCCCCCCAGCTCAGGGGCGTTAAATTCGTGGGCGCGTGCATCTCCGCTTCCATCCCTCCGTTTCGAACACGGGGGGATTGCCCACCCCATGTTTCTACTCCCCTGGGATTTCCACTCGACTACGCCCACGGGGGCCCGTTGGAGTCTTCTCTTGATCATGCCTTTTGTTGTATATTCAGTAGAAGTGTGAAGGTTGACTATCGTTATCGGCTATTATTCGAGAAACGATGAGTCTAACCTAATACAACTACTTCGAACCTTCTGCTTTGTACTCTTGCATAGTCTTTCATTAGACTAACCAACCGTAATTGTTCTCTACATGGTTGGCTGGTGTCATCCGTTCGATTCGGCACATCAAATAGAGTGTAGTTGAGGAGACTAGAAGGACTATGAAGACGACAGTGGTTTTTGGATGTTTTTAATAATTCCTTTTAATCAGGTTGAGATCTTTGGGCAATGACCAGTGTTTTGTTTGTAATGTATTTTATAAGACTTTCGCTGTACCTTGTTTAAACTCTGTGTTTGTCCTAATAGGGATTGTGATATAATCTCGGGACTCATGTTTTTAATTGAATAATATTATGCTTTTGTATCATTTGTATCTCATGATTCGTATTTAAACGGTAAAGCCTGGGGTGACTTTGGTAAGGAATACCGGGGTCACTGACGGTAATACCTTTCCAAGTGGGTTAAGATTTGGGGGTGTTACAGCCCGTAGGATAATAGAACAAGATGGCAGCTCGTGCCCTTGCGGCCCATAGTCTAATAGAACAAGATGGCAGCTCGTGCCCCTACGGCCCGTAGGCTAATAGAATAAGATGGCAGCTCGTGCCCTTGTGGTTCGAAGGCTTAATTTATGTTGTGATTGTCAGAATTTCATAGCTACCGGTTGAATGCTCCTTCAAAAGAATTTACTATCTTTGTCGATGGACTCCATATCTCGCTTTAATTAACGTTTGCTCTCGAGTTTGTACCAACATGACACAACATATAATAATCGTGGAATAATTATATCGAATTATTCTAAATACATTTTTCACAGAATAAAACAATAAAATTTAATTTAGATTGAAAAAGTTTAGGATCAGAATCACCGCTTGAATTGAAATTAGGCTGGATCATAATTTCCATCTTCCTTCTCTTGGCTTGTAGAAAGGCAATGTGGGCCTTACCCATGTTATTAACTTGCAAACTTGCTTAGCCCCTGTCCATGTTGGATGGTATTTCCAAGAAGATCACAGAAGCTGATAATGAACTTTTGCTAGCCCCTTTCTTGGAGAATGATGTTCTGAAGGCATTACATAATATACATCCTTCCAAGTCACCAGGGTCGGATGGCTTTCCTGTTTTGTTTTTTAAAAATCATTGGAGCTTGGTGGGGAACTCTGTTCTGTCCGTTGTGTTACATGTTCTCAATGGGGGTGCCTTGAATCCCATGCTCAATTATACCTTTATTAAGTTTATCCCGAAAGTTTCCCGCCCTATGTCTATGTCGGATTTTCGTCCTATCAACTTATGCAATGTTATCTATAAGTTGATTTCTAAATGTATTGCTAATAGGATGAAAGCTTAACTGATGTGACCCTGCCCCCCATGACGGCCCACGAGGAAGAACAAGCCATGAGCATGCGCTCAGATGGCCTAGTGACAAGGTCCAGGGCCAAAGCCATCGCCGAAGCGGTAGCATCCCTTGTTGCACGCTTCGTCGCTGGCCAAGGCAGCCCGGAAACCGAGCCAAGACTTGTCGTCCTCTCCACCATCGAGGAATGTGCTGAAGACGTCTCGCTCACAAAGGAGCGCACTGAAGAAGACGTCGGACGAAGCAACGAGCTCACTGCTACAAGAGAACAACTCGCTAAGAGCATCAATACAACAAAGGAGCTCGCTGAAGGCATCGCTCCAACAGAAGAGCTCGTTGAGGAGCGCGTTCGAAGAGTTCGCTGAAGGGCTCGCTCGAAGAGCTCGCTTTAGAACACGTTTGCCTTATCTGTTTTGAGATACTTTCCCTATTTAGCGCTATTGCTTGTTTTAACTAGTTTCCCTTTTATAGTTTGTCTATTTTCGGGTGTGTGCCTTTGCATGCTTGCATGGGCTAGCCCACTAGGCTCGACTTGGCCTAAACCGATGTCTCGCCTCTAGTATTTATAGTTTCGAACCTTGTTATTATTTTCTTACGTTCAAATTAAAGTTCAAGGCTTAAGTAGAGTGTTTATCTTCCTTCCCTTGATCGAACGTCACATATCCCTCTCATCTCCATTCACTCCGCCGCCGACGCTACGGCACCGCTTGATCTCAAGCAAACATATCCTTTGCATCTCCCTTCATCCACAGTCGACGCTACGACACCAAAGACTTGTCTCTTCAAGTCTTCCATCCCTCAATCAATTCGCTTCCGCCATCGCCTTCCATCCTTCCAACAGATCGCTATCATCACCACCAACGCTTCCACCGTCGAGACGAGTGACTTTCCAACCAAGACTAGATCTGAAAGTTGTCACCTTTGACAATTGGCTTGTCATCGGAGGCAGGAACACATCAACTGGTATCAGAGCCCATCAGTCTTGTAAGTCACAAACTCAAGTTGCATTCGTTCACAAAATTTTTCTCTTGACCCCCATCGTTTGTTTCATCAAATTGTTCGAAAAACCAAAAAGTTACCATATTTGCTCACCTTCGGTTTCTACAAGATAATATCTTGGCCTATTTTTTTTTCTTGCCCCTTAAGTTTTGGTGTGTTAGGTAATTTTTGTTATCTTGTATGCTAGATATTTTGTTTCCTTATTTCCAACGTAGATATAGTTTCCTTGTTTGCATGTTATTACTTTTTAGTTAGTTAACCACTTTCCTTATAAGATAAAATCAAATCTTCTCTTCTCTCCAATCTTTCCTAAATCACACTTGTGATATCTTCTAGTTACTTAAGCCGATTTTGTTTTATTTTCTTTCCTTCAATCCGAAAACAAAGATCACAAAAAAAGATCTCGGATATTAATTCAAAAAAAAAAAGTTCCAAGTTTGGGAAAGCCAAAATAAGGCAACCCTAACTCAATCACCTCGGCTTAGGCTCATCTTCTCTACCCCTCCATCGTCTAGGTAAACTTCCTAGAAGGTGATTTCTTGCTCACTTTGGTCACTTTGTTTACGTTTGTCTAGGGTTTCAATTTGTTCTTGTGTGTTTGATTGCAACTTTGCTTGATACACCACTACTTGTTCAAGCCAAGCCGCCCTCACGGCAAGCCCAAACAGCCCTACCTTACGTGAACCTTGTGACTTGACTTGTGATTTTGCTTGATTGTTGTTCTTTGTTACCTTTTGGTTCGTTTTTACTCCCATGTCTGGCAAACTTGTTATAGGTAGCATGACGCTTGGACAAGGTAACGACCAACCCGGTGATGACAACAACAACCAACCACAGAACCCGATGTTGGTTCCCTCACAGGAACAACCACAACAAGACCCAAATCCACAAGATACTCTCTTGGAATTGACGGAAGATCAAATTTTGATCCAAGCTCTTCGCCAAGAGCTCGCTACTTTGAGAGCAAACCAACGAGTGGCCACCACCGTGCCCACTCCGGCTTCTTTACCTGCCATGGAGGCACCGACTCAACCAAAAGCCACCAACGCCGGTCCTTCCAAGACAAGAGTTGATAAGGGGAAAGGCATCATGCCTTCACATCAACCACAACCCCAACTCAAGAGGTTGCAGAGTGTCATAGAAAGTCGCCAAGGGCTCGCATCGCATACAGATCGCTATGTGCCGACCGCCGCGCATAGTGGCATTGACACCGGCTCAGACCGCGACGCCGACGCTCAAGGTGAATTTTCTGAACCTTATGATTTTAATGAGAGATATGCTTCTCGCAGAACACAACGTCAAGTAACAGGCTCCGCGCCAAGGGATGGCCGCCGTCGCCAAGCAGCTCTAATCGACACAACGCCGAGAAGGCCCAGTGGTATATCATGCCGTTCTAAGCAACAGGACGCTGACGATTACAGGACACCGAACACACATTCCCTCAGCCGTGCATTGTGCTCTAACCTTCAACACCAGAGTGCTCGGACACCCCGCTACGGCTCGGATGGCTACGCTTCGATCACTCCTAATGTTGACGATGACTTCGACGAATATGACGATGAAGAAATTGAAGACTCAGGTATGGTCAATCCCAATTTGTTTCACCCCCCTCTTGGAGATCCTATTGAATTGCAGGACCATCCATCGGACTATATTCCATCACCACGACTCCAGCCACAAGGAGGTCGCCATCATGACATTGACGGCCGGCGCCGTGATGCCATGCCCAGAGATGCCCGTCGAGACGACTTCGATGTCCAGCCGAGAAGACATCGTCAAGACGACGTCTACGCGCACAGAGAAGACTATGTCCGCGGCGAGCCTCACCAAGCCAGAGAAAGACGCCACAATGGCCGCGAACGACCTCATGGTTTACGCGATGTTGAACAACCATACTATGATGATGCTCACAATCAGGACGTTCAAGCACCTCGCTACGTGAGACACGACGTTAAGGTAAAGATTGAACATTTTTATGGTGAATACAACCCTGCTGTTTTTCTTGAATGGATACAGGCCACAGAGTATACACTCCGCTATTGTCAAGTGCCTCCCCAAGAGCACGTCAACGCAGCGACTCTCACCTTTTGAGGTGCTGCAAGAGTTTGGTGGCACAGGTTTGAAGATGACTGCGTCCGACGCAAAAGGACGAGAGTCACCGAGTGGCATCAGCTCGTTTATGTGATGACCAGGAAATACGTGCCTCTAGATTATCGAAATCAAATGCGAATGGAGATCGCCATGGCTCGCCAAGGCTCACAGACTCCACTCGAGTTCTTTTCGAAGCTGGAAGATATGTATTACAAGGCGAACATCTTTGTTGCTCCTTCTACCTCGAGGACAAAATTCTTGAGTGGTTTGAACGCTAATATTCGTGATCAGCTCGAGATTCTGCCCATCAAGGACTTGAACACCCTTACTCACACGGCGATGCAACTACATGCTCAGATCGCTCGCCGAAAGTCCTATACGAGTAACTCCTCCAGGTATGCTTCTAACCCTAGTGGTTTCAATTCTTCTAACACTCATCCTAGTGCTTCTGCTGCCAACAACTCGTCTATCAAGGCGAGGCCGCCGACAACGAACACAACAGCGCGCCAGACCACCCACAGACCGGCTCCAGTGAACACTGACCGCACGCGAGATCTCGAGTGTTTCAAGTGTGGTGGCAGAGGCCACTACAAGAAGGATTGCCCAAATGCTCGAAAGGTTTTGTTCTCTGCTGCCGCCGCTGGCTATGAGTCTTGCGAGATGACGAACAACCCCTAGAGCCAATTGACGAAGGGAATGAAGACGAAGAGGACGCTTACGACTGTGAACCCGCTTCATTGAACGTGAGCACTCCATTGAGCTTAGTGACCTGGCGTATCCTCACAGTCTAGGACTCTAGTCTCCGAGACCAAAGAGAGAATTTGTTCCACACACGAGCCCTCGTCCAGACGGCCACCTTGAGTGTGATTGTTGATGGCGGCTCTTGTGCCAATATTGTGAATGAGAAGGTCGTTACACACTTCAACTTGCCCACGACTCCTCATCCCCAACCGTACGCTCTCCAATGGATTTCTTCTAGTCCAGGTAACACAGTATCTCGTCAGTGCTTAATTTCTTTTTCAATTGGCCAATACTATGATTCTGTTTTATGTGATGTCATTGCAATGGACGCCACCCATATCTTGCTTGGGCGCCCATGGCAATTCGACATGCGCGTTCTCCACGATGGATATTTGAACACTTATGTGTTCACTTACCATGGGAAGCGCATCACTTTGCATCCAATGTCTCCCCATGAGATCTTGCAGGACCAGGTGGAAAGAGATCGCCAGAAGGCCATTGGGGCCGCTGCAAACAGGCCGATCGAGTCACTAGAGACACTCGTGAAGCAACATAACACAACTTCTGGAACAACGGCTTCTCCACAAGGCACTGCAAAGAAGAAGACCAAACAGGCCGTTCAGTTACCGCCGAAGAGTCCGTTGCAGGGCTCTTGTGAGCATAGACTATTTCTCGCCAGGCCCAGTGACATCACGCCATGTTTGACTGGCAAGGCGCCCTGTTTTCTGCTTGTGCCAACTCCTTGCATTCCAGAGTCGTCGAGAGCCAAGGATGTGCCTCCTCCTATCACCGCCTTGCTCGCTGAGTTCGACGACGTCTTCCCCGATGAGTTGCCCCAAGGTTTACCTCCCTTGCGAGGCATTGAGCATCAGATCGATCTTGTGCCAGGTGCCTCATTGCCAAACCGCGTTGCTTACAGGGCTGGCCCAGAAGAGTCCAGTGAGCTGCAGCGATAGGTTAACGACCTGCTGGATCGAGGCTACGTGAGGGAATCTCTTTCCCCTTGCGCTGTGCCTGTGATCCTTGTGCCCAAGAAAGATGACACATGGAGGATGTGTGTTGATTGCCGAGCTATTAACCAGATTACCGTCAAGTACAAGCATCCGATCCCTCGCCTTGACGATATGCTCGATGAACTTCACGGCGCTACCACATTTTCCAAGATTGATTTGAAGAGTGGATATCATCAAATTAGAATGAAGGACGGTGATGAATGGAAGACCGCCTTCAAGACTAAGTACGGGCTTTATGAGTGGATCGTCATGCCGTTTGGGCTAACAAACGCCCCCAGCACCTTTTTGCGCTTGATGAACCACGTTCTGCGAGCTTTCCTTGGCAAGTTTGTCGTCGTTTATTTCTATGACATCCTTGTATATTCGAAAAGCCTAGAAGAGCACGTTGAGCACCTTCGAGCCGTCCTGCTGTGTCTTCGCAGCGAGCGCTTGTTTGCCAACCTCGCCAAGTGTTCGTTCTGTTCTACATCTACGAACTTTCTGGGCTACGTTGTGAGTGTTGATGGCATACGTGTTGATGAGGAGAAAATCACCGCCATCAAGGACTGACCGACGCCGACGACCCTAACACAAGTCCGAAGCTTCCTCGGCCTCGCTGGATTTTATAGGCGCTTTGTGAGAAATGTTTCCTCCATTGCAGCGCCTTTACACGAGCTGACCAAGAAGGGCACAACGGTGTCTTGGCAAGAGCAACATGAAACGATCTTTTCGGCCTTGAAGCACGCATTATGCCAGGCACCATTGCTCCAACTTCCTGACTTCAACAGACCGTTCGAGGTGGAATGTGATGCCTCAGACATTGGAATTGGTGGTGTGCTACACCAAGAGAGGAGGCCGATCGCTTACTTCAATGAGAAGCTCTCTGGCGCCACACTCAACTATCCCACCTACGACAAGGAGTTGTATGCCCTCATCCGAGTACTCAAGACGTGGCAACACTATCTTTGGCCATGTGAATTTGTCATCCACAGCGATCACGCCGCGTTGGGCTATTTGAAGAGCCAAACACATCTCAACCGCCGTCATGCTTGCTGGGTGGAATTCCTTGAGACGTTCCCTTACGTCGTTTTCCATAAGAAGGGCAAAGAGAACGTTGTTGCAGACGCCCTGTCCAGGAGGTACGTTCTCTTGACTCATGTGCAGACTAAAGTTTTAGGCTTTGCTTTGATTAAGGAATTATATGTTGTTAATCCTTTCTTTTCCCCTATAGTCGAGCATTGCCTAAGAGTTTGAGAGTTTGAGTCATATTTTCTCTCTGAGGGTTATTTATATAAGGCTAATCGCTTTTGCATCCCTAGGTCCTCCATTAGGCTCCTTTTGATTCAGGAAGCTCACGAAAGTCGTGGACACTTTGGGATTAGGAAGACACTGGCCGCTTTAAGAGAACATTTCTTTTGGCCTAAGATGACCCACCAAGTGACTAGGTTTTGTAGGAGTTGTGTGACTTGCCAGCGCGCTAAAGCTAGGTCTAGTCCCCACGGCCTCTACACCCCTTTGCCTATACCGAGTGCCCCCTGGGAAGATCTGTCTATGGATTTCATTATGGGTTTACCCCTCTCTCGACGAGGTCGTGACTCCATTTTTGTGGTCGTAGATAGATTTTCTAAGATGGCCCATTTTATTGCATGTAAGACTACCCACAGTGCTAGTGAGATTGCAGATTTATTTTTTGAGCATGTGGTTCGTTATCATGGTGTCCCTAGAACCATTGTTAGTGATAGGGATTCGAAGTTTGTAGGTCACTTTTGGAGAACTCTTTGGGGAAAGCTAGGTACAAAACTCCTTTTCTCCACTAGCTACCACCCCTAAACGGACGACCAAACAGAGGTCACTAACAGGACGCTAGGAGCCCTCCTTCGCACCATGCTAAAGGCCAACCCTAGGCGTTGGGAGGACTTACTATCTCTTGTCGAGTTTTGTTATAATAGATGCAGGCACACGGCGACCAACATGAGTCCGTTCGAAGTGGTGTATGTTGAATCCATTTACGCTGCTTGATTTGCCGCCGCGTCCACTACGAGAACCAGTGCACGTATCTGCCGCCAACCGGGCCGAGCATGTGCAGGAGCTACACCGCCGAACCAGGGCACAACTGGAAAGAAGGGCCGCGCAGTATACCAAGCAGAAGAATTCAGGCCGCCGCGTTGTGTTCGCTCCCGGAGACCTAGTCTGGGTGCATATGCGAAAGGGAAGATTTCCCCAGCGGCGCAAGCACAAATTGGCACCACGTGGAGATGGTCCCTTCCGCGTGATCAAGGCCATCGGGGACAATGCTTATCAACTCGAGCACCAACCTGATTTCGGAGTCCATTCGACCTTCAATGTGTCGGACTTGACTCCATACATTGAGCCTGAGTTTGAAAATGGTGAAGCGGGGACGCTTCAAAGCCAAGTGGGGGAGGATGATGTGACCCTGCCCCCCATGACGGCCCACGAGGAAGAACAATCCATGAGCCTGTGCTCAGATGGCCCAGTGACAAGGTCCAGGGCCAAAGCCATCGCCGAAGCTATCGCATCCCTTGTTGCACGCTTCGTCGCTGGCCAAGGCAGCCCGGAAACCAAGCCAAGACTTGCCGTCCTCTCCACCATCGAGGAACGTGCTGAAGACGTGATACACACAATTATGTTGTGTGTATAGACGGAGTTTTAGCATATATTTAGTGGTGTTTAGGGAAGCATTGGAGTGGAGACACTGAAGACGTCACTTGGAGGCATTTTAGGAGATTTCTGGAGCTGAAGCGAAGAACCCCCAAGAAGTGCTCTGGCGGCGACCGCCGCACCCGTCAGCAGTGGATTCGAACTCTTTTATTTCCTTATTTCATATTTTATTATTATTAGTGTTTTTATTATTTCGTTTTAATTTATCTTTAGAGACTTATTTCCTTTTAGTATTTAAGGGTAGAGGGAAGGCTTGTTTATCGGGGAACCCTACTTTCATTGTTTTTCCTTTCTACGTACCTTGCTATGAAGAACTAAGCCTCTCTTGCTTAGTCAGACAATTGAAGCTTTCGTCTTGATTTAGTTGTGAGATTTTCGTTCCTTATCTATCGCATGGATTTTATCTATTCTCTTGCTTGAATTGTTTATGATTAATATTGATAATCTCTAGCCTGCGCAACTAGGGTTTGTCTCTATTGATTGATTACTAGATCTAGATTGTTACTGGTTGAGCATATCTTCATCGTATTAGCAACTGCATCGTACTAGTAACTGGTTGTGCTAGTCTTATGTAGAAGAGAACTGATTTATATTCTAGTATAAAAGCTGGTTGTTTTATGCTAGATTGTATCCTATCTATATTCCTATGCTTAATGTTGCTGTTAAACTGAATCTTGATGGTTTTATGGTTGTTTAATTAGTTAGTGCTATAAGTATCTGGTTGTGCTTGTAGTTACTTTAGAAAAGGAATAGGAATTTCCATTGCATGAGATATTGAATGATTATCTATGATCAACTTATCATACGAATAGTGGATGTTTGTTTGGCTGAGCTATTTCCCCAATTACTGAATTCATCATCTTTCGTTTGTTTGCTTTTGCATTCTTAGTGATTCTAAAACATACAAAACCCCCCTCTGGTTACTTTAAGATTGACATAGAAATTATACATAAAGATAGAATCTGTCTCCCTGTGGACTCGACCCTTACTTACTTAGGACTATGGTTTAAGGTTTGTTTGGATAACTTGCATAGAAGTAATTAGCACGACAAATTGCTGTTATCAAATTGGCGCCGTTGTCGGGGAGGCAATAATCTATTTTGTGTGTGTGATTTGTGTGCCAATCTTGGTGTGAACCTATCTTATGGTTCACACCCGTATTACTAATAATCTACCTCTTGTTTTTTATCTAGAAATTGAGAGAACTCTTTCCCAAACTCGCAGGGCTGTGCGTTTATTACTCCAGGAAGCTGAAGCAATGGCATTAGAACGTGTTACTCTTGAATCCTTGACAGCCCCAAACCTAGAGCAACCAGTTAGGGCTGTACGATTCCCTGCCCTTGCTGATGGGGTAAAATTTGAGCTTAAGACATGAGTAATCCATTTACTTCCGAAATTCAATGGGACGCCACTGGAAGACCATATCAAGCACCTGAATGAATTTCATGAAGTCTGCACCAGCATGTGCCCATTTGATATCACTGAAGAGCAGATGAAATTGAGAGCTTTTTCCTTCTCTCTGAAGGAAACGGCTAAGGACTGGTACCACTCTCTACCATCAGGCGGCATTACTACTTGGGTGAACTTAAAGAAGGTTTTTCTTGATAAATACTTTCCTGCAATCAAATCCAACCATCTCAAGAAGAAAATCAGCAACATAGAGCAATGTGCTAATGAATCTCTCTATGACTATTTTGAGCGATTCAAGAGTCTGGTGACTAGTTGCCCTTATCATGGTTATGCTGCTCATGATCTGATTCTCTATATTCACGGAGGGCTCCGCGAAGAGGATCGTAGGATGGTAAATTCTGCTTGTGGTGGGAACATCATGAAAAAGACATCTGAAGAGGCAATGGAGATTTTTGCTACACTAGCTGATGATTCTAGGCAATTCAGCGAAAGAGGTTCTCAAGGTTTGCTGGCAGTTGGTTCTAAACCTCCTATTGATCAAGCTGATTTTGATGTGCTGAAAGAAGAAGTGAGGCATCTGAAGCTAAAAGGAACACCTCAGCAGGCTAAAGCCTGTGAGATTTGTCAAGATGACTTGCATCCTACTAATTCATGCCCTACACTCCAAGAGGAAGTGAATGCAGTAGGAGGATATCAGCAGAGGCCTAGGCATGATACCTACTCCAATACATACAATCCAGGTTGGAGGGATCATCCCAACTTCAGATGGAGAGACCCAGAACAGAATCAAGGTCAAGTGCAACAACAGGGTAATCCTCAACAATCTAGGCATCCATTTATGCTAAGACCTCAAGGGCAGAGCTCAAACCCGTCACCTTCCATGGAAGATATGATGAAGATGCTGATGCAGAGCAATGTCAGTCTCACTGAGAATGTTGCTAAGATGAGTAAGAGCTCATTGCAATTCCAAGAAACTACACAAGCTAGCATTCAGAACTTGGAAAGGCAGGTGGGTCAGATCTCTCAAGCAGTGAGTAAACTTGAAGCGAAGGATTCTGGTAAACTTCCATCTCAAACGGAAGCGAACCCGAACATTCGCAATGTCAGTGCTGTAACTCTGAGGAGTGGGAAGAGGCTCGAAGAGGACAATTCTGAGGTTAACAAGGAAGAAGATCCGGACTTGGAGCAGAGCGTCAGCGGCGACCGCCGCCAGGCTCACGACGACCGCCTCCCAGAAAACGGCGACCGCTGCCCTCCTTACGGCGACCGCTGCCCTCCTTACGGCGACCGCCGCCCAGAAAGCAGTGACCGCCGTGACGGTGAAATTTCCTAGAATTCTGACGATGTCAGCGGCGACCGCCGCCAGCCTTACGGCGACCGCTGCCTCCCTGTAGTCGATGCAGAAGCTGAGAAGGAGTCCACGACTCCGATTTTTCCTGATTGGAAGCCTGTTCCACCATTCTCATCTGCATTAAAGCGTACCAAGCCACTTGCGCAGGACAAGGACATGTTTGAGATGTTCAGAAACATTGAGGTAAACATTCCTCTCCTTAATTTGATCAAATATGTTCCTCGTTATGCTAAGTTCTTGAAGCAGATGTGCACAACAAAGAGAAATCAGGATAGGAACAACAACAAGAAGGTGAAGGTAAGCGAACATGTTTCAGCTGTGTTTCAGAAGCGCTTACCCAAGAAGTGTGGAGACCCAGGTATGTTCACCATTCCAATTACTATTGGAGGTACCAAGTTCAATAAAGCTATGTTAGATTTGGGTGCCTCCATTAATGTTCTACCTTCATCCCTTTGTGAATCCTTACGATTAGGACCCATGCATGCAACTAATATTTTCATTCAGTTAGCTGATCGATCTAGTGTGCATCCTATAGGGATAGTGGAAGATGTTTTGGTTATGGTTGGTGATCTTACTTTTCCTGCTGACTTCTTTGTGCTTAATATGGAACATGATACGCATGCAACCCCTATTCTGTTAGGGAGACCATTCCTGAAAACCGCCAATACAAAGATTAATGTGAGTACTGGTTCCTTGACTATGGAATTTGATGGCCAAACTATCAATTACAATATCTATGAAGCCATGAAATATCCTTCTGATGATCATTCTCTATGTGCAATGATATACTTGAGCCTGTGGTGCAAGATGTTTTTGATGTGGACTGCCTAGATGACACGCAATCTATTATTGTTGATTCTAGTTTGGATTTCACTTTATCTACTGACATGCATGAAGTCGTCAATGAGTTGGATGCTTACTATAAGCTTCCTCTTGAGCTACCAGGTAAATCACCTTTACCACTAACCCTGCCTAGCGAGAAGCTTTTGCCCTCTATTGTACAGGCACCAGTGGTTGAGTTAAAGCCACTTCCCGATCACCTCAAGTATGTATTTCTTGGAGACAAGGAGACATTACTGGTGATCATCTCAAGCAAGCTCACCAAGGATCAGGAAGAGAGACTGGTGGTGGTTCTCAAAGAACATAAAACAGTAATTGGATGGACCATTGCTGACATCAAGGGAATCAGTCCTACCACCTGCATGCACCGTATTTTGCTGGAAGGAGAGGAGAAGCCATCTAGGCAGCCCCAGAGGCGTCTGAACCCACCTATGATGAATGTTGTCAAGAAAGAAGTTCTGAAACTCTTACAAGCATGTATGATATTCCCTATTTCTGACAGTAAATGGGTTACTCCTACACAGGTTATCCCGAAGAAAGGAGGGATTATAGTTGTGGAAAACCATCAGGGAGAGCTAGTCCCTACCAGGCTGCAGATAGGATACAGAGTTTGTATTGACTATCGTAAGCTGAATGCGGTAACTAGAAAGGATCACTTCCCTCTTCCATTTATTGATCAGATGCTTGAAAGACTTTCGGGTCGTGCTTTCTATTACTTTCTGGATGGGTATTCAGGCTACTT
The DNA here is from genome assembly GCA_027886185.1 of Rheum nobile. Classification (NCBI taxonomy): domain Eukaryota; kingdom Viridiplantae; phylum Streptophyta; class Magnoliopsida; order Caryophyllales; family Polygonaceae; genus Rheum; species Rheum nobile. Next base: position 1,061,018 of record WOAB01000146.1, on the reverse strand, counting down.
TCAGATAGCCATTGCACCTGAGGATCAAGCAAAGACAACATTCACTTGTCCGTTTGGCACTTTTGCCTATCGCAGGATGCCATTTGGGATGTGCAATGCCCCTGGAACCTTTCAGCGGTGTATGGTAAGCATCTTTTCTGAGTACATTGAGAATTTCATAGAGGTCTTTATGGATGACTTTACTATACATGGCGATAATTTTGATGCATGCCTAAATCACCTATCACTTGTGCTTGCAAGATGTGTTGACACTAATTTAGTGCTTAATTCTGAGAAGTGTCACTTCATGGTAGAGCAGGGCATTGTACTTGGTCATATTGTGTCGTCTAGAGGTATTGAGGTCGATAAGGCAAAGATTGAAGTAATTCAGTCTTTGCCCTATTGTAATACCCCTTAATTTTAGTAAGGGTATTTGGGTAATTTTCCCATCCTTCGTTCTATAATTATTTCGCTTTCAGTGGAGTTTGGATTTTCCGTAACATCCATGATGTCCGAAATAATTCCGTGAGTGGTATAAAATACATTCGATGTATTTTCGGGACTTAGAATATTTGTTTGGATACAAACATATAATTTCCGGGATTTAAAACCCATACCATTTCCCATGGCACTTCCACGAATTTCCCCATGGAACTGCCACGATACTCCCCCCGTGTAAAATTTGTCGGGGCATGTGTCAATTCTTTGGACATCAAGTTGCCTCTCCTTGGGGTATAAAAGGGAGTCGATTGGTTGGGTCGTGGGCAGCTCAGATCTACAACCCTCTCCCGACTCTCATCCCTCTTGGTTGTCCTTTTCGCTGGGGACCCAAGGTCCGGCGAGCTCCTCCTCCTTCCCGCCAGCGAGAGCTCCTGTGCCTTGTTGTTGTTATTGTGCTGCCGTGCTCCGCCGAGCTGTTGTCGGGAGCCGAAGAAGTCGAGCCGTTGTCGTCGTTGCTACGTGGAGCTACTGCACCTCCGACGAACCGCTGTTGGGCGTCGTCGTTGGAGCTGCGTGGATGAGATGTGGCGCCGTGTTGCCTCTTCTGTAGCTCCGGCAACGAGGAGCGCTTCTTCCCCGGCGAAGTCCCGCACCGTGCTGCGTGTTGATAGGGCTGATGTTGTTGTTGCAGCTGTTCGTGAAATGGGAGGTTGAAGAAAGGAGAGGTGGGCCCCCTGGTTAATTAGTTGTTGGGCCGATAGGCCCAATATCCCTTCCAGTCCAGATTTAACCCGAAATTATACGAGCGGTATAATTTCGATTCCCTTTCATCCGTATTTTTCTTTAGGAAAATTTAATAAATATTTTTATGATTCATAATCATAAAAATTTATTAAATTTAATTCCTTAAGTTTGTCCAGGCAAATTAATTGATAATTAATTAATTTGTTAGTTAGAACGTGATTCGCTGGATCGCGTGTGGACTCGTAATCTGCTAGAGCTATATGAGGCATAGAACATATCCTCGGAAAGGATACCTTCAGTAGTCGTCTCATCCCGATTCATCGCCGAATCTACTCCAGGCAAGTGGCAGTTCGCTCTTGCTCATCATTCCATATTTCCATTTATTATTAATTGCTTATTTGTTAATTAATTTGGAATGATTTATTGAATTGTTGGGAATAGTTTTACTAAATGATATAAAAGGAATATGATATTATAATAGGTTGTATATCTGTTAGAACAACGCTATTATAAATATATATTTTGGCCTGAGGGCTTTGATATGATTATTGTTGTGCTTGGACTGTTTAGTTAGCACGAGTATTCATAGGAGCGATGGATTAATTGAGGTCTAGTCATTTCTTGATAATGAAAATGGTGCTAAGAGTTCTAAACTCAAAGACCATTTGGTGGGTCATGACCTTTCTCTATACTCGGGTATAGAGATGGTGGCACAAAGCTGGTGCTACAAATCTTGGGATTCGTCCCATTCAGGAGTATGTCCCTCATGGCGAAACATATGTCCTATATGTCCCTCATGGCGAAACATATATTCAATATATGTCCCTCATGGCGATACATATATTTAAAAGCCTATAACGTGATGCGCGTTTTGGAATTAAATAAGATAAGTGTCGTCATAGCACATGATTAATATACCTTGGGCGAGTAGTGCAGCTAAGTGTAGTGCAGCTAGGAAAGATCATCTTGACTTTGATCAGAGTACCGTTCTCTTTCCAATCTGGATTCGCGTTAAGCGGTGAGGTTGGTCGTGAACCGAAACATCAAGTCGTTTTTGAACGCTTGTATGAAATTATTTATGTTCCCCAACATTGTCATACTTCCGTTAAGATTCAATTCATTGGAGTCTTCTTTTGGGTTGATTGCTGCGAGACTCGGTCTCCAGGATCTTCTCTTGTTCATGCCTTTTCATATATTCCAGTAGGAGTATGATGGTTGACTATCGTCATCGGTTATTATTCGAGAAGCGATGAGCCTAACCTAATATGACTGCTTCGAACCACTCTGCTTTATACCCTTGTATAGTCTTTCATTAGACTAACCAACCGTAATTATTCTCTGCATGGTTGGTTGGTGTCATCCGTTCGATTCGGCACATCAGATGAGTCGAGGACCCATGAAGGCTAGATCGACTATGAACATGAACGGTATTTGAAAATGTTTTAATCAGGCTACGATCTTTGGGCGTTGACTACTGAAGTCAATACTCTTGTAAATTATTTTAAGTCTTCCGCTGTATTGTAATAACTCTGTATTTTGTCGCATTTGGAATTGTGTTGAAATTCCGCGACTATGTTTTATATGAAAGTTATGATAATTTTGTATCATAATTGTTCTTTATGAATTGTGTTTCAATGGTAAAGCATGGGGTGGCTTCGGTGTGGAAACCGAGGTCACTGGCGGTAATACCTTTCCAAATGGGTTAAAAATTGGGGGTGTTACAGATTTGGTATCAGAGCTAAAGTTTGTTTTTAAAACAGGTTGGGTGTTTTGAAAGGTTTTATCCTTCTAAAACTATTTTCCGTTTTGAACTGGAAAATGTCTTCCAAACGAATTTGAAATAAATACCGTTCATAGTCGTGCCTTCTTTAGTCTGATATGAGAGGTATGGGAGTTACCTCTATATCTAGAAAGACTGACCTATTCTTGTTGTTGTAAGACATAGGTATTTGTCCATTCTTTTGAAAGGACTCGGAAGGTGTCGAGATGATTCTATCATCTCTAGTAATGTTAGATTTTTCTGTTTCTCAGAGATATTTCGAGGTTGGAGGACCTAGTAGTTCCCTCGAAGGTATCAAGTATGCACTTCCTGAGTTGGTAGTACTTAATATCCTAGTGCTGTAATCTCCGAGTAATTTGGTGTGAACGCTCGGGAGATTAGTGTAGATGAATCTTGTGCTCTATGTTCATAATTCATCTATAGAATTACCAAGTTGATCTATTCTAAGTGATTTTATTACATTGATATATGAGATAATTAAGGAATCACTCTTAGGAGTTTTGATGTCTAAGTAGGATGTCACAGTCGTTGACATTCATTGTTGAGGAAACGAATACGGAGGATGAATGCTCGATGCCGTCGGGATTTGCATCCGTATGAGAATTCATGGGTTGAACCTAAGGTAGAGTTCGTTGAGCCGTTAAGGTAGGCCAACGAAATATTGTAATAACGACGTTTAAATGGAAGTGATTTCCAAGGGAACTCTAAGGAAAATCCCGAGGAAGATCCTAAGGAAGATCCTCAAGGAGAGGAAAATCCTAGGGGAGATCCCGAGGAAGATCCTCAGAAGAAGAAAGATCCGGAGGAAGATCCTCTAGAGGAGGAAGATCCTGTGGAAGATCCTTAGAAGGAGGAAGATCCAGAGGAAAACCCTGAGGAAGATCCTCGAGAGGGGGGAGATCCGAGGGAAGATCCGGAGGGAACTTCCGATGAGAACCCGGAGGAAGACCTCGTAAGGCAAGGCTAGAAGAGTTTGATGCCTAAAGTGTTCATTTATGAGTATCTTTTAGGAAATAAGGATATTGGGAGAAGTTATGGAAAGATTTGTTTCTTCTTGAGACATCATATTCCTAGTGTTTGGAGGTATAGGTTATGTGGAGTTAATGAGATTAAGAGTTATATCTCACTTGTGTACTTGAGATTTTTGTTCCACTAGAAGTATATAGAAGTGGACTAGTGCAAAGTCCGGAATGTCTAGTTGTGGAATCATGCTGTAGGCATTAGTGTGGATAAAGTGTTGTGAAAGAATAAGTTGATTAAGGGAATAGTTCAATAAGAACTCGTTTTCCCTATTTTGCGATCTTGAGTAAGACTGTGAAATCCGGAGTTATGATGGTCGGGATCATAAGTAAGTATGACCCATGTAGGACCAATGGTTAAAGCTTTTGGAAAAGCCAAGTGTACGAAATCATAGGTATCCTTTGGGGATACCCATGTAGGACCAATGGTTAAAGCTATTTGAGATTCGTTGGAGGTAAAATAAGGAAATGATGTGATTAAGTCCTGGATGGATAGTAGATTGTGTGAGGAATATGAGGATTTTAAATTAGAAATAAGTCATTTAAGACGGTACGAGTCGTTAGACTCGATAAGTGGAAATTCCAGATGATGAAGAGTTATGACTCTTGGGAATTGTCAAGGATTGACATCTTGTGAGTATGTCATCTATAAGGCTTATGGTATCATTCTCTTTGAGGAAATAGGAGTAATATCTTATGTGATACGTTTCGAGGAACGTAGGAATAAGATATTGTGATTATTCTTGAATCTTAAAGGAGTTAAGTTAGGAATTGTTTAAAGAGATGTGTTAAATTAATCTTGTAAGGATTTTAAGTTAGAGATGGCGTAAGGTCAATCTTATTTTGAGATAAATAATGGAATTATGTAAAGTACCATTAAGGGAATTAAGAAAGATAAGGAATCTTGAAGGTTCAAGTTATAAAGTGATTAAAGGAATAAGTTAAGTCATTACCGAAAGGATCCCAAGTTGGAATTTGGTATAAGGGCCAAAACCGATAATAATGAGTAATGGAATTATGGGAGATATCTTTAAGGAATTAAGGAAGTTATGATTTGAGGTTACTAAGATTTAATATCTGAATTATAAGAAGTTAATGTGTAAACCATGGAGTTGTTTATAAGAAGGTTACAGGAGAAATGTGTGTTCTCCTATTAAAGGTGCAGTAATATCATAATGATGTGTTAGGAAACGGAACTCTGGAACTTCAGTTCTCCTGAGAGTTCATTTCCTCAGTTTCTCTACTTTTGAAGATGACAAATATTTCGATACTAATGTTTTATCTCAAAGATGTGTTTAGAGGAACCGCAGGACAGTTGTTGGAACCATGGAAGCCAAACAAGATAAAGAAACCAAACAAGCAAGCCAAAGGAACCCAGGTGTGCCCAGAAATGCAACACGTGACTTTGCGTTTCCCGAGAAATCTGGGAACACCAAACCTCGGACAAAAGGAGGTGAAAGCGACTTGAGAGAAGCTTCCAAAAGCCTGCCACCATCCAAGAGCAAGACTCCAAGATACCTAGAACGCCGAACCTCGGACAGAGAAAGGTGAAAGCGACAGGACATGAAACATGTCGCTGTCCAGAAGTCAGTTCCCAAGCGCCCAGAGTGTCGAACCTCGGACAAAGGAAGCTGGAGAATGACTTGGCTGAAGAGGTTGACTAACCTAGAAGGATTCTGAGCTGCCTAGGTTGTTTGCACATGTCAAAGACAACGTGGACCAAGGAGAACCACACATCCTAGGGCAAGCTCGATCTGTGGGAACCAAGAGAAGTTTAAGCTGCGAAGAATCCTCTATAAAAGGAAGACTAACTCAAGGGTTATCTTCAAGCACAAAAATACGACTCACACACATTAGCAAATATCCAGTGTGAACCTTCAAACAAGATCATCAAAGCAAACCGAGATCAAGAGGAACCAGTCAAGGAATAGAAGAGCTGAGTGCTAAGTTCCTGTGACTGTAAGTGATAGTTCCTAGATGCGAAGGTCTGTTTCTTGGATTGATTATTGATTGTGTTAAGTTATCTAGGATTGCCTAACTGTGTGTAAGGCAAAGAAACTGTGTGTTTGTTCCTAGGATAAGCTGTAACCAAAAGAGATAAGAAATCAAGAAGTAGACCTTGAAATCCTTTCGAAAGAAAGGTAGTGGTTTTTATCCTGGATTGCTAGTTGGCAATCAAAGGTTTCCACTATAAGGAACTTGTCATTTGTTTGATTGTTTATTTTCCGCTGCGAAGGAAACTTAGAATCGATATTCTGAGTTCCTTAAGTTATTATCTAAAAATCACGATCCTGCAATTGGTATCAGAGCAGGAAAAGCTCTAGATCTTTGTTAAGTTTGCAGATCATGTCTCAACCAAGCAAGTTTGAGCTCGGAATCTCCACCAACAAGCCACATCTCCGAAAGAAAGGAGAAGAAACATGATGGGAAAAGTGCATGGAAAGCCACATCAAGACCAACGACTACCAATGCTGGAGGATAGTCGAAAATGGAGATGGCCATGTCGATCTCACCATGAAGGAAGAAGACTGGAAACCAGAACACTATGTCATCATGGAGAAGAATACCAAGGCCAGGCAGTTCATCCTCAATGGATTGGACAGAGAGGACATGGACAAGGTCATAGGCATCAAGACGGCCAAGGAGATGTGGAAAGCTCTCAAGGAGATGCATGACGGAAGTGAGAAACTAAAGCAAAGCAGAAAGTTTGCTTTGGAAGGAGAATACTACACCTTCAAAATGATGGAAACTGAGACCATCTCAGAGTACTACTCCCGCTTCAACAGATTGATTGGAAAGTTGACAGCGTCGGGAGTCGATCTGGATGAATTTTCCAAGTCCCTAGTGGTCATCAATGGACTCAACTCCAAGTTCACCCTTCTCAAGGGAATCATGAAGAACACTCCAGGCATCCAATCCCTTCCCTTGACCCAAGTCATAGGGAAACTGGAGGTTGAAGAAGGAGAGCACACCAAGGCCAATGCCGACAAGAAACTGGAGAAAGGAATCGCCCTTAAGATCTCCAAAGCCTTCTCCAGGCTCGAGATGGAGCAAGAGAACTCAGACCTGGAAGAAGAAGAGGACGAGCTAACAACCCTCTTCTCAAAGAATATCAAAAAATTCTTTGTGAAGGAAAGGTTCCAAAAGGGCAGTTCCTCCCACAATGGACCCAGAAGGGATCTCAAAGAAGTCTCTTGTTACGAGTGCAAAGAAAAAGGACACTATGATAAGAACTGTCCCAACAAGGAAGACTTCAAGGAAGAAGAAAGACCTCAGAAAAAGAAGGCTCTCGTAGCCTCATGGGGAGAAGACTCAGATGAGGAACTGGATCTGAGTGGCTTCTCTGGAGGAAGATGTCTCATGGCAAAAGGAGACTCAAGCGACTCAGAAGACCTTGAGGTAACTTCTGATGATCTCTTAAAATCCCTAGCTGATTGTGATAAGAAACAACTTCTTAATATCATAAAGAAACTAGGAAAGGAAACCAGTTCCCTTCAACAGAAACTTGATGATTGTGAAGATGAAATTGCTTGCTTGACTGTTGAGAATTCTGTTTGGAGTAAGAAACTTGATGAAACTGAGAAAGACCTAGCTGAAACTCACTCCAAACTCATTGATATTAGGAATGTGCATGCTAGTCACCTTAAAACTTGCAAATCTTGTGATGAAACTAGCATAGATTCTGTCAAAGTTCCCTTGCATGCTAACTTACCTGGAAATAACATGCTTCAATCCATAATTGATAGATTGGACATTCTCACTTATTCTATTAATGAAAAAATGATAAATCAAACTATTTTTGTGAGACAACGTCATGGAATAGGATATGTCAACAACAAAGGGAACAATGATGCTGAAAATGAAAAGGCTAGGCGAGAACTTGTTGAGATGAATGAGAACCTCAGTACTGCTCTTGCCACTTCTCGTGATAGGAATCAATTCCTATCAGAGAAGATCATGGTTCTTGAGAACAAGGTTGAGGTTGCCAAACGTCTAAATGAAAGTTCTCAAAGTCCTAAGAAGGAACCTAAGGGAAAAGAAAAGATGGTTCCTGAAAACCAATGGTTTACCAATTCCTTTGCTCACAAAAGATATATTGACATGGCCCATAGCAAGATTAGAAACACTGTTGATTTTAACAAAAGGAAAACTGAAAAACCTTTTAGGCCAGGAAAAGGAAAATATGGACATGTTGTTTACAATCGTTTGTGTACCTACTATGGTAAGAATGGTCATTACAACACTGATTGTGCTAAGAAAAGGAACTTTGAAAAGGAGAAAAGTACTCATTACCATGAAAGAAACCAGTTCCCTGGTTATTCACAGACTCGCAATGCTAATCCCCCCAGTAAAGCCAAGCTTCGCTGGGTTCAGAAATCTTAGTTCCCTTATGTGCAGAAAGAAGAGAGGCAACCTCAACTATGGTACATCGACAGTGGTTTCTCATGCCATATGACTGAAAGAAGAAATCAAATGACCTCTCTTCAACCTCTCCAAGGAGGGAACATATCCTTTGGAGACAAAAGCAAAGGGAAAATCTGTGGAATAGAAACTGTGAAACTCAACGATCACATTCAGGTAAACAAAGTTCACTTTGTTGATAATCTTGGTTTTGACCTAATAAGTGTGTCACATCTGTGTGATCAAGGATACAATAAAGTTAGATTCAGATCAAACGAATGTTCAGTCCTTGACTCCTCGGGACAAATCATCCTAAAAGGGAAAAGATTCAACAATGTCTACATAATTGATCCATCCTTTGTTCCCAAGGAGAAACTTTGTCTCTCAACTGTGAATGACCAAGCTGATTTGTGGCATCAACGCCTCTGTCATGCTAGCACCGAGCTGATTCAAAAGCTACACTCAAAGGAGCTAGTCAGAGGGCTGCCAAAGCTAAGTGGCACATCTAAGGAACTGTGCTCTGACTGTGTAAAAGGGAAACAGGCTCGTAGTTCCTTCAAGTCCAAAAACATGGTAAGCACCTCAAGGCCTCTTGAACTCATCCACATGGATCTGTGTGGACCCATGAGAGTTCAGAGCCTAGGAGGGAACAGGTATATCTTTGTTCTTGTCGATGACTTCTCTCGCTTTACTTGGACCATCTTTATTAAATCTAAGAGTGAAGTTATTGACCGCTTTAAAGATCTGGTTCCCTTGTTAGAAAAATCTCTTGATTGTTCACTCAATGCTATTCGGTCTGACCATGGTACCGAATTCGAAAATGGAGAATTTCTAACCTTTTGCAGTGAGCATGGAATTAATCATAACTTCTCTGCACCATACACTCCTCAACAAAATGGAGTAGTGGAAAGGAAGAACAGAACTTTGGAAGACATGGCTCGGACTATGCTGATCTCAAGTGGACTCTCTCAATCATTTTGGGCTGAGGCGATCAACACAGCTTGCTACATCATCAATCGAGCCATGCTTCGCCCAATCACAGAAAAGACACCCTATGAGCTCCTAAGAGGAAGAGTTCCCAACATCTCACATCTGAGGGTGTTCGGATGCAAGTGCTTTATGCACAACAATGGGAAGGACAATCTTGGCAAATTCGACCCAAGAAGTGATGAAGGAATCTTCATTGGATATGCCTCGGGTAGCAAGGTGTACAAAGTCTTCAACAAAAGGACTAAAAAGGTAGAAGAAAGTGTTCATGTTATTTTTAATGAAAAATCACTTGGAAAGATTGTGCAGAACACCACCAATTCCTTTGAAGACCCGTTTCCCAAGTCATATCAAGAAGATCCAGATGAAGATGTCACTCCACCCAGTTCCTGTCCTGCTGCTCGGAATCCTCCATTGGCTCCTCCACCAGTTCCCATGGATAATGAACAATAATCCATCTCTGGGAACCATGAACATGACGATAACATCTGTGGAGACTTCAATGATTCTTCCTCTCACATGATTTTCAATGGAGAAGGTGATCCCAACCAGGAAGCTGAATGCTTAACTCATAATGTATCCACATCAAATGCTCTAGCTCCCAACAGAGAAAGAAGAATCATCAAGCCTCCAGTCAGGTTCGAACATCTCACCTTCTTTGCCTTCAATGCCTTTCTATCTATTGTGGAACCAAAGAACATAGGTGAGGCACTAAAGGATACAGACTGGATCCAAGATATGCAAGAAGAGCTCCATCAGTTTGAAAGGAACAAAGTGTGGCATCTAGTTCCCCGCCCCAAGGATAAGCACATCATAGGAACTAGATGGGTTTTCAGAAACAAGCTAGATGATACAAGAGCGGTGATAAGGAACAAAGCAAGACTTGTTGCTCAAGGATACAATCAACAAGAAGGGATTGACTATGATGAAACCTATGCTCCAGTGGCAAGGATTGAAGCAATAAGGTTGTTGATTGCTTTCGCATCACACAAAGGGTTCAAGTTGTTCCAAATGGATGTAAAGACGGCCTTCCTAAATGGAATTCTTTAAGAAGAAGTCTATGTCAAGCAACCACCTGGTTTTGAAGACGATGATCATCCAGACCATGTCTACTTCTTAGACAAAGCACTGTACGGCCTCAAGCAAGCTCCCAGAGCTTGTTATGATCGACTTGCCCAGTTCCTACTCTCAAATGGCTACAGGCGTGGAGTTATTGACAAAACTCTCTTCATCCTAGAAGAAAAAGGTAACTCTTAGTGGTTCAAATTTATGTAGATGATATTATTTTTGGTTCCACTAACATGTCCCTTGTAGACAAGTTCAAAGACTTGATGAACAGTGAATTTGAAATGAGCCTAATTGGGGAACTCACATTCTTCCTCGGATTGCAAATCACTCAAAAGGAAGATGGTATACAAATTCATCAACAGAAGTATGTTAGGGAACTACTAAAGAAGTTCAAAATGGATTCAAGCAAGCCTCTCTCCACTCCCATCTCCACCATTGCTCATTTGGACAAGGACCACTCAAGTCCTCTAGTGGAAGAGAAACTCTAGTGGAAGAGCAAGCCTCTCTCCACTCCCATCTCCACCAATACTTCGATGTCCCTTTGAGCTGATGGGTTTCACTGATGCTGATTATGCTGGATACCTGGTGGATAGGAAGAGCACCTCTGGAATGACACAGTTCCTATGCCCTTGCCTTGTGTCATGGGGTTCAAAGAAACAAGTCTCAGTCTCTCTCTCCACCACAGAATCCGAGTACATAGCTGTTGCCTCATGCTGTTCCCAACTTCTCTGGCTAAAGCAACAACTCGCGGACTTTGGTATGTCTTATGGTCCCTTCTCTATTCTTTGTGATAACACGAGTGCTATAAACATTTCAAAGAATCATGTGCATCACACTAGGACCAAGCATATAGATATAAGACATCATTTTCTTAGAGATCATGTTGAGAAAGGAAACATCATTATGAAATTTTGTAGAGCTGAAGATCAGGTTGCAGATATATTCACCAAAGCCTTGAATAGAGTTCCCTTCGAGAACCTTAGATTGGAACTGGGAATGATTCCTATAACCTAGTAGTGACCTTAGTTTAAAGGCTCCTTTCCAGTTTCCATGATTGACTAGTTTAAGATTTTTTACTTGTTGAGTCTTGATATCTATGTGTTATATTTTTTGCTACAAACCCTCTTTTCCATAATGGTTTCTTAAAAAGGCTTAGATAAATTTTTCTAGTTCGTATATTTTGGTCTTCATTATTCTTTCAACTCTGTCTTTGTTCAAGTTTCTTTGTTGGCCCAAAAGTCACAATCTGATCATATTCTAACCCAACAATACAAGCCGAAATGATGATTGTGTACTATGACCCTCCCTTGCCTCATTACACAATCTATTTCCCTATGATCCTCGTCTTTACCCTCTCTGGGAATTAGTGTGTGATGCGATAAATGGTCTTCCCCGATTTATTTAATGGGAACGTACTTTCTGGTCCTATGTCTTAAAACCCACATCAAAGGTTCCCATATATCCCTCTAGCACACTGAAAATATCGCCAGAAAGGAACTAGGATGGGCTACCCCTTAAACAACTAGTAAGAGAATTGCTCCTCCCAAGACAGTATTTATGGCAAATCTCACAGCGTCAGAGACGTCTTCTCAGCCTTGAACAGTTGCCATTTTGAGCATCTAATCTTTGAATTTGTGACCGTTGTAAAGGCGCAAAAGCTTCAAGAAAAATAGCCGTTTCAACTCTTCAGAGTTCCCAGAAATATCTCCAACGGCTTGATTCTCAACGGCTCCAAAATTGCTCAAGGGTTATTTAAGGTTTCCTGTTTGATTGAGCCGAGCACTCTGTTCTCTCACGCCTTCTCTCAAATCTCATGTTCACCCGTCTCTCTCAAAACACAAAGCTCCTCAAATGGACAAGAAAAACTTCAATCTTAACCTTGCTCAATTGGAGGTAATTAGGCCGATAAGATAACAACAGGCCAAGATGAAGGAACTGCAGAAAAGAAGGAAACTGAAGAGGAGGCCACTACGCTGCCATAGGAACGTCTCTCCTAGTTCCCAGTGCTATAGCATCACAGTGTGATAGTAGTTCCCTAGGGTCCTACTCCCCTCTTCTATCCTTATTTTGTCTAATGTCAAGTTGGTTGTGCTCTTTTGTTTCTTTTTCCACTATGCATCTCTGGGCAATGTTCTTGACTTTAATGATTAATGAACTCTTATGGTAATGTTTCTAATGCATCATTTGTCTTTGCCTTAAGTTTCTATTATGGTCACTGTCATGGGTTTAACGCAAATTGTTTATTTCACATTGATATCCTATACTTGATAAGTAACTTGATCTTTTCGATGATGTCAAAAGGGGGAAGAATGGATAGGAACCTTGAATTATTGGAACTACTGGACTTATAGGAACTCTGAACTCATTCTACTTCTAAAGGGGAACTTGAATAACTTAGTTCATTTGCTTAGGGGGAATTTGCAACTATTGAATGTTCTATCAATATTTTTTAAAGTTGAAAATCCCTTAGCTCAATTGTTCTCATGAATTTCATGTTCCTATTATATTGCCAGGTTCCTTATATTTGTCATCATCAAAAAGGGGGAAATTGTTAGGAAACGGAACTCTGAAACTTCGGTTCCCCTGAGAGTTCCTTTCCTCAGTTTCTCTACTTTTGAAGATGACAAATATTTTGATACTAATGTTTTATCTCAAAGATGTGTTTAGAGGAACCGCAGGACAGTTGTTGGAACCATGGAAGCCAAACAAGATAAAGAAACCAAACAAGCAAGCCAAAGGAACCCATGTGTGCCCAGAAATACAACACGTGACTTTGGGTTTCCCAAGAAATCTGGGAACACCAAACCTCGGACAAAAGGAGGTTAAAGCGACTTGAGAGAAGCTTTCAAAAGCCTGTCACCATCCAAGAGCAAGACTCCAAGATACCTAGAACGCCGAACCTCGGACAGAGAAAGGTGAAAGCGACAGGACATGGAACCTGTCGCTGTCCAGAAGTCAGTTCCCAAGCGCCCAGAGTGTCGAACCTCGGACAAAGGAAGCTGGAGAATGACTTGGCTGAAGAGGTTGACTAACCTAGAAGGATTCTGAGCTGCCTAGGTTGTTTGCACATGTCAAAGACAACGTGGACCAAGGAGAACCACACATCCTAGGGCAAGCTCGATCTGTGGGAACCAAGAGAAGTTTAAGCTGCGAAGAATCCTCTATAAAAGGAAGACTAACTCAAGGGTTATCTTCAAGCACAAAAATACGACTCACACACATTAGCAAATATCCAGTGTGAACCTTCAAACAAGATCATCAAAGCAAACCGAGATCAAGAGGAACCAGTCAAGGAATAGAAGAGCTGAGTGCTAAGTTCCTGTGACTGTAAGTGATAGTTCCTAGATGCGAAGGTCTGTTTCTTGGATTGATTATTGATTGTGTTAAGTTATCTAGGATTGCCTAACTGTGTGTAAGGCAAAGAAACTGTGTGTTTGTTCCTAGGATAAGCTGTAACCAAAAGAGATAAGAAATCAAGAAGTAGACCTTGAAATCCTTTCGAAAGAAAGGTAGTGGTTTTTATCCTGGATTGCTAGTTGGCAATCAAAGGTTTCCACTATAAGGAACTTGTCATTTGTTTGATTGTTTATTTCCGCTGCGAAGGAAACTTAGAATCGATATTCTGAGTTCCTTAAGTTATTATCTAACAATCACGATCCTACATGATGGTTGTGGAAGATCATTATGCTAAGGTAGACCTGATCATGTGGAGTTAATCAGAATTATTACATGGTATGTCGTATGGAGATAAGGTTGTATAATGATGTTATGATTAAGGATATTAAGTTCAGGTAGTAAGATTGGTAGAGAGACCATTTCCTCGTTAATAATGCAAGTTTCAGGATCGAAACTTTTCTTAAGGCGGTAGTAATATAATACCCCTTAATTTTAATAAGGGTATTTGGGTAATTTTCCCATCTTTCGTTCTATAATTATTTCTCTTTCAGTGGAGTTCGGATTTTCCGTAACATCCATGATGTCCGAAATAATTCCGTGAGTGGTATAAAATACATTCAATGTATTTTCGGGACTTAGAATATTTGTTTGGATACAAACATATAATTTCCGGGATTTAAAACCCATACCATTTCCCATGGCACTACCACGAATTTCCCCATGGAACTGCCACGATACTCCCCCCGTGTAAAATTTGTCGGGGCATGTGTCAATTCTTTGGACAGCAAGCTGCCTCTCCTTGGGGTATAAAAGGGAGTCGATTGGTTGGGTCGTGGGCAGCTCAGATCTACAACCCTCTCCCGACTCCCATCCCTCTTGGTTGTCCTTTTCGCTGGCGACCCAAGGTCCGGCGAGCTCCTCCTCCTTCCCGCCAGCGAGAACTCCTATGCCTTGTTGTTGTTATTGTGCTGTCGTGCTCCGCCGAGCTGTTGTCGGGAGCCAAAGAAGTCGAGTCGCTGCCGTCGTTGCTGCGTGGAGCTACTGCACCTCCAGCGAACCGCTGTTGGGCGTCGTCGTTGGAGTTGCGTGGCTGAGATGTGGCGCTGTGCTGCCGCTTCTGTAGCTCCGGCGACGAGGAGCGCTTCTTCCCCGGCGAAGTCCCGCGTCGTGCTGCGTGTTGATAGGGCTGATGTTGTTGTTGCAGCTGTTCGTGAAATGGGAGGTTGAAGAAAGGAGAGGTGGGCCCCCTGGTTAATTAGTTGTTGGGCCGATAGGCCCAATATCCCTTCTAGTCCAGATTTAACCCGAAATTATACGAGCGGTATAATTTCGATTCCCTTTCATCCGTATTTTTCTTTAGGAAAATTTAATAAATATTTTTATGATTCATAATCATAAAAATTTATTAAATTTAATTCCTTAAGTTCCTCCAGGCAAATTAATTGATAAATAATTAATTTGTTAGTTAGAACGTGATTTGCTGGATCGCGTGTGGACTCGTAATCTGCTAGAGCTATATGAGGCATAGACCATATCCTCGGAAAGGATACCTTCAGTAGTCGTCTCGTCCAGATTCATCGCCGAATCTACTCCAGGCAAGTGGCGGTTCGCTCTTGCTCATCATTCCATATTTCCATTGATTATCAATTGCTTAATTGTTAATTAATTTGGAATGATTTATTGAATTGTTGGGAACAGTTTTACTAAATGATATAAAAGGAATATGATATTATAATAGGTTGTATATCTGTTAGAACAACGCTATTATAAATATATATTTTGGCATGAGGGCTTTGATATGATTATTGTTGTGCTTGGACTGTTTAGTTAGCACGAGTATTCGTAGGAGCGATGGACTAATTGAGGTCTAGTCATTTCTTGATAATGAAAATGGTGCTAAGAGTTCTAAACTCAAAGACCATTTGGTGGGTCATGACCTTTCTCTATACTCGGGTATAGAGATGGTGGCACGAAGCTGGTGCTATACATCTTGGGATTCGTCCCATTCAGGAGTATGTCCCTCATGGCGAAACATATGTCCTATATGTCCCTCATGGCGAAACATATATTCAATATATGTCCCTCATGGCGATACATATATTTAAAAGCCTATAACGTGATGCGCGTTTTGGAATTAAATAAGATAAGTGTCGTCGTAGCACATGATTAATATATCTTGGGCGAGTAGTGCAGCTAGGAAAGCTCGTCTTGACTTTGATCAGAGTACCGTTCTCTTTCCAATCTGGATTCGCGTTAAGCGGTGAGGTTGGTCGTGAACCGAAACATCAAGTCGTTTTTGAACGCTTGTATGAAATTATTTATGTTCCCCAACATTGTCATACTTCCGATAAGACTCAATTCATTGGAGTCTTCTTTTGGGTTGATTGCTGCGAGACTCGGTCTCCAGGATCTTCTCTTGTTCATGCCTTTTCATATATTCCAGTAGGAGTATGATGGTTGACTATCGTCATCGGTTATTATTCGAGAAGCGATGAGTCTAACCTAATATGACTGCTTCGAACCACTCTGCTTTATACCCTTGCATAGTCTTTCATTAGACTAACCAACCGTAATTGTTCTCTGCATGGTTGGCTGGTGTCATCCGTTCGATTCGGCACATCAGATGAGTCGAGGACCCATGAAGGCTAGATCGACTATGAACATGAACGGTATTTGAAAATGTTTTAATCAGGCTACGATCTTTGGGCGTTGACTACTGAAGTCAATACTCTTGTAAATTATTTTAAGTCTTCCGCTGTATTGTAATAACTCTGTATTTTGTCGCATTTGGAATTGTGTTGAAATTCCGCGACTATGTTTTAAATGAAAGTTATGATAATTTTGTATCATAATTGTTCTTTATGAATTGTGTTTCAATGGTAAAGCCTGGGGTGGCTTCGGTGTGGAAACCGAGGTCACTGGCGGTAATACCTTTCCAAATGGGTTAAAATTTGGGGGCGTTACACCTATCCTACTAATGTTTGCGAAGTTCGTTCTTTTCTAGGCCATGTAGGTTTTTATCGCAGGTTTATTAAAGACTTCTCCAAGATCTCATCACCTCTGTGCGACCTGCTGAAGAAAGAGATTGGTTTTGAGTTCACAGCTGAGTGTCGGGCAGCCTTTGATGACCTGAAGGCTCGCCTAACAAGTGCCCCAATTATTCAGGCTCCTGATTGGTCTAAGCCCTTTGAGATCATGTGCAATGCCAGTGACTATGCTGTGGGGGCTGTGCTAGGCCAAAAGGAAGGAAGAGCATCCCATGTGATTCAGTATGCATCTATGACCCTGAATGGTGCACAGAGGAACTACTCCACTACAGAGAAGGAGATGCTTGCTGTAGTGTTTGCTCTTGAAAAATTCAGGCAGTACCTCCTTGGTACAAAGGTCATTGTCTATTCAGACCATGCTGCTCTGCGCTATCTGATGACGAAGAAAGAAGCTAAGTCGAGGCTGATTCGGTGGATCTTACTACTCAGCGAGTTTGATGTAGAGATCAAGGATAAGAAGGGTGCTGAGAATCTTGTTGATGATCATCTCAGCAGAATTGTTCAGGACGATGGCACCCTACAGCCTCAGATTCAGACAAGTTTTCCTGATGAGTCTCTATTCAGGCTAACTACTGTAGAGCCATGGTATGCTGATTTGGTGAATTTTCTCACCACGGGTGAATTCCCTCCACCTTTCAACAAGGCTCAGAGGGACAGGCTACGCAGTTCATCCAGATTCTTTGTCTGGGACGACCCTTACCTATGGAAGCATTGCTCTGATCAGGTAATTCGTCGGTGCATTCCAGAAAATGAGGTAAATTCTCTCCTTACTTTTTGTCATTCAGAAGCATGTGGTGGGCATTTTGGGGTTCAGAGAACCGCAAGAAAGGTACTTGACGTAGGATTTTGGTGGCCTTCCATCTTCAAGGATGCGCATAGCCACTGTAAATCCTGTGATCAGTGTCAAAGAGTTGGAAATATATCTAGTAGGGATGAGATGCCACAAACCGGGTTGATTTTCTGTGAAATATTCGATGTTTGGGGCATTGACTTCATGGGACCATTTTCAACATCTTGTGGTAACATATATATTTTGCTTGCGGTGGACTACGTTTCCAAATGGGTGGAAGCGAAGGCCACCAGAACTGATGACTCTAAGGTTATTGCAGATTTCTTGAAGTCACATATATTTGCCAGGTTTGGGCTCCCAAAAGCTCTCATAAGTGATAGAGGAACTCACTTCTGCAATAGGACAATCACTGCGCTATTGAAGAAATACCACGTCACGCAGAGAGTTTCTACTGCCTATCACCACAAACAAATGGGCAAGCTAAAGTGTCAAATAGGGAGATAAAATCCATCTTGGAAAAGACAGTGTCTCCCAATAGAAAAGACTGGAGTTTAAGGCTTGATGATGCACTATGGGCATATAGGACAACTTACAAAACACCGATTGGCATGTCACCCTTTAGGTTGGTGTTTGGTAAGGCTTGTCACCTTCCAGTTGAGCTAGAGCACAAGGCATATTGGGCTGTCAAGAATTGCAGCTTAAGACTTGATGAGGCTGGAGAGCTTCGTAAGCTGCAATTGCAAGAGCTGGAGGAAGCAAGGATCGAGGCTTATGACAATGCCATTCACTATAAAGAAAGGACTAAGGCATGGCATGACAGAAACATATTGAGGAAGGACTTCAAGATTGGTGACAAAGTCCTCTTATTTCAGTCATGCCTTAGACTTTTCTCAGGCAAGCTGAGATCGTGTTGGGCAGGTCTTTACATAGTTACCCAAGTATTCCCACATGGTGCCATAGAGCTACATGATGAAGCAACACAGACAGTGTTCAAGGTGAATGGGCAAAGAGTGAAGAAGTATCATGAGGGATTCACCAAGGACAACATTGAAGAGGCATTCCTGAAGGAACCTGAAGCTGAGAAATGATGAGCTAGCATGAGGTCGAGCCACGACGTTAACTAAGGCGCTTATCGGGAGGCAACCCGATGTTAGGTAGTTTATTTCCTTTCCCTTAGTTAATTTCAATTGATTTTATTCTAGTTTTTCTTTCTGTGTCGAACTAACCTGCAGGAAGCGTGAGAAAAAAAGTGAAGAAGGAGAGGCGGCGACCGCCGCCAACCTTACGGCGACCGCCGCCAAAGCCTTACCAGCCAATTTGGCTACGGCAAATGGCAGCAACCGCCGTTTAATTACGGTGACCGCCGTAATTAAACGGCGACCTCCGCCAACCTTACGGCGACCGCCGCCAACCCCCCCTTCGACACTTTGGCTACGGCAAATGGCAGCAACCGCCGTTTAATTACGGCGACCGCCGCCAACCCCCCTTCGACACTTTGGCTACGGCAAATGGCAGCGACCGCCGTTTAATTACGGCGATCGCCGCCATTCTCAGGTTCGATTGCTTCTCTAAAAAAAAAAAGGGCCCCGAAAAAACCTTAAACAGGAAGCAAAAGACGAAAAAGAGACCCCGAAAAAAAAAATCTCCAGTAACATCCCCTTTTACCCATTTTCCCCTTACCACACCTATTACCCCTTTCCCAACTCTCTCCCCTTCCTCACAAACACCCTAAAACCCTAAACCTCTCTAGCAGCGCCCGCTGCCCCCCGTCGCAAGCCGAGCCAACAGGGACCGCCGCCGCTGCAGCTCACTGCCAATTTCCCCGACCTTCCCCACTTGTACGAAGGAATTTCTGATCAGTTTTGAGAATGTGGAGGCTGAGGGTAGGATTACTTTTCGGTTGGCTAGAAGCAACCATTCCTTGTCCTATGGGGAGCTCAATGCAGCGCTTGGGATAACCAAGCCACCCTCTTCTCAGGAGGATTGGGATGTGGCACAGGGATTTGTTCATTTCTGGTGTCTTTCTACGGGAACCACAGTTTTTGATCCACAACATGGCGAGTACAACTACAAGTGGTCTCACCCGTGTCTACGGTTGGCACATAAGGTGATTCGGATGGCATTCCTTGGCCAGTCTGAGATGAACAAGGTGTCGTATCTTGATTTGGAGGCCGTCTAGAGCATGACACCCGGGTGCGCAATGGTGAAGGACTGGCGATCCTTGTTTATTGCGTGTTGTAGGAAGTTCCAGAGCGACAAGAAGCACAAGATCGTTATCGGTGGGCTGGTTTCTCTAATAGGTCTGCATCTGGGTATTGATCTACCCGACCCGTCTCAGCAGCTTACTTCGGGCTATACTTATGATTTCCGTTAGCTTAGGACGGTGGGTGTCTTGTCTGGGAGTCCGCCACGTCAGTATTGGATGTATGGTTCGAGGGGATGCTACAAGCTCCCTATTCCTCTGCCTGTTGAGGTGCCATATGGGCCTCGTTATGTGGACTTTGATATGAGCCGATACAGGATTGGTGCTGGAGGCAACAATGTTGCGGGCACCTCCGATGTTGGTGTTTTTGTTGCACTTGTAGAGCAGCCTGAGGAATCCGAGGAGGAGGAAGATACTGCGATGCCTGAGATACAGGCAGCTGCTGAGGAGCATCCTGATTTACAGATGAGGATGTGGGAGACGCTTCAGCAGATGGATACTCGTCAGAGGTCCATGGAGTCGGAGTTTGTAGACTTCCGACGTGAGGAGAGAGAGTACCATGTTGAGCAGTCTACTATGATGCAGCAGCACAACGACAGCATTAGAGCTATGGAGGAACAGATGCGCCAGTGGAATGCGTTCATGGGCCCGCACTTTCGCCCACCACCGTCGCAGTAGTGGTACATTTCTTACTTCCCCTATTCTTTTTGTCCAGTTTCATTGAGGACAATGTTTATCATAAGTGTGGGGGAGTGGATTCTGTATTTACTATTGTTATTCTAAAAAAAATTTAAAAAAATTTAAAAAAAAAAAGAGCCAAAAAGAGAATAAAAAGGCAATAAAAATCCTGGGATGGACTGAAAACCTGAAAGGGCGGTTCATGCAACAAGCAGGTAATCTGGCTGGCATTAAGCCATGGCAAAAATAGATTCAGAGTGAAGTGAGGTGGTGAGTCCAATTTGAAAAATGAAAAGAGAGTGTTAGGTGAAAACCTGAAAAGGCGCCTAAGCAAAATGAGTGAAAAAAATTGAGTGTTTTAGGACTATCAATTTACCGGCGCAGGAGACATAAGAAGTGGAGTATAGGAGTGTTTTGGGTAGGTTTTCACTTGGAGGAATAAGTTGTAATCATTTTGATGTTATTTCATTCTCTTTGATGATGTTGGACTTGGATGGCGTGTTTGATTGGAGCTGAGGATTAGATTGTTGTTGTTGTTTGTTGTGCTGATTGATGAGTTGATTTTATATGGATGGTTAGGAGGATGTTGAGCTTTCATGTAGGTTCTAGTTCTCTTTGTTGTGAGTGTTTGTGCATGTTGATGATCTAGGGATTTTATTGATGATGAGTGGTAGTTTTCTATCCACTCGAGACGAGTAGAGATTCAAGTGTGGGGGAGTTTGATACACACAATTATGTTGTGTGTATAGACGGAGTTTTAGCATATATTTAGTGGTGTTTAGGGAAGCATTGGAGCTTTACTGGAGCATTGGAGTGGAGACACTGAAGACATCACTTGGAGGCATTTTAGAAGATTTCTGGAGCTGAAGCGAAGAACCCCCAAGAAGTGCTCTAGCGGTGACCGCCGCCAGGCTTGCGGCGACCGCCGCCAGGCTTGTGGCGACTGCCGCACCCATCAGCAGTGGATCCGAACTCTTTTATTTCCTTATTTCATATTTTATTATTATTAGTGTTTTTATTATTTCGTTTTAATTTATCTTTAGAGACTTATTTCCTTTTAGTATTTAAGGGTAGAGGGAAGGCTTGTTTCCCGGGGAACCCTACTTTCATTGTTTTTCCTTTTTACGTACCTTGCTATGAAGAACTAAGCCTCTCTTGCTTAGTCAGACAATTGAAGCTTTCGTCTTGATTTAGTTGTGAGATTTCCGTTCCTTATCTATCGCATGGATTTTATCTATTCTCTTGCTTGAATTGTTTATGATTAATATTGATAATCTCTAGCCTGTGCAACTAGGGTTTGTCTCTATTGATTGATTGCTAGATCTAGATTGTTACTGGTTGAGCATATCTTCATCGTATTAGCAACTGCATCGTACTAGTAACTGGTTGTGCTAGTCTTATGTAAAAGAGAACTGATTTACATTCTAGTATAAAAGCTGGTTGTTTTATGCTAGATTGTATCCTATCTATATTCCTATCCTTAATGCTGCTGTTAAACTGAATCTTGATGGTTTCATGGTTGTTTAATTAGTTAGTGCTATAAGTATCTGGTTGTGCTTGTAGTTACTTTAGAAAAGGAATAGGAATTTCCATTGCATGAGATATTGAATGATTATCTATGATCAACTTATCATACGAATAGTGGATGTTTGTTTGGCTGAGCTATTTCCCCAATTACTGAATTCATCATCTTTCGTTTGTTTGCTTTTTCATGCTTAGTGATTCTAAAACATACAAAACCCCCCTCTGGTTACTTTAAGATTGACATAGAAATTATACATAAAGATAGAATTTGTCTCCCTGTGGAATCGACCCTTACTTACTTAGGAATACGGTTTAAGGTTTATTTGGATAACTTGCATAGCAGTAATTAGCACGACAAATTGTTGTTATCAAGACGTCTCGCTCACAAAGGAGCGCACTGAAGAAGACGTCGGACGAAGCAACGAGCTCACTGCTACAAGAGAACAGCTCGCTAAGAGCATCAATACAACAGAGGAGCTCGCTGAAGGCATCGCTCCAACAGAAGAGCTCGTTGAGGAGCGCGTTCGAAGAGTTCGCTGAAGGGCTCGCTCAAAGAGCTCGCTTTAGAACACGTTTGCCTTATCTGTTTTGAGATACTTTCCCTATTTAGCGCTATTGCTTGTTTTAGCTAGTTTCCCTTTTATAGTTTGTCTATTTTCGGGTGTGTGCCTTTGCATGCTTGCATGGGCTAGCCCATTAGGCTCGACTTGGCCCAAACCGATGTCTCGCCTCTAGTATTTATAGTTTCGAACCTTGTTATTATTTTCTTACGTTCAAATTAAAGTTCAAGGCTTAAGTAGAGTGTTTATCCTCCTTCCCTTGATCGAACGTCACATATCCCTCTCATCTCCATTCACTCCTCCGCCGATGCTACGGCACCGCTTGATCTCAAGCAAACATATCATTCGCACCTCCCTTCGTCCGCAGTCGACGCTATGACACCAAAGACTTATCTCTTCAAGTCTTCCATCCCTCAATCAATTCGCTTCCGCCATCGCCATCCATCCTTCCAACAGATCGCTATCATCACCACCAACGCTTCCACCGTCGAGACGAGTGACTTCCCAACCAAGACTAGATCCGAAAGTTGTCACCTTTGACAATTGGCTTGTCATCGGAGGCAAGAACACATCATTAACTGACTAGGATTATTAGCCCAAATCAAAGTGCTTTTATTTCGGGGAGGGCTATTACAGATAATGCGATTGCAGCGGCTGAATGTTTTCAATGTCTTAAGAGGAAGAAGACTGGTAGGAGGAATTTTCTTGCTATTAAGTTGGATATGGCTAAGGCCTATGACAGAGTGGAGTGGAACTTCTTGCGCCAGGTAATGCTTAAATTGGGATTTCATCAGAATTGGGTTGATCTTGTCTTCAAGTGTGTTTGCTCTGCCTCCTTCTCTGTTTTGAATAATGAAGTTCCTTCTACGCCTTTTGTCCCCTAGAGGGGCTTGAGACAATGGGATCCACTTTCTCCTTATTTATTTATTTTCATTATGGAGGGATTATCTATCCTTTTTCAAGGCTCGCTCCAGTCCGAAAAGCTTCACAATATTAAGGTGGCATCATATGCTCTGAAGATTTCACATCTGCTCTTTGCTTATGACTGCTTAATATTTGCTAGAGTTAATCATGTGGAGGGCCAATAGATTAAACTCCTTCTGAATCAATTTGAACTGGCTTCTGAACAGCCGGTGAATCCCAATAAAACTCAAATGATCTTTAGTCTGAATGTTAATCATGGCCAGAGGAATTTGTCGCTTCATATGTTTGGGTTTCGGGAGGTTGCGGCATACGATAAATATCTTGGGCGTCCTACTGTAATTGGTCGTTCCAAGAAGGTGGTGTTTGAGGACCTTGTTGACAAGGCCCAGAAGAAAGCCAAGATGCGGAAAGCCTCATATTTGTAACACCCCCGATTTATATCGGTAGTGCCACACGCCAGTAACCTCGGACGTTACCGTCCAAAGCCACCCTAGGCTTTAATCGGAACAATTAAACTTAAATGCGTATATATATTAAATTAAAGATTAAACAGCGAAAGACATTTGTATGTGAAACTCAACTCTTTTATTAAAAGACCTCTCATCAAACGAGAGTAGCGTCTTTACAACAGAGTAAAAATTTCAGCGGAAAACTTATAAATTACACAGTCGAAGACTTTTAAGAATCAACCTATAACATCGCTAGGTTATAAAGATATATTAAAGTAATATTTAACAACTTAAAACACTGACACTTAAATCTTCGTCTGCAAGCCTCTTCTTCTTCGACTGGTTACTTTGACTTCGGGAACCAACCACCCATGTGCCGTATAGGACGGATGACACCAGCCAACCATGCAAGGAATAAAAGCCGGTTGGTTAGTCTAATGAAAGACTATGCAAGGGTGAAAACAGAATGCTTCTAGTGATCGCAACTGTTTACTATCATTGTCCCTCGAATAATAACCGAAGGAACGATATATAACCCGGATTTTCCACGAAATGATTAGTTTTTAGATATGCTCTGAAAGGAAGACTCCAAAGGAATTGAGTCTTATGGAAAAGTATGACAATTGTTTGGGAATGTTACAGTTTCATACAAGCGTTTAAAAATGACTTGATCATTTGGGTCCACGACCAACCTCACCGCATAATGCGGATTCAGATTGGAAAGAGAACTTACTCTAACCGAAGTCCAGGCGAGTTTCCAAGTTATACTTCTTGCCCGAGGGTTCATTAATTATGTGCCTACCCGCACTTATCTTATCTTAATTTCAAAACGAATATTCATGTTAAAGCTTTTTAATATGATCTCGAGTAACTACGAAAGTTTACGATATCGAGTGACTATGAAGGTTTACGATCTCGAGTAACTACGAAAGTTTATGGTCTCGAATGACTACTAAAGTTTATGGTCTCGAATGACTATGAAAGTTTACGATCTGGAAAGCATTTAGAGACTGGGTCCACTAATACTGAGTTATAAAGAAACGATTAATCCTCATAAGGAATTACGTTCCTACGAATACTCGTGCTAATCTAACATTAAAATTTACATTTAAATCCACAACAAAACCATTACGGTCATTAACAAGTATAATAGCGTTGTTTCTAGCAATATATACAACATACTATAATATCATATTTTAATCACGTTATTTATAAAATCTGTTCCCAAACAAAAACAACAATTCACTCCGATTTAATTAACAATTAAAAGCAATTGATAATTAATTGAATATGGAATGATTAAGCAAGAGCGAACCGCCACATGCCTTAGTCTAGATGAACGATTGAGCGACGACGGGTTTCTGGGTCCGGGACGGGAACGGAAATCGGATTACAGATTCCTATGACAACGACCCATAACGAAACCCTAGGTTAGATTCGACAATAAAATGATACGAATCTAAGAAAGAACGAACGAAATCGAAAGAACGAAAGTCCCTCCCGAGACCGGATCGTCCAAGGCCATGATCGCGATTGCCAAGGCAATCCGCGGTCGCGGCCGTCGAAGACTTTGTCCGCGAGTGTCAAAGACAGCGGCCGCGGACGCGACCGGTCTTGTCACTTCCGTGGTCGCGGCCATGAACTCTGGCGACCCAAAATGGAGAAAACCTCACCGGCGACGACGCGACGGGGCTCGATTCGAGGGGGCTTCGACTCCTGACCTCCTTGCGCCTCCAAAGCACCACTCTAAGGCTGCCACGACCACCGGCGAGAGCTCCGACGACACCTCAAAACTCCGGTGAGGGAAGGAAAACGAGAGAGAGAGAGAGAGAGAGAGAGAGAGAGAGAGAGATTTGGGTGCCCAGAGATCCTCCAAGCTCGCCTCTATTTATAGCCAAGGAGAGGAGTCCTCCCCGCCCAGATCAACAGTGAGTCAGACGATCAACGGCGGCACGGACGACGAGACTCTACAGATGACGCGACGTTGGCATGTTGTAGTTTTCCACGGTCGTGGAACTTTTTCCGCAGTCGCGGAATATTCTTGTGCCCAGCTCTTCAGAGAGCCATTTTTCCGCGGTCGCGGAATTGCTGCCGCGGTCGCGGAATTGTCCTTTTCGCGTCTGTTTGCCCGTGAAAAGGTTTGGCGTGGGTTTAAACCCCGGAAATTATATATTTGTACCTGAACAAATATTCTAAGCCTCGACAATACGTCGAATGTATTTTATACCACTCAGGGAAATATTACAGAGATCATACATGATACAGAAAATCCGAACTTCGCCTAACCCGTCCCGAATAATTGACGAGGGTTTGGGAAATTACCCAATTGCCCTTACTAAAAATGAGGGGTACTACATCACTACCCCCTTAAGAAAAGTTTCGACCCCGAAACGTGTATCACTAAACTAAAGGGACCGGTTTTACCATAATCTTACTATCTGAAATATCCTTAATTACTTCATTCATGTACTTGTTCCTGGAAGACGACCTGTTTCCTTAATTATACCTTTACCTTGCATATCCTATTTCCATACGTTATACCTGTAGCAACTCGTAACTACATCCTCAAAGTCATAATTATCTTATGATAGTATCCTCCAAAATCATTGCAACCGACTTGCTATATGATAGGTGTTATTTCATACACCTTTACTAGCAACTATTAGCATAATTTGGAGGAGTTTTGGATGAGTTTTGGTGCAAAGTCTGCAATTCAGATGTTATGGAGAGAAGTGAAGAAATCCAAGGATTTGCAGCTTAGATGGAGCTGCTGGAGCATTTAGGGAGAAGGCTACCAACACTTGGTAGTATTGGAGAGCAGCAGAAGGAGAAAAGAAGAAGAGAGCTGGAGGATTGGAGTTCACCGCCCCACGGCGATCCTCGCCGCGACCCGGCGATGACTCTCAGTGAAGAATGGAGCCCGCGCCAGAGGAAGCCACCGCCCAGCGGTGGAGAGTTCGACGCCCCGCGGTGGTTGCGCTTAATGACCTCGCGGCCAGAGTTATTTTATTTTATTTTATTTCCTTTTATGCATTAGTCGGATTTCCTTTGTTTTTATTATTTTATTTCCTTGTTGGATATGGTTTGTGATCTTGGGCTTTAGGTTAACTCTATTTAACCTAATTCCCACAGCCTCCAAATGAGAGGGAGAATTAGAATCATCATCAATAACATCGTGTCTGTTGTTTTCATCGTTAATTTCTAATTAGAGTTTTTCATCCCCTTTGATGGAGAACTAACTTTCCTTTGTTCTGCTAGACGTTTGAAGCAGTACAGTTGATGTGTTTGTGAGATTTCTATTCCTTGTTCTTATCCTTATTTATATCGGATTGATTCTCTTGGTTATATTGATATTGATTTCTTGTTGTTCTTATTAGCCCGATCAACTAGTTTGAATGCTTTTTATCAATTGCTAGGATTGCATATAGGGGTTCCGAGTGTATATCTAGTGGCAAACACAATTGTGCGTATAGGGGTTCCGAGCGTACAATTGTGTGTGAGAATCAATTGCATGTTAAGTAGGGGAGTGAGTACTTGTACGTCTTTCTACTTGCATGTATCCTATATCCTTGTGTGCATTGCTATTGTTGTGTTGGTGATAAAGTACGCTGATAACTGTGAGAATCAGTTGTGCTTTATCATTGGCATAGTAATAAGTCTATTGACAACTGTGAGAATCAATAGTACTTACGATCAGGGTGGGAACGACTATAAGGATAAATAAACGAACTTGGAAGAAATAGATTTCAGTGATCAAACTCTATCTCTGTACTGTGGATTTCGGTCTAGTGGAACTACTTTCCCTCATAATATTCTATCAACTCAATCCACTTGCTTTGTTTGCTTAGTGTTCTTTTGATTACAAAACCCCCCAATTACTTGTTACTCGTCATTCACGTTTGCATACTACATCATACCTTCTCTGTGGGATCGACCCTTACTTGTCTGCTATACTCTGTTTAGTAGGTTGGTTAGGATAATTTACTTTGATAAGGCTAATCAACGACATTTGCTTGTGCACCTTTAGCCGCGTCAAATTTGGCGCCGTTGCCGGGGAAGGTTTTTGTTTGTTGTGTGTCTTCGTGATTGATTGTTGGTGGAGACCTATCTTATGGCCGACACCCGTAGTACTGACTCTCCCCTTCTAGCTTTGGATCCAGAGATTGACAGATCTTTCCTTAGGGACCTGCGCAATCAAGGAGAAGACGGAGTAGATACAGTTGGAACCGTTGAGACTGCTACCACCCCAGCTACTGCAATGGCTGGAACTGGAACTCTGAGAGAGCTTACTGAGCCGAATATTAGGGCTCAACCCCTAGCTGTCATCATCCCTGCACTAGGAGAAGGGGTGAACTTTGAATTGAAGTCGGGAGTTGTTGCTTACCTCCCTAAATTCCACGGTCT
Organism: Rheum nobile; assembly: GCA_027886185.1. Taxonomy (NCBI): domain Eukaryota; kingdom Viridiplantae; phylum Streptophyta; class Magnoliopsida; order Caryophyllales; family Polygonaceae; genus Rheum; species Rheum nobile. Next base: position 1,032,624 of record WOAB01000146.1, on the reverse strand, counting down.
GAGTGGAGAGGATCCGATTTCTCACCTGGGCAAGTTCCACAATGTCTGCATGACCATGAAGCCCAGGAACGTGACCGAAGATCAAATCAAGATGAGAGCTTTTGGTTTTTCTCTACTCGACTCTGCGAGCGATTGGTATTATCACCTGCCGCCAGGAACCATAGATACATGGACGAAGCTTCACAAAGCGTTCCTGGACAAATATTTTCCCACGAAGAAGGCGAATGCTTTGAAAAAGGCAATTGCCAACATCGAGCAGGCTGGTGATGAAACACTTTATGATTATTTGGAGAGGTACAAGAGGCTTTGTTCCAGCTGCCCATTCCACGGATATGCCAAGCAAGATCTTGTTCTCTATTTGCACAATGGTCTGCTGGACCAAGAAAGAAGAATGGTTGATGCTGCATGCGGTGGAAGTATTCTGAACCTGACACCGGATGACGCTATGAATAGACTCCAGGAGATGAGTGAGAGCACCCGGAATTTCGGGAAGACATACCAGAGGAAGGCGGTCAATGCTGTGACCCCTACAGGACCAAGCCCGGTGTTGACTGAGTTGGCCGAGTTGAAGGAGATAGTTATGAAGATAGCAAATCAGAATGCCCCTCAATACGCCAGAGCATGCGGTCTTTGCTCTAATCAAGCCCACCACACCGATGCTTGTCCTCAGCTGCAAGAGGACGGTGTTGTCGAAGTCAATGCTATAGGAGGCTACGGCGCTCCTAGACAACAATATGGTGGACAGCCTAATTACAACCAGAGAGGCCGTGATCACCCAGGATTCAGATGGAGTGACCCTCAGGGTGGTCAGCAACCGGCACAACAACAATACCAGTCGGCTCAACAACAACAGTACCAGCAAAGAGCTCAGTACCAACAGAGACATCACGGTCAAACTTTTGGAGCTTCGACTGAGGATTTGCTGAAGACGTTGACTCAGCACTTTGCCACACATGTGCAAGCCACTGAGTCGAGTATCAAGAACATGGAGAGGCAGATTGGCCAGTTAGCCGATGAGATGACCAAGATTAACCAAAGGGCCTCAAACTCCCTGCCATCCCAGACCATTGTGAACCCCAGAGAAAACGTGAGTGCTATCACGCTAAGAAGTGGTAAGACGATCGTTGCTCCTATTGCTGAAGAGGAGAACGAGAATCCGGAGAAAGAAGTCACTGAGCGCCCCGCGGTCGAGGTCACCGCGACCTCACCGCCCCGCGGCGATGCTCGCCGCGACCCGGTGCCTGTGCTCAAGAAAGACACCGTGACCTCATCGCCCCGCGGCGATCACTTACGCCCCGCGGTGGGCTCGCCGCGACCTGATCCTCGAAAATCTGTTCCTGCTGAAGACACCTATGTTGATAATTACATTCGGCCTGTGTTCCCTCCTCTAGGTTCAGAGAAGCCCCCGACACCTTTTCCTGAGGCGCTAAAGTCTAGAAGAGTCGTCGACGACAGGGATCTGTTCGAGACATTTCAGAACTGCGAGGTGAACATCCCCCTGTTGAAGCTTATTAAGGCTATCCCGCGATACGCCAAGTTCTTAAAGGAGCTATGAGGGCTCAGAAACAAAAGACCCAGAAGAAGAGTCTAGTGGGTGAACAAGTGTCAGCGGTAGTCCAGAAACGTCTGCCTGAGAAATGCAAGGATCCAGGTACTTTTACAATTCCTATCACTATAGGTGGGCATCTTTTTGAGAAAGCACTACTGGACTTGGGTGCCTCAATTAATGTCCTACCCTATTCATTGATTGAAAAATTAGAATTAGGACCCTTGCATGATACTAATATTGTTATACAGCTTGCTGATGGTTCTTGTGTGCCCCCTAAGGGTATTGTAGAAGATGTCCTTGTTAGGATAGGTCCCCTGATATTCCCTGCTGATTTCTTTGTTATGGATATGGATTATGATGAGCAAGTTGCCCCTGTTATGCTAGGGCGACCTTTTATGAAAACTTTCATGACTAAGATTGATGTTGATAGTGGTACCCTGACTATGGAATTTGATGGAATAATTTTCAGACATGATATTCATAATGCCACTTCCATTGAATTACCCGCTCCTCTCTGCATTAATGATATTGATGATTCTGTGCATGGAAATGCTAAAATTGATGCAGTACAGACCGTAGTTGAGTGTTCCACTCCTGATGGACCTATTGAGTTGCGTGATTTGCATGAATTGCATATCGATGATGTCTTGCTAGATGATATAGGAGACCCCATTTCCTCTGCTTTGGGCATTTGCCCCCTGCACTAACCATACAAGGCTATAAGCCTTCATCTAGTGACGTGCAGCATATTCAGAGTGAGCCGTATCGGCCCCGCATCGTTCTAAGTATGGGGGAGACACTCCAAAGAGAATGAACATGGAGTGGATGGCAAGGCAAGAACATGGTCTAAGGTTCAAACCTTTCCATGAGAGGTCTCCACAGGAAGAGACGAGTTGGAGGATTCCGAAGGGATCCTATTCGAGATGGTAGTTGATTTGTAGTACGTCGAGCCAACGACGATAACCAAGGCGTTGTCCGGGAGGCAACTCGTGTTAGTTTTTCCCTGATTTTTCTCTTTTATTAGATTATTTTCATAGTTTAGTTTGCTTTGTTTCGTTCGCCTGTTACTCACATTACAGGTGCGAAAGTAAAACCGAGAAGAGATGTGGTACCAAGCCATTCTCACCGCCCCGCGGCGCCCCCTTTCCGCCCCGCGGTGGAGCTCCCCGCCCCGCGGTGAAGGTCAGGTATAACTTCTCAACTCTTCTTTTTTTTAAAAAGCAAGAATAATGGACCCCGAAAAAACCTTAAACGGGTGAGTAAAAGCTTATTTCTTAAGTGGTCACTAAGGTTTTGACGGATTGGGCCTCTTTATGGGCCAAGATTTCTCTTTTGGGCCATGGTACATGACCGGCCCAGCATCCCTTTTCCTTTCCCTTTTCCTGACCTAACCCACTATCTAACCCCTATTCCAACGCCTCCCTTTAGCCCCATATCTATTTCCCCTCTCTCTCCCTGAATCCCCTTTCGACCTTGAGCATAATCTAGCCCCCAATCCCCAAATTGGAGTCTAGCCTCACAACCAAACCCAAACACAACTCCACCGCGCCGTCGTAGTTCCGCCTCGCGTTGCTCCCGCTTCGCGTCACTGTTGCTACCGCCCCGCGCTGACTTCGCCGCAACCCGGTGCCTGCTCTCAGCTTCTCGCCGTGACCCTGCCGCCCCGCGTTGAGTCTCTCCCGGATCCGTGTTTGCTTGTCTGTGAGTTTTCCTTGTCTGTCTTTTGATTTGAGCATTTCAATTCTCTATTATGGCATCGAGAGGCAAGAAGAAAATGTCGACTAGGGATGAGAGTGAGGTGTACAACATTGTGAAGGAGAGGAAGGTGTTGGCTTCGAAGTTCTTCCACAAGCAGACTCTGGAGCAGATGGGTTTGCTCGCTTGTGTGACAATGTGTTTGACACAGTGTGGGTTAGGAAACTTTCTGGACAAGACTGCCCTCGCGTACCCCGAGCTGTGCTATCAGTTTATTGCTTCCTTCGAGAAGATCACCAATAACTCGGGGGACATGCACTTGCGCAAGATTCATTTCAAATACAATGGGCACGAGTATTCCTTGTCTAAGAAGGTGGTGAATGAAGCCCTGGGTATTACGAAGGACCCAACTGATGGGTGGTTTGGTGGGCTTCATGAGTCTGAGATGATGGACTTCTGGCGTGCGGCCACAGGAAGGAGTTTCAGGAAGGGTCAGGAAGTGAATTCCAAATTGGTGAATCCGTGTCTGCGGTTGATGCACAAGGTGATGATGAGAGATTTTTTCGGCCATGCGGATGATGGGAAAGTCCCCATGAAGGACTTCCAGTGGTTTATGAGCATCCTGGGGACTGTAGAGTACACGTCGTGTTGGGCTACCCTTTTCTTGGGTTCCCTGAAGAGGATTCGTGATGGCGAGGCGCGTGATATTTGTGGGGGTGGTCTTATTACACTCCTCTGTGCCAAGGTGATTGCCTGCGATCAGATTCCTCGGCCGGTCCCCTGCGCCGTATATGATTTAGCACACATGAAGGTGTGCTCCATGATGAAGCCACTGGGGCAGGATGGCGATTTGGTCTGGGCATCTTATGAGGGCCATATTTTGACTGTGCCGCGGGAGTTCACTTACTCGCCTTCATACGCGGGTTGGTGGATTCAGAGCGATAGCCGGATGCCAACCGATGATGCCCCTGCCGTTGCTCCTTCGGGTCTGTTTGGAGAGGGCCCTAGTGGTGGATATGCTGCCGCTGATCCTGTAGAGGGGGACGACCCCGGTTCTTCACAGTTCGAGGAGCATTTGTCTTTGTACGGACCTGTCGCACCATGGCAGGAGATGTACTCTAGATGGGACGCTTTCTCCACGCGCTAGGATTGGTGGACTTCCCGAGTAGAGACCAGTCTGCAGACGTGGCAGACCCAACTCTGTGCGGAGATAGATGAGCGTCTGGACACTATGGACGCTCATATGAGGGACTACTTTGGGATGTACCCACCACCACCTTCCGGTCCATAGTGAGTTTATTTCTTCTTTCCCCTATCGTTTGATGTTCTCTTTTCTACATTGAGGACAATGTTCGGTTTAAGTATGGGGGAGGGATATAGACTTGCTTTCTTGCTAGCTAGTGTACATAGCTTATTTCTGCATTCGTTTGCTGCATTGTTGTTTCCGTTTCTGTTCTAAAAAAAATTCGAAAAAGCCAAAAAGAAATAAAAAAGGCAATCAAAATCCTGGGATGGACTGAAAACCCGAAAGGGCGGTCCAGGTAAAAAGCAGGTAGTCCGACTGGTATAGACTAGGGCAAAAGTGGACTGGAGTGATGTGAGTATTGGTGAGATATCTAACAAAATGAAATGAGTGGCTAGGTGAAAACCCGAAAGGGCGCCTAGGCAAGATGAGCGTAAAAGAATAAGAGTGATTCTAGAATTCCTCTTCATATCTTGGTGGAGGCGTCATAAGAAGGGAGTCAAAGAAGGATTGTCGGATAGGCCACTCATGGAGCGATAAGGAGCTAGATTGGAGTTAGGATTAGACTATATGTGCATCACTTGTTTTGGTTGTCTAGAGCTTATTGTTGATATGTTGTAGTTGCTAGTGTCACGTTTTCTTGTACTTCCTGAGGCCTTGGTGTCGATTGAGAGGGTGAGCTTTTCTTTAGTTTACTCGGGACGAGTAAAGGTCTAAGTATGGGGGAATTTGATAGGTGTTATTTCATACACCTTTACTAGCAACTATTAGCATAATTTGGAGGAGTTTTGGATGAGTTTTGGTGCTAAGTCTGCAATTCAGATGTTATGGAGAGAAGTGAAGAAATCCAAGGATTTGCATCTTAGATGGAGCTGCTGGAGCATTTAGGGAGAAGGCTACCAACACTTGGTAGTATTGGAGAGCAGCAGAAGGAGAAAAGAAGAAGAGAGTTGGAGGATTGGAGTTCACCGCCCCGCGGCGATCCTCGCCGCGACCCGGCGATGACTCTCAGTGAAGAATGGAGCCCGCGCCAGAGGAAGCCACCGCCCAGCGGTGGAGAGTTCGACACCCCGCGGTGGATCTTCACCGCCCCGCGATGGTTGCGCTTAATGACCTCACGGCCAGAGTTATTTTATTTTATTTTATTTCCTTTTATGCATTAGTCGGATTTCCTTTGTTTTTATTATTTTATTTCCTTGTTGGATATGGTTTGTGATCTTGGGCTTTAGGTTAACTCTATTTAACCTAATTCCCACAGCCTCCAAATGAGAGGGAGAATTAGAATCATCATCAATAACATCGTGTCTGTTGTTTTCATCGTTAATTTCTAATTAGAGTTTTTCATCCCCTTTGATGGAGAACTAACTTCCCTTTGTTCTGCTAGACGTTTGAAGCAGTACAGTTGATGTGTTTGTGAGATTTCTATTCCTTGTTCTTATCCTTATTTATATCGGATTGATTCTCTTGGTTATATTGATATTGATTTCTTGTTGTTCTTATTAGCCTGATCAACTAGTTTGAATGCTTTTTATCAATTGCTAGGATTGCATATAGGGGTTCCGAGTGTATATCTAGTGGCAAACACAATTGTGCGTATAGGGGTTCCGAGCGTACAATTGTGTGTGAGAATCAATTGCATGTTAAGTAGGGGAGTGAGTACTTGTATGTCTTTCTACTTGCATGTATCCTATATCCTTGTGTGCATTGCTATTGTTGTGTTGGTGATAAAGTACGCTGACAATTGTGAGAATCAATTGTGCTTTATCATTGGCATAGTAATAAGTCTATTGACAATTATGAGAATCAATAGTACTTACGATCAGGGTGGGAACGACTATAAGGATAAATAAATGAACTTGGAAGAAATAGATTTCAATGATCAAACTCTATCTTTGTACTGTGGATTTCGGTCTAGTGGAACTACTTTCCCTCATAATATTCTCTCAACTCAATCCACTTGCTTTGTTTGCTTAGTGTTCTTTTGATTACAAAACCCCCCAATTACTTGTTACTCGTCATTCACGTTTGCATACTACATCATACCTTCTCTGTGGGATCGACCCTTACTTGTCTGCTATACTCTGTTTAGTAGGTTGGTTAGGATAATTTACTTTGATAAGGCTAATCAACGACATTTGCTTGTGCACCTTTAGCCGCGTCACTATACCTTAAGCATGAGAATACACATTACTCCTTCCACTTCTCCATAACTTCTCTCAGAGTACGTACCTTATCTGCCTTATATTCCATTATCAGATCTTAGTGGCCCTTGAGACATCACATTTCCTAATTCCTTTAAGTGTATACCCCGTAATTCCATTACTCATCATAATCGGGTTTGGCCCCTTATGCCAATTCTAGCTTGGTATCTCTTCGATAGTGATTTAGCCTATTCCTTTAATCATTCAGTAACTTAACCCCTTTAAGATTCTTTAACTTTTCTAAACATAATCACAACACCTTTATTCTTATGTTCCTCAAAACGAATCACATGAGGCATTACTCCTATTTCCTTAAGGTATCATCCTGAAAAATGATTCATTACCAACCGCATCAGTCACTTCTATCATAATCCTTTAACAGATTCGTACGAGTAAGCTTGTTACCTTACTCCTTAGGCGCACATAGACAATTCTCTCCACTAAATCCTTTAATTTATCGGAGCCATCAACATAACCTATCCTTAAACTGTAATCTTTCCATTTACGTGGCCTTTTCCTAACACAGTAACTTCACAACTTAATCTTCTCCAAAGAATTGCACCAAAAGCCTTATAACTAACATATTCGCATAAAATCCAATATCAGACCTTGCAACCTTACAAGTATCATAACTCCTTATTCCCTGAAAGTACAACTTACCAAATTCAATCATTTGGCCCAATTAGGTTTGGCCCATACGCCCATTTCCTGACTCAAATTCCAAAGGTTTGTTTATCTGTCTCAAATAACCTATTTCTAACTTAAGGCCCTTATATTCCTCACACAATCTACTATCCATCCCATACTTAATCATATCATTTCCTTATAAAACCTCAAAACGAAACCTCGAATAGGTCTTCCCAAAATGAAGCCTAGGATTTTGTACACTTGGTTTCTCCATGAGCTCTAACCACTGGTCCTACACTGGCCCTACTCATTTATAATTCTGATAACCATAGCTCTGGACTCTAAAGTCTTACTCGAGATCGTAATAGAGGAAACGAGTTCCCTATGAACTAACCCTCTTATACATTCATTCCCTTCTCAACAATCTATCCACATCAATGCCTACAACATGACCTCATAATTGTAACAGCAATGAATTCAGTAATTTCCGAAACAAGGACACACTTCTTTATTTCTTCAAAACATTACCTTACAACTACAGACAAAAAGTCGAGCAGACAGATTACTAAACTATGGAGACTATCGACACAAGTCATCGCTCCCTATTCTTAAGGAAAGTCTTAACAAAAATACAATTACTCGATTATGGTTCCTTCCCGTCGGTTTGACGCATCACGAAGAGTCGCTGCCCCTGACCTGAAGACTCCATAGGCGCTTTGCCTTTATTACGAGCCATAGATTGCTCAGGAGCAGATACCCCTGGCTTTGGGTTCTGCCTAAAGCCAACATTTTGAGGCTTGATAAGACTACGTTGGTCCCTGACCCTTCTTCCTACAGTATGTTTTCATGTGGCCTTCCCTTCCACAATAGTAGCACACCCTCTTTTCCTTTTGACAGTTAAAACTTTTATGCCCGACTTCACCACAGTTGTGGCACAGAATCACCCCGCTACTCCAACCGGAGCCTCGGGCGGAGTCTGACTGGGTCGTCTCGGTCTTAGCACGACCAGACTTTTCAAATTTGGTAGGCGATGTCGGTCGCTTGAATGTACCAACCTGGTGATCTTGTTGCCCACCCTTTCCCTTAATCTGCTTCTCCTGCTTTTGGGCGGATTCTTCCAGTGTGACCTCTATCTTGTAGGTCGCATCCACATATTGCTCTAATGTAGAACAACTGTGACGCACTATCAGAGGTTTGATTTCTGGATTCATCCATCCATGGAAGTACCAGATCTTTTGTTCTTCGCTCGACACTTCTGGCCCAGCATATTGCAACAAGTGATTGAACTTAGCTGCAAGCTCATTCACCTTTAACCCATCGGTCTTAGGGTACAGAAATTCCTTGTGCTTCTTCTCCCTCATAGCACGGGAAAAGAAACGGTCAGTCATCTTTGCTTTGAACATTCCCCAATTCAACTCGGGATGATCGGCTAAACCAGTGCTCTCCCACCATTCGCTAGCCACATCCTTGAGTTGAAGGGAGGCGATGTGCACTTTCTCAGTCTCAATGCAATCCACGTTTCTGAACAGTCGTTCCATATGCGAGAACCAATATGCCACTCTGACTGGTTCTCTAGTACCGTCGTAGCTGTCAGGCCTCATTGAGCTTACGGCCTTCAAGGCTCGACCGTAAGTTCCTCTGTTCCTGACAACATCAACCTGGGGTACGTGATCCACTGGCTCCTCAACTTCAGGAATAACCTGAGGAACCGGAACACCTTGTGCTTGCGGTGCAATTGACCGAATTACGTCGGTGACCGTCTGTACAATAAACCCACGAATGGCTTCTTTGGTTGCGGCGTCCAACACTACCGGAGGATTAGCATGTGCTTGGCCAACGCCTGCGGGGTTATTGTGAGAGACAGACTCGCTCTCTTCCTCTTGATTAGCGGCGCTCCTCAGATTCAGCCTTGGGTTGTTACTCGATCCTGTACCAGCACGGACTGTGTTTCTTGTGTTCACCATCTGCTGATGAACCATAACGTTGATTTAGAATTTTTCCAACTTGATCATGACACTTTAGTCAAATACGTTATGACACAGATTATAAGGGTCCAAACTAATAACTTTATATTAGTCTGACTAACCCTCCTCTGTTAACTTACATAAATGACCTTCTTCTCCTTACTTGAGCATGGGTATTCTAGGAGAAATGTCAACATTTATATGACATTAAGCCTAAGAAGAGACACTATCGCTAAGAATGGATCTAAGGAATAAGTAACACTCGAAGCTTGTAGAAGTTTGAAAATCACTTATTAATAAACTTTATACTTTCAAACTTTATATAATAAACTTTAATAATATAATTATTTAGGAAAATTAGCTTTTCAAACTAGTGATACAATTATTCCAAAACTCTTACTAAGGCAAAAACCACACTTTTTAAAGTTACAATCAGAAACTTAATTTAATCGCTTATAACACGACATTTCATAAACCAATTATAAATAGCTTTTGAAGTTCAAATAGCTAAATCATTAAGTTAAATTAAATTCCAAGAAATAATTAAAACTTTTACTTTTAACATTTAAATTCTCAAAATTCCTTCTTAATCGAAAATAGTTTGAAAATCATTTCGAAATTAGTTTTCGAAAATTCTCAAACCTAACAATAGGCCAAGAATTTTAAAACCGTTGCTCTGATACCATAATTGTAACACCCCCGATTTATATCGGTAGTGTCACACGCCAGTGACCTCGGACGTTACCGTCCAAAGCCACCCTAGGCTTTAATTGAAACGATTAAACTTAAATGCGTATATATATTAAATGAAAGATTAAACAGCGGAAGACATTTGTATGTGAAACTCAGCTCTTTTATTAAAAGATCTCTCATCAAACGAGAGTAGCGTCTTTACAACAGAGTAAAAATTTCAGCGGAAGACTTATAAATTACACAGTGGAAGACTTTTAAGAATCAACCTATAACATCGCTAGGTTATAAAGATATATTAAAGTAATATTTAACAACTTAAAACACTGACACTTAAATCTTCGTCTGCAAGCCTCTTCTTCTTCGACTGGTTACTTTGACTTCGGGAACCAACCACCCATGTGCCGTATAGGACGGATGACACCAGCCAACCATGCAAGGAATAAAACCCGGTTGGTTAGTCTAATGAAAGACTATGCAAGGGTGAAAACAGAATGCTTCTAGTGATCGTAATTGTTTACTATCATTGTCCCTCGAATAATAACCGAAGGAACGATATATAACCCGGAATTTCCACGGAATGATTAGTTTTTAGATATGCTCTGAAAGGAAGACTCCAAAGGAATTGAGTCTTATGGGAAAGTATGACAATTGTTTGGGAACGTTACAGTTTCATACAAGCGTTTAAAAACGACTTGATCATTTGGGTCCACGACCAACCTCACCGCATAATGCGGATTCAGATTGGAAAGAGAACTTACTCTAACCGAAGTTCAGGCGAGTTTCCAAGTTGTACTTCTCGCCCGAGGGTTCATTAATTATGTGTCTACCCGCACTTATCTTATCTTAATTTCAAAACGGATATTCATGTTAAAGCTTTTTAATATGATCTCGAGTAACTACGAAAGTTTACGATATCGAGTGACTACGAAGGTTTACGATCTCGAGTAACTACGAAAGTTTATGGTCTCGAATGACTACGAAAGTTTATGGTCTCGAATGACTACGAAAGTTTATGGTCTTGAATGACTACGAAAGTTTACGATCTGGAAAGCATTTAGAGACTGGGTCCACTAATACTGAGTTATAAAGAAATGATTAATCCTCATAAGGAATTACGTTCCTACGAATACTCGTTCTAATCTAGCATTAAAGTTTACATTTAAATCCACAACAAAACCATTACGGTCATTAACAAGTATAATAGCGTTGTTTTTAGCAATATATACAACCTACTATAATATCATATTTTAATCACGTTATTTATAAAATCTGTTCCCAAACGAAAACAACAGTTCACTCCGATTTAATTAACAATTAAAAGCACTTGATAATTAATTGAATATGGAATGATTAAGCAAGAGTGAACCGCCACTTGCCTTAGTCTAGACGAACGATTGAGCGATGACGGGTTTCTGGGTCCGGAACGGGAACGGAAATCGGATTACAGATTCCTATGACAATGACCCATAACGAAACCCTAGGTTAGATTCGACAATAAAATGATATGAATCTAAGAAAGAACGAACAAAATCGAAAGAACGAAAGTCCCGCCCGAGACTGGATCGTCTAAGGCCACGATCGCGATTGCCAAGGCAATCCGCGGTCGCGGCTGGGATTTCCGCGGTCGCGGCCGTCGAAGACTTCGTCCGCGAGTGTCAAAGACCGCGGACGCGGCCGGCCTTGTCACTGCCGCGGTCGCGGCCATGAACTCCGGCGACCCAAAATGGAGAAAACCTCACCGGCGACGACGCGACGGGGCTCAATTCGAGGGGGCTTCGACTCCTGACCTCCTTGCACCTCCAAAGCACCACTCCAAGGCTGCCACGACCACCGGCGAGAGCTCCGGCGACACCTCAAAACTCCGACGAGGGAAGGAAAATGAGAGAGAGAGAGAGAGAGAGAGAGAGAGAGAGAGAGAGAGAGAGAGAGAGAGAGAGAGAGAGAGATCAGATTTGGGTGCCCAGAGATCCTCCAAGCTCGCCTCTATTTATAGCCAAGGAGAGGAGTCCTCCCCGCCCAGATCAACGGCGAGTCAGACGATCAACGGCGGCACGGACGACGAGACTCTGCAGATGACGCGATGTTGGCGTGTTGCAGTTTTCCGCGGTCGCGGAATATTCTTGTGCCCAGCTCTTCAGAGAGCCATTTTTCCGCGGTCGCGGAATTGTCCTTTTCGCGTCTGTTTGCCCGGGAAAAGGTTTGGCGTGGGTTTAAACCCCGGAAATTATATATTTGTACCCGAACAAATATTCTAAGCCTCGACAATACGTCGAATGTATTTTATACCACTCAGGGAAATATTACAGAGATCATACATGATACAGAAAATCCGAACTTCGCCTAACGTATCCCGAATAATTGACGAGGGTTTGGGAAATTACCCAATTGTCCTTACTATAAATGAGGGTACTACAATATTTATTCCAAGTTGCTAGGGAGGTGCTTATCAAATCGGTTTTTCAGGCTCTTTCGTCCTACATCATGAGTTGTTGTAAATTGCCCGTGTCGATTTGTCATTAGCTGGATAGCATCATTGCTAAATTCTGGTGGGGGTCGATGGATTAACGTAGAATTCAGTGGTGGAGATAAGAGTATCTCTATTGTCCCAAGGACATTGGTGGGATGGGGTTCAGAAGTTTTGAAGCTTTTAATCAGGCTCTTCTAGCTAAACAAGTATGGCGGTTATTGGACGACCCTAATTCGATTACGGGATTAATTCTCAAAGCTAGGTATTTCCCTCATACTGATATTTTGCATGCTTCTGTAGGGGCCAATCCTAGTTATGTTTGGATGAGTATCCACCGGGCTATTGGTCTCCTACTTAAAGGGTAATACTGGGAAGTCGGAAATGGCCGGCATGTGTCATTCTGGTATGCCTTTTCTCTTATTTCTCATCCTCCTATCTCTGATGCTAATGTTTCGATCTTGAATTTTATCGACTGGAACACGTACTTGTGACTGGAAATGGGACGAATTATCTGGCGTACTCCTGCAAATTGATTTGGATACTATTGAGTAGATTCACCTGGTTGCTCCAGAGGTTGATGATGTCTATCGCTGGTTTTATTCGAAGGATGGTGTTTTTTCCAGTCAAATCTGCTTACAAGCCTGCTCAGGCTTCTAATTACATGGCAAGTTCCTCTGGGGATGCTTCTCATGCTGGCTGTTTCCTTGGAAGAAGTTGTGGAGTTTTGTTATGCTATAATCGAAGTTTGTACAAATTAATTGTTTGTTTACAATTGTAGCACACTCTTAAGATTTGAGCAAACACTTAGGAAATTTAAGCATACGAGATGGCAGAGAGTTTTGCAGGTTCGGTATTTATTTGGACCTATATTTGGGCTTGCCTAAATATGGGCCTAGTGGACAAATATTGAGCTTGGCTGGCAACAACTTCAGAAGGCCCACCTTCCTCTTGTTAAAAGATGGTCACGTGCAGAGAAGGCATATATATTGCTTTATGTTCCCAAAAGCAAGCATCAGAAATCAGAGAACAAAAATCAACATTTTCTAGGGTTTGTGCCGTTCAGCTCAGAGAGAGAAAAGAAGAGAAAAGAGAGGCCTTGGACGAGAGCTTGAAGGGATCGATCGGTCAGAGGAGCAAAGGGAAGACGAAGGCGGTGGCGCTTCCAAGTCCGGTGGTGACTCGGTGGTGTGCGTCGAAGCCGAGAAGGTCTTGGTGTCTCCTGTTGTGACGAGGCCTGTCGGAGTGCAGAAACTTGGCGTTTCTGCGGTGGTGCTTCACAGGGGCGTTATCTCTTTCGATCCTTGTTCTTGTGATTCCTTGTTGTTGTGTGCTTCAGATTTCTTTTGTGTGTTTTGCTCTCTTAAAGTGTGCTCTTGTAAACCGAACGATTGATTGCCTTGAATGCTTAGTGGATTGGGTGGATCCCCTTTTGAGATCCCGCGGATGTAGGGTAACCGAACCGCGTTACCAAGTCTTGGCGTTTATTCTGTTTTCGTTCGTTTCTGTTTTTAGCTTGAGTTTGCTTGAAACGGATATATTAGATTCACAAAGTGGTATCAGAGCAAGGTTCTGATTCTTGTGTATTTGTGATTCTCTGGGGTTCGATTTCTGAGTTCTTGGCACTAATTGTGACTCTTGGTTTTTAGGGTTACGATTTGTGTGTTCTTGGGTATTCCGCTGCATGATCTTGATTCCTGTTGGTAGCATTGTTCTTAGTCCCTTGTGTGGTTCTGTTATTAGCGTGTTTATTCCCTTTGATTGAGATTATGTGTGCTTGAGTTCAGCAGATTGTGTTACTATCTCTTGACTGATCGTGCTATTGCTATTTTTCCTACTCTTGATCTTGAAACTGTTATTTTGAGAATTGTTTGAGATTCTTGAATATTCAGTTTGTTGGATATTGTGGTGCGGATTATAGTGTTTAGCTTTGCTGGTGGTTTTCTTGAGAGTTTCTGTTTTTGGTCACTTGTTTTTCTTTTCTTTGATAGGCTTATACTTTGGATATAGTCCTATTTTTAAGAACTGATTTGCTGTGTATCTTAAATGGCAGAAAAGTCTAGCAAAACCAAGCCTTTTGATGGCTCTACAGATTTTGCTATATGGCAAATGAAGATGAATGCCATCTTGATTAAGGAGAAGTGTCAAAGGGCAGTGACTGGGAATTATCTGGCTGAGACTTCAACTGCGAGGCAACTGGAGATGGATGAGCAGGCACACAGTGAGATCTTCATAAGGCTGTCTGATGAGGTTGCAAGGCAAGTCATGGGAAAGAAAACAGCTAAGGAGCTTTGGAAAGCCCTCGAAGAGATGTATTTGGTAAAATCCTTACCTAGCAAAATTTCTCTCTTATGTCGTCTATTCACTTTTAAGATGGATGTGAGTATATCTTTGCAAGAAAATCTGGATAAGTTTCTTAAGATGACTCAAGATCTTGAAAGATGTGATGAAAAAATTAAAGATTCTCACCTGGCTATTCTTTTGCTTAATTCCCTGCCTATTGATTTTGATCATTTTAAGGATGTTATTCAGTTTGGTAGAGAGGAATTGACTAAGTTTAAGATTGTGGAATCTATTATTGAGAAGAATGAAATTTTGAAAGTGTTTAAGCATGCCAAATCTGATGTTAAGGATGAGAATAAGAATGGTTCTGTCCTTAACACTGAGGGTAAGTCTAAAACCAAAAAGAAAAAGGATAAGACAGATGCTAAGGATAAAAGATGCTTCTATTGTGATAAGTCTGGCCACTTTGTTAAAGATTGTAGAAAGAAAAAATCTGATAAAGAGAAATCTGATGATAAACCTGAAATTGGTGCTAACTATTCTTGTGAGCTTCTTATGTTAAGTCCTGAGTATGATCATGATTGCTGGATTTTAGATTCTGGATGTTCTTTGCATGTTACTCCTCACAGATTTATGTTTGAGTCTTTGCATGAATTTGAGGGTGATAATGTGATGCTTGGTGATCATACTCGGCTGGATGTTAGAGGTATAGGAAATGTGCCTTTGACTATGCATGATGGAAAGGTTAGAATGTTGCAAGAGGTGAGGTGGGTTCCTAGTTTGAGGAGGAGCCTCATCTCTGAAAGCGTGTTAGAAGATAAGGGCTGTAGAATTACATCCCATAAAGGTGTAAGAGAGGTCATTAGAGGTGGCAAATCTCTTATACGAGGTATTAAGAGGGGTGGGCTGTACTTTGCTATGGCCCAACCTTGCTTAAGTACCTCAGATGGGAAAGGTAATGTGAGCTCTTTTCAATCCAAACATGTTTTTGAAAGTAATCTAACTTGTTTAAATGAGAATGTAGCACATGTATCTTCAGGTATGCAGTCTAAAACAAGTGAAAACAGCAAGGAGAAGGCTGTGGGAGTGCCAGACAGTTCAGTCAAGGTTGGACTGAATGAGGAAGCTAGGTGCCAACCCCTGCAGTGCTCAGAGTCAGAAAAAGGCTCTCTCAACCAGCTAAGTGTGGCTGAAAATGGTGGAAGAGCTACTGCAGAGATGGAGGGGCACAAAGAGGTGAAGTCAGAAAGCCAAATACACCAATTAGGTGGGAGAGGGAGTATCTCTAAATCCAAGCTAAGTATTTCTGAAACTAAAACTGAGTTGCATGCTAGATTGAGTGGTCTTGGTGATCCTTCACATGTGTGTGAAATATCTGAGCATGAACATGTTTTTAGCTGGAGTTTTCATGTGGGAAATTTTCAGAAATTGGCTTGGTTAATTGGTATGTGTGCTTATCTGATTTTTGGTGGCATTGCTTTGGCTAGTATTGACTCTTATATGCATGATATTGAGCTGTGGAATGTTCATATGTGGATATATGCACTTAGAGTTATTATTGTTGCCTTTGTACTGCTTGGTCTCATTGGTTTCATGTGTTGGAACCTTAAGAAGGTGAAGTGTCATCATGCTGAGTTCATATCTGAATTTTGTCGCTTAGGAGGGCATGATTCTAGGTCTATGAATGTGATGACATCTCGGTTGTGTAAAATTCCTGAATGTACTGTTTCTCCTACTGCTCCTAGTGATGAAACTAATGTAGCACTGAGTTGCAGGAACTCCCCTTGTGATGGGGCATTCTTCTGAAGGAGTAACACAACATTGGGTTGATGACGAACGGGAGGCAATCTACCTAGTCCACTACTGGTGATCAAGGTTGTACAGAACTTAGATTAGGAGGGCATTTGTTATGCTATAATCGAAGTTTGTACAAATTAATTGTTTGTTTACAATTGTAGCACACTCTTAAGATTTGAGCAAACACTTAGGAAATTTAAGCATACGAGATGGCAGAGAGTTTTGCAGGTTCGGTATTTATTTGGACCTATATTTGGGCTTGCCTAAATATGGGCCTAGTGGACAAATATTGAGCTTGGCTAGCAACAATTTCAGAAGGCCCACCTTCCTCTTGTTAAAAGATGGTCACGTGCAGAGAAGGCATATATATTGCTTTATGTTCCCAAAAGCAAGCATCAGAAATCAGAGAACAAAAATCAACATTTTCTAGGGTTTGTGCCGTTCAGCTCAGAGAGAGAAAAGAAGAGAAAAGAGAGGCCTTGGACGAGAGCTTGAAGGGATCGATCGGTCAGAGGAGCAAAGGGAAGACGAAGTCGGTGGCGCTTCCAAGTCCGGTGGTGACTCGGTGGTGTGCGTCGGAGCCGAGAAGGTCTTGGTGTCTCCTGCTGTGACGAGGCCTGTCGGAGTGCAGAAACTTGGCGTTTATGCGGTGGTGCTTCACAGGGGCGTTATCTCTTTCGATCCTTGTTCTTGTGATTCCTTGTTGTTGTGTGCTTCAGATTTCTTTTGTGTGTTTTGCTCTCTTAAAGTGTGCTCTTGTAAACCGAACGATTGATTGCCTTGAATGCTTAGTGGATTGGGTGGATCCCCTTCTGAGATCCCGCGGATGTAGGGTAACCGAACCGCGTTACCAAGTCTTGGCGTTTATTCTGTTTTCGTTCGTTTCTGTTTTTAGCTTGAGTTTGCTTGAATCGGATATATTAGATTCACAAGTTTAATGGTAGTGCCCAACTTCTTCAATATGCGGACAAGTGGTTGTTGTCGACCGTTGTTCCCCTGCGGCTCCTTTGGCATGGGCTCCATTGATTGATCGATTCTCTGTCTCTTTGCCTCCTTCTCCTCCTCCAAATTTTTGATGGTTTAGCTGGCCTGGGATTTATTTTGACTAAGTCCAGCGAATCCTTGATAGCTCTTGGGAGTAAGGCTTCAAAACCAAGTTCTACTGTGAATTTGCTGGAAGCTAAGGCCCTTGTGTGGGGGCTGGAATTTGCCAGGGATTATGGTGTCACTGATTTGCAGGCCAAAACTAATTGTTCACTACTTTTCCTCTGATACTCGACCGAGGACCTCGACTGGTTTGGTCGTCTCTCGTCTAAAGGTGCTTGCTGATCAATTTTTTAACTGTAAAATTGTTCATGTCCCTCGGAAGCATAATACTCTAGCCCATTCCGCTGCTACTTTTGACAGGTCCTTTCCGTCTCAGGCTAATTAAGCTTTTATTTACCCATATTTCTCAGATGCCTCCTACTATGGCATATAACTTCTGTACGATAATTATTCCGGTGTAATATTGTTGTTCTTATGCAATCAAATAAAAAACTTGCACTAAGATATTAGAAGTGGGGCTTCTACTTCTTCATCCTCAAATTGAAATCGATCTCTCGGTCCAATTGAAGCAAAAAGAAGGCCCGTCATTATCTTCATTTTTTTTTAAATATCCAATTAGCTTTTGTGGTCCCACCATCGCTAACTTGCGAACCTGCAGCGTTGCTCCTGTAGCGACTCGTGACCTAGGATCTGCAGCGGCAACGGCGCGAGCGAGTCATGGAAGGAAGAAGTCGTTGCGGGGTGTCTCCAAAGTCAGGTCCATGGCGGAGAAGCATCGGCCACCCAATCACTTGGTGGGTCGCTTACGAGGATGGCGGTGTAGCTGTCGACGGTCTAGTTGGACAAGCTTCAATGCAGCTGGGCCGAACTTCGCAGCAACCCGATCTCGGAGATGATAGCATTGACGTGGTGCCGCCAAAGTGGCTCGGAAGGCCCTTCGAGATCAAAACCGAGAGTTAAAAAAATATTGTACGACCATGAATTAATTTGTGTTTTGTCGGTGTTGGAGTTGAGTCGTAGCTTCGTTTATACTGTGCCAATTGTAATAGCATAAATCTGTATCGCAATAAATTGATGATGACGATGAGAATCCGCAACTCCGACGTACGTTATTCCGTCTTATCTTCCTTTCAGTGCCCTGCGAATAGAGAAAGAAGGCCAAAGACGGGGCTTGTTCCCGTTTCACATCCGACGCTTAAATCAGTCTTATGAATGAGGGAAGACTAAGGTTTCAGACTCGAAAAATTAAATTAATTAGACTCTTTTTAATTAGTGTTATCTCAGGATCTTAAATATCTTATTCAATGTGATAATTGGGTAATCCTTCTTAATGGATCATACAAAGCCCATTAATAACTTTTTGAAAATTATATTAATTAAATAACAAATTAATAATAAATAAAAATATATTAATTTATTTTTTACCTCCACAACTACATATATAGATCACTCGTATATTTCCAAGAAAACTAGTATGTACCTACCTTCTACTTTTAAACGAGCGCAATTCCGTGCATTACACGGATTTACCGAAATATATATTATATTAAAAAAATATTATTAAGTATTTCAAATTATTTTATTTAAATATATTAATACTAAAACATAAAATTTTATGGCATATTATATCATTGATTAACAAAATTAATTTTATAGAGTATTTTTCCTAATCATATATTATACAATGTTTATTTAATATAAATTAATTACAAAGCATATTTTTGAAATTGAAATACAAAAAAATATTTATAAATTAGATGACGTGGTATATTATGAAAACGAAAAAGTCATAGATAACATGGCTTGATGAGGGAGAACTACTTTATATATATCATTGTTTTATTAAATAAAAAAGTGATTTATAAAAATCATAATCACACTAAAAATTTCACATAAAGATTTTATAGTAAATCAATATCATAGATACAAGTATGAATTTAAAATTACACAAAAAATGAAAATCTTTGATTTTTAATTAAATAAATTAAAATAAATTGAAGAATGATGGAGTGACACATGACATATGATGATAGGCTTAATTGAGGGGTCTCATATGGCTAAGTAAGATTCAACTTTATAATGTATATATATAGTAGATTCACATGTTTATTCAATGTTGCATTTTGTTTTGAAGAGAAATTAAAGTATTATACTATATGTATATCCAAATTAAATCATAAAGATAACCTTAATGACTTGACATTGAAAACCTATGTGTATTTTTTATTTAAAGATTTAAAATTGACACATGAAAAATAATGACGTATTTTATTATAGGAACGACACGTGACTTTAGTAAAGTTATGATTTAGTAATATATAATAGATTATTATATAGTATAAGGTTGTGTTCGGCGCATGTTTTAGAAGATTTTTGTAGATTTGCAGATTTAAAATCTACGTGAAACAAGGTTTTTCACGATATGAAAATATTAGTAGGTTTTTAGGAGTGTTAAAAACTAAAAAATAGAAATTTATAGGTAGAAAGATTTCTAGAATTTAAAGAATGTTTCATAGATTTAGCCCATAATATTTTTACAAATTTATATTAATCCTATTTCGTAATTGTAAAGTTAATACTTATAAATATACCATTATAATACCAAACACTCAATTAAATTCTAAAAATAACAATATAAACACTTACCAAAACATCTACATCAACCCAAAAATCTACTTAAAAAAATATCCGATTCCTTAAAAATCTCATTTTGTCAAAGATAGCCTAAGTATTAGTATAAATCAAGTTAGGAACAAAAAGGTGACGAGTCACATGATAGTAGTAGTTTATTCTCCAAAAAATATACAGTTTAAATTATGTTTGGGGCTCCCAATATTTTGTCATTTTATGATACGTCCATAAGTGGGCCACATGCGTGATTTATGAATAATTATTATACTGTCACGTGCTTTTCTTCTTCGTCTTTCCACGAGTCATACGTCTCTATTTTATCCAGCCTTTTCAATTCACTTGTAAGTTGTAATGTTACATAGCAAAATCTTGAGTATGAAGCATCCCTATTCTACAGACAACACTACGCAAGTATTTGTTTATTCCCCCATTAAAGTGTATGCATGTATCGCTTTTATCTAACAATTTTTAAAAATATATTTATCGTACATTTCAATGTGTTTACTCAACATGTAGAGCAATAAAATAAACACATAGGCTAAATGTAATGGGAAAGGGAATCCACATTTTTAAAGGGCCTTTTATGATTACGAATGTATCATACTGTAGTATTTATCGATGAGAGTTTTATATTTGACTTTTTGATAGTTGAATCTTGTAAGTATTTGCTTCTTAATTGTTTTGTGTTTATTTACTCAATCATCAGTAATTGTACTCCATTTATAAGCATAAATGGTTTTATAATTAATGTATCCAATTTTCAGAAATAACATTGTAAAATGTTTTTCTCCTTAAAATAAACAATTTATATTTTTAGGACAATTTAGTTCTTTTTTTTTATAAAAGGAGGACAATTTAGTCAATCAATTATTATGATAAGGGATGAAATAACTCAATAACCCCTAAAGGTTTGTAGGTACATCACCGATAAAATGCCCTTTCACTGGCAATGATTTTAGGTAAAACGGATAAATAAACTATTGAACATGTTATGTGCATTTATGTTCATTCAAAATAATCAAAGAAATATGCACAAAGACACGGAAGTCGTTAATATGAATTAAACTTGATTGTAAAGAAGGTGTTATACGTGTTTTCACTGATTAACAACTAATTACGCTTGTCTTTTTAAAGATAACAAAATGAAGAGATGGAAAATATTATACATATACAATATCCACAATGAAAGGTTGGATGGGCCTTTGTACGTCGAGTGATCAGATGATTAGTCAAATGTACCCTTACCGATACTTAACCTGTTCCAGTAAAACTGTCAATCTCTCATCCATTTCAATTTCATTTTTTGGTGAGAAAGGGGGCGTAAAGCCCAAAACTTTATTGAGGGTTAAATAGAGATGTCATAAGCCAAAATATCAACAGAAATCAAAGAAGAAATGCAGGTCAAAGGAGAATCGTAAGTACAGACACCAATATTGTGCAAAGTTGAATACTTGGCCAGCATATCAGCCACAGTATTCAGATTCCGGGGGATGTGTTTGATCGATACATCCTAGTCTGGGTCATGGAGCAGGGAGAAGCAGTCCACCAGCAGTGCATAGTCCGGGTGAGTCAGTGGAAGCTCAGAAGAGAGAAGGCGAGCAGCGACCATGCTGTCAGTCTCGACCATCAGGCGACGGCAATTACGGGCTCGGAGAAGCTCCAGGCCCTTATGGATTGCAAGGAGCTCAGCTCGGAGGGGCGAGCAAGCACCGAAATTAGCTGAGAAGGCCCAACGAAAAGAGCCACTAGAGGACCGAAGAATACCTCCACCACCACCCGAAACCCCACTCGTGCCATCCGTATTCAGTTTCTCCCATCCGGGCGGGGGCGGAAGCCAGGATTCCTGTTGCTGAACATCAACGGTGGTAGGCACCAACAGACGAGTCTTCTTCATCCTAGCCTCCCTTGTGAATATTGAGGCGGCCTCCCGAACCCTTCGAATTAAGTCAGAGGGTGCGTCTGAAGCATTGTCAAACACAATGCGATTCCGAGATTTCCAGAGCAACCAGATCATATATCCGAACAGAGTGCTCCACTGCATCGGCGCAGTCAGATTAGCCTTAAGCCAATCACGCATCGACCCAGAAAAGAAGCTCGGCGTCGATGCTCTGCCCCCAAGGGAAAGCCATGCATCTCTGGCAAATTGACAGTCCCGAATCGCATGTAGGCAAGTTTCATCCAAACTGCATCGGGGGCAAGCAGGAGAGTTAGAGAAGTGCCTTCTAACCCGAGTGGCATTGCAAAGAAAACTCTCGTGGGCAACAAGGTGAAAGAAGTGACGAATACGCTGTTGGACCGGAGCTTTCCAGACGATCTTCCAATCAAAATCCAAAGCCTCCTCATTTGTTTATTCGGATTGTTTGACTGGATTGGTCACCACTCACCAGCGGGGAATTTCTATAGCTAATTATGAGATTCTGATTACAAATTATATCCAATCTTTATAGGTTAAGTATTTTTTCATATAATAAGCCCGGGTTAATAAATTCCCCAAATCCATTAATTCCACCAATCACAATACGCAGATTACAGCAGCACCACCAATTCCACCGCTGGTGTGTGAAAATACCAAATTTGCCCCTGGAGCTTGTGAATAAATCGCATCAATCAATTCAAGATTGGGAAGAGAGAGAGAGGAGAATCTCAACGGAAAATGTCAGAGAGCTGCAACTCTCGCCACTTTTCATGGCTCGTGAAATCCTGCTGCCCTGCTCCCGACGGTTCTCAGACCTTCTCCCCCCTCCCCGCCGCCCGCAGAACCACCGCAACCTCCATCTCCTCCCTCCCCGACGACCTCCTTCTCGACATCCTCTCCCGCCTCCCTCTCTCCTCCCTCCCCTCTCTCCCTTCCGTTTGCCGCCACTGGCACCGCCTCGTCGACTCCTCCTCCTTCCTCCTCACCCGCCGTCGCCGCCACCTCCTCCGTCCCACTCTATTCGCTCTCTCCTTCTCCGTACACGGCCTCCTCTCATCCTCCCTTCACCTCCTCCTTCCCTCCGCCACCTGGCAGACCTCATCCGGCTCCTCTCCCTTCTCCGTTAAACCTGACCTCCAACCTATCTTCTCTCACGCGCGCGTGACGTCGATCGGCCGCAAGATCTACCTCCTCGGCTGGAATGCCACCGCCGAGCTCGACGCCTGGACGTCAGCCGTTAGACTCCGGCCGCCGATGCTCTTCGCGAGGAAGAAGTTCGCCGCAGCTGCCGTCGCCGGGAAGATCTACGTAACTGGCGGATCGGCGAGGAGTTCGGAGGTGGAAGCCTACGATCCGGAGAGGAACTGTTGGAGCATCGTCTGCGACGCGCCGAGGCGACGATACGGCTGCGTCGGAGTCGGAATCGACGGCGTATTCTACGTCATCGGAGGTCTGAAAATCGGCGCGACGTTTTCGATCGGCGTCTCACGCGCCTCCTCCGTCGGAACCGAGGCGCAGGCGTACGCTTGCTCTATGGACTTGTACGACGTCGAGGCGCGCGTGTGGCTCCGGAGCCGCGCCGTCCCAGGCGGCGGATGCGTGGTGGCGGCTTGTGGCGCGTACGGTAACGTCTACGTGTTATCCAGCCACGCCGTGGAGCTGTCGTTTTGGCGGTTCAACGCGCGCAGAAAAGCCTCCGGCGGTGGAGTTTTCGGAGAATGGAGTAGAATGAAGGGACCGCCGTTGCCGGCGCAGGTGCGATTGGACAGTACGGTGAGGTTCTGCTGCGTCGGGGCGGAGGATAAGGTGGTGCTGGTACAAATTATGGGATGCATCGACGATTTGCTGCGGCGGAGTGGGCGGAGTGCGAGGGGAAACAGAGGCGGTCTGGTGTTGGTCTACGATTGTTCCACCGAGGAGTGGACAAGGGCGGCTGATTTGCCCGAGGTTGTTGCACGCGCCGCCTGTGCGTGCGTGGAATGCTGAATCGTTATGGTTTTTTCGTTACATTAAATCAAATCTCATTTAAAAACTAATTTGTATTAATGACTCGATTTCCGAGTTGGAGCGGTGAGTCTGTTTGAGTTTACTGGGCCGAGTTATTACTGGTCCAAGTGTGAATTGGATTTGGTGATGTGTTATTGTGTAATTCATTCGACCATTGGATAGTTAGATTAGGAGATATAAATAAATGGGAGTGGTTAGTGAGAAGGAAAAACTAGTGTCAACTGATACAAGAAACTTGTTATTTGGGATGGAAATTAGAAACCTAATGTATTTCATTATTTCCCATTTGTCTTAATGACATGATTTTCAACGGTAAGTGCTGGGTCAATGTATTGCTTTGTTCTATGTACTACTGTAGTACAAAGGAATTGGGTTTGGTGATATAGAGTGTGCACTTTGTGTTTTAGGTTCTATAAATGTAGGTGCCTTGTGTTTTGGGATGCAATTGGTTTGGTTGGGGTTTGGGGAATTGGAAATTGGAAATTGGAAATTAGGAATCCAATGTGTGTGTGTGGTGTAATTGAAAAAGTCGTGAACTGTGATAATGAGGAGGAAGAAGGAAAAGGAAAAAGAGTGCACTTTGTTACTCAAAGCTGAGAAGCCATGATGACTGCGGTGTGCCGCATTCTTTTATCTTTACCGATTTAAAACATAAATAATCTGAAATCTCGATGTAAATTTGTTCAATCAAATTGAGTAGTTACTACAAACTTTAGAGTTTAAATCTCATACCTTCTGATTCATTATCATGTTTCGTACATGATCGAAACTCATTTGTTGTCGACTTGTCGCATTATGTAGTTTGTTTTGTGTGAGTTTTTCCTTCAAACTAAAGAACTCAACGAGAACAATACACCATTATGGTTATGCAATGGGTTATACTGAATTCATATACTCCGTATAAACTAATGAATCTACTAAGTATTAGATATGTAACTAGAACTTAATTATGTTATATGTCATTCCATTAAAATTGTCATTTTTTCATTTTTTAAAAATAAATTTAATTATAAATCAAAGATTTTTATCCTAAATTTATCACTAATGATCCAAAATTTTCTAAGTGCTCGTATGGTTGAATGTGAGAAGTGTAATTCCTATGAAATTAAGTGAAATCAAAACCTTGAATTCATGAAAATTGATAAATTATGTTTGGTTAAAATTTAAATCATGGAAAATATGGGGCAAGAAAATCTTACACACCCCTTCTTAAGTGATTACACTTTCTATGTTTTGTAGGAATTGAAAATCCCAGAAATTAGAATATCTGAATTTTTCAAAAATAAAAAAGCAACCAAATACATATATCTGATATCACTTCCAAGGTATTTAAAATCATGATAATTTACTTTCCAACCAAACAAGTACTAATTATATGAATAATTTAGATACAAAATTATGATTTGAATCTGATTTTGATATCAACATTATCTATATTTGTTTTTTTTAAATATATAAATTAATTTTAATAATTATTAATATTTTCATTTAACATATATGACAACAAAAATTACGTTGGTTTTTTTATATTGTTAATGATATCTTCAATCATGCAAGATCAAAATTGGCCAAAATGGTGATGCACCAATTTAAATGCAGTGGGCTTTGATAAATAGGAATGGAACGATTAGACGTATGAACAAACATCTCTCCTTCTCCTACTGCTTTGCGGGCATAGCACGGTGGCTATCAAAAGATATTTCTTTTTTTAGCATTATCGAGTTTTCTTGTTGATGCATAATCTACTACGGAATATATACTAAACTAGACAAACCTATAATGTGCTATATTATTTTCGTCTCATGTTTATTCTACATTGCATCAATTATAATAACTTAATTTGTCTTTAATTTATAAGTATTTTATTGTAATTACGAGAAAATAAAAACATTTCGGAAAATTCTATAGTTCAATAAACTAAAAAATTAAATTAGTAAGTAGTAACGATTGAAAACAAACTATAACAACAAGTTATTGAACTATAGAAATTTCCGAAATGTTTTTATTTCTCAACATGGAATCAATATATTATCTATAATTAATGAAATAATAAATTCAGATTTTGATATTATATACATCTTGTGGCACTTGTGCGGGGTACGAATATTAGACTAGTGTTAATAATAATTAAATATATTTAACTTTAATTAGTCTAATCATGTTCTCTTTAAGCAAATTTTCACCACGTCAGAATGTCAGACTATACAATCAACACAAGTACAATTTAGAAAGCAAAAATTCCACCAAAATAAGTGCAAAGCGAAAAAAGATGGAGATGCGGGGGATCGAACCCCGTGCCTCTCGCATGCAAAGCGAGCGCTCTACCATTTGAGCTACATCCCCTTTTTGATTATGTCTGCTAATGTAAGCTTGATTAAGGTTACTACAGATACTCTATCTAGTGCATTTCTTCATTTTTCTATAATCCTAAAACCTATTTTTTTCGCTTAGTATATTACATCTAGTTAATTGGGATTTTAACATGAAATGTTTTTTTTCAATTGAAAGGCATTTTAAAACACTATCTATTTTTTGGGTCTAAAGGAAACACCAGACCATTAATATTAATAGAGAAGAGAAGATCCGAACTCGTGATTTCATGTTGTCGTGCTTACTGGCTAATTAAATTGTACGCTTCCTTCTTCGATCTAATTCGTACTTCGTGGAAAATTCGATTTAAGAAATAGTTATCTAGAGGTTTTTCTTTTAAAAATTCTTATATATTTGATATTTGTGTTAGTAGATACAACAAGTTAGTTTTTGTTGCATATCTTCATTTTTTTTATACTAGAAAGGTCTATTTGCTAATTAAGAATGTTGAACTATACGGAGTATTATGAATCTTTAAGAACTATCATATAAAGCAAAAGCTCTTCATCAATTAAGGTTAGATATGATACACTAATGCAGTAGCTAGATTCCGATCTGTACGTTGGCAATAGAGTAGGATCAATATGGCATATGTTTGGTCATTTGTATGGATAATTCTTATATGCATTGACCTTGACCATAATTAGTACTCGATAATAATCAATTGATCATCCAATATTCTAAAACTTAAGTCACCGAATTTGTCCTTGAATTACTGCATTCTATTGGAGCAGTATTTTCTAGCTAGTTGCATAACATATTAACAATATTTATTAGCGAAATTCTCCATCTTGTTGTTATAGAAAAAATAGGAGAACTCTCTACGCTCTCTTCTTTCTTTCTTTTGGGGTCAAGCCTGATTCTTCCTCTAGTAGTAAATGCAAAGGTAAATCCTATAGCTTAAACTCAAAAACCATAGGTTCTTTGTACTAAAACTGAGCAATTAATTAATTAGCATATATGAAATCACATCACAGTGAGACTGGAGATATTCTCCAAGTTGAATTTACTTTGCTTCCATTTATCATTACCTTTTTTAATGGAAGAAGATTTCTTTCCTTTCACTAACAAACTAGATATTTTTCCTTCCCCGTTTAAACCCCTTTTTTTTTTTTCTCTCTCTCTCTCATCGTATTTATATTTTTCGGATATATATTTTCAACATAACTGATTTAAAGGCCAGCTCATAAATCACTGCTACTGATTCCTGCAATTTCTAATTTGCTCGAGTGAAATATGTAGTTTCCCATTCAAACTTGGAAAGTTCTATAAGGAACCTCCAATCTCCATTAATTAGTTTCCATATTTTTTAATCATTACTTTGCAATTTCTTCTCGATTATATGCTCCCCAGAGATCGACAACTCAAGACTCCTATTTCTTCTACTTTTTACTCTCTTGCTTCGCCTTCTCAGAACAACCAAAAATCTCTCCCCTTATAAATCTCTTTACAGCAGTGCTGATCGAGCGCACGCTGATTCCTCCATATTCTTCTCTGTTCAATTCATTTTAAGATTTGAGGGGAAGAGAAAGCGCAATTAGGGCTGAATTGAAAGCTATATTCGAAAGACTTGCTTTGTAGTTTGAGATCGATTAGGAAGTTAAATGCAATCGATGGAAAGCGAAATCTCCCTGTTTTCGGAGAAGTTGAGGGTTCTGGTTGTAGATGACGATCCCGTCTGCGTCAAGATCATCACTCAAATGCTCAAGCAATGCAATTACGAAGGTAATTAACGTGCTCATCAATGGCGTCCTTCATTGTCTTCTTCTAGCTTTGTTCTAATCCCTGTCATACTGATCTACTTTTTACTAATCGCAAAACCTCGCAATCTGTTGCTAATTCTAGGGTTTTACCGCTTTCTTGCCTCAAAAGCAACAAAAAAGAACTTAATTTGATAATTTCAAAATCGAGATTTTTTTGTAGCTTATTCTTTAATTCAAACTGAAATTGATACTGAGAGATGCATATCTTATCCTCCATTGCAATCAATGAGCGGGGAATTGTTTGATCGATAAATTTTCGTCATTAATTTCCTTTTACGTCTCTTAAAAAATATCTATCCGATATATTCTCAATTAACATCTGCGTTTGGCTTCCGATTTGACAGTGACGGAGGTAGCAAAGGCAACCGAAGCCCTGGAAACCCTAAGAGAGAATCCAAAAAGCTTCGACATGGTGATTACGGACACCTACAACGATATCGACGTCCTCTCACTGATCGTCAAAATCCTGAAGATGGAGAATATTCCAGTGATCTTAGTATCTGGATTGGAGGACACCTCAACTCTGATCCAAGGAGTTGTTCAAGGCGCAGACGAGGTGCTTTCGAAGCCGATTTCGCTCGCCAAAATCAAGACGCTCTGGCAACACGTCTACAGGAGAAAGCTAAACCAAACGGATCAGCCTTCGGAATTGGGGCCGTCGAAGAGCGGAGAAGAGGAGGAGGAGGAGTCGGAACAGAGGAGGAAGAAGGCGAGGGTGAGGTGGCAGGGGAGCTTGCAGGAGAAGTTTGTGCAGGCGGTTGTGCAATTGGGCGGGCCCTGGAAAGCCATGCCTAAGAAGATCATGGAGCTCATGAATGTTCCAGTTTCTAGAGAGAGCGTGGCGAGTCATCTCCAAAAGTATAGGAAACAGAAGAAGCCTTTTGGATATGATCAAAACGACACCATTTTTGCCGTTTCACCCTCTATTGCCCAAAGGACTAACCACCACCACCACCACCACCACCACCACAGTAATGTTGCCGCCCCTCCTGTGTCACACTCTTGTTACCATGCCACCAGCAATAACATCAAATCCATGGCTCCGGATTTCAACTACCATCGTCATCATCATCGTTCGGGCTTTCAATACAACCCGAAACTCGTAAACGGTCTTAACTTGATGACTATGACTAGGAGCAATGCTTGCTCCTCTTGTTCGTTATGGCGTGTTGCAAAACCGGACCCTGGGTCTGGGATGATGCCAGATCAGCAGCCATCTATGCTGCCTCCTCTTCCTACGTGTGTGCCACCTCAGCCTTCTCCGGTGGTCCCCATCTCAAGCAGGGCTAGAGGTGGATACATTGCCAATTGCAGCAGTTATAATCTTGTACGGGCACCCCCACAATCTGTTCCACCACCACCACCAGCTGCTGATGATAACACCAATACTAGCAGCTTTTCATTCTCTGGGGAGCCATGGCAGGACAGCGGTGTCTTGGATGACGCTTTCTTCTCAATGTGTGAGATGTTCGGTCACGACCAACTCAGCCACGGCATAGGGTAAGTCGTAAGTGCATATATAGTTAACTAATCCTTGTAGTAGCTATATAAATAGTAAAACATGATTAATTGAATTGGTGTGTAATTCATGTGTTAGGTTAAACCCGGAAGGAGATGAATGGTTTTTGGAAGATAATTATGAAACTGGTGCCAACGAGGCGGTGATGAGAGACGATGATGGAGCTGCTGGGGGGTCTCCTCAGCAGTATTAATTCTTGAAATTAACTAATTAACCTAGCTAGCTGCTGCTGAATTAGGGATTCCGTTCCACTTATATGTTGAGAGGTCAGTTATTATTGTTTAGTGTATTTTGTCCGGTACAATAGGAATACAGTGTCTACTTAACTAGCGTCAAGCTTGATTAATTCTAACACTCTGGGGTATAATGTATTGTCTGAACACATCTGGAATTTGCTAATGACATTATATTTTCTATATTTGTTTGTGAATTAGGGCCCACTGGGTAGTGTCTGTGTCTCATGCATGCACTCTATAGTTTTTTTTGGAAATGGTTAATATATTTCCAAAAAAAAAAATGTTGTAGATTTTGCCAATTAATTGAATTTCCAAGTTAAAATACTAGCGTGACATATATGTTTTGACCAAACCCATAGTTTAGATTTCACTTTGACTAGCAAACTGTAATATTTTGTTTGGGGTCGGGAAAATAGAATACTTTTTTATGCAGACAAATTGTGTTAGCTAGCTTCTTTGACCAAAACAAAGGAAGCTCTAGTTGGTTTATTTGGATCTGATCTCGTAGTGTACTTTCTCTAAAATAGTAAATTTAACAAATTCAAATAATACTCAATTGTAAATTTGTAATGGATATATATTTCACAATATTGGATTATCATGGATCTATGGTGTGGAGATGTATTTTATATATCGGAAATTAGTCCGTCTATTGCTAATTAGTTTTGAGTTGGAATTTTATATACTTATATGTTAAATTTTATATGCATGTGTGTAAAGATTGATGAGGACGTTTGACATTGCAAATCAAATAAAAAGATTCAATGCATCTCTCACATTGTCATGCTAGGTTGAGGAAAGTGTTACATCATTGCACATTGATTATAGTATCACTTTTGTAAATAAGATCGAATCTGAAGCATAGAAGCTCCAAGCTTACATACTTGTAAGATCATGTTGCAGATGGATTATTATGAACATACACATAACACACGCGTTGTAGGAATTAGCCAATCAAATCTTTGCCCAATCAATAGAGGCCTTACCATCATGCCCCTTGCTGAAGTAGTACTTGAAGTAGTCAATAAACACCACCTCCCTGTACCTCCGCCTCTCCCCGGCGCCCTCCTCCAGCGGCCCCACCACCCGCGTCGGGGCCGGGTTCACAAACACCGCCACCGACAACCGGTTCTTGCTCGGGTTCGCCACCACCCTGTGCTCCACGCTCGTGTACCGGCCGTTGCTCATCAGCTGCATCATGTCCCCTATGTTGATCACGAGGGCCCCGCTCCTCGGGGCCACGTGGATCCATGCCTCCGCCCCCTCATCACCCTGAGCCTGAGGGGCCCGCACATAGAGCCCGCCCACGTCGTCCTGGAGGAGGACGGTGACGACCGAGGCGTCAGAGTGACGGCCCACGCCCACCGTCAGGTCGGGGTTGGGACAGGAAGGGTAGTAGTTGAAGTTGAGGGCGATCCAACCCATTAGAAGAGACTTTTTGGATTCGTCGAACCCGGTTCGGACCTTTAAACCTTTTAGTAGAACATCATATATCTTTATTACCATCTCTTCCACTTTCTTGTAATACTCTAGTGCTTCCTTCCTGCAGTTTAATAGTATAACAAATATAATATATGTTTTTTTTTATAAATCTACATATGTATGATTTTTTATAGTAAAAGGGAAATAATTGATCATATAATATTCCTCAAAGCTAGTGATTAGGTGAAAATAGGTACACAATATAAGTCAAACTATTTAGTCACTAATTCTAGTAGACTTTTGCTCTCCCCTTTTATATTAGTTAGAATAATTTTATTTTATTTAGTTTGAAAATGGTTAATTAGTCATATCGTATTGGAGTGTAATAGGAGATCAAATCCTCCTCTCCTTTCTATGCTTCCTTTAGGATAAACTTAAGCTTGTTTATTTTATATCCTAAATCTTAAATCTTAAAATCCTAAATTCTAATATTTAAATATTAAATTATAAATCCTAAATTTTAATTATTAACTATAATGTAAAGTTTAAAATACAAAATAAACAAGTAAAACTTAAAAGTGTATAAAAGGGTACATAATTAGAGATGAAAGAATTTGATTTGGTGTAATAGGCAGCATATATAAGGAATAGAGAATTTAAATTCAATAAGTAGAGGTAATTACTTGCAAATTGGAGGCCAAGTTTGATGAGAAGTAGCAGCTGCCTCTTGAGGGAAATATTGAAGACTAAGAAAATCCTTCCACTCCAAAATCTTCTCATTGGCAGGGCTAAAACTGGTCCCAAGCTTGGCCCCAACGAACTCATCTCTCTTGTAGTACTCGACCTTCTCCGACGTCGGCATCTCGAAGAACCGGTGTCCCGCCCTCTTCACCTCCTCCATCACCTCCGCCGGTATCCCGTGGTTCTCCACCTGGAAGAACCCGTACCGAGCGGCGGCCGCGCAGATGGCGCTTTGAGTGCGGTCGTCGTCCCAGTTGGATACGTCGATTATCGGGATCGACTCGTTGGAGACAACCTTGGAGGCGTCGAACTGCTCCTCCGGCGGCTGGAGGTAGTTGGAGGGCACGTGGGTCAGCCCCATGGCGGCTAGGCCTCTCACGCCGTGGCCTTGGTTTACCACGAAGTCCACCACGTCCACGGGCTCCATATATCTTTTGCTTTTTTTATTACTCGGTGGATTTTTTGTTTGTTTGTTTGGGAGTTGGAGGATTGTTAGGATTTATATAAGGGTGGTACGTAGTTAGCTAGTAAAATAATTTAGAAAATATATTTTATAATGGTGAGGGCTACTTAGGTCATTATAAGGAGAAGGTGGATTTGAACTTGTTATCTCTGGATTTCGTCACTTATTTGGAAGACTTGAGTTGGGGAAGAACGAGATGAAGAGATCACGTATTCAGCAAGCCTCCTCTACCAGCATCTTCTCGGAAACCTGGACGCATTTTTTTTCCTGGAAAATTAAAATTTAGATTTGTGGTGGGGAAAAGAAGAAGTAGAAAAGATGGCAAAAAACTATGGGTTTGACTTGCTGGCCAGGTAGGGATCAGACACATCAAATTTTCTGCACCCTAATTATGCATCCTTTCATTTATATTTTAAATTTTCGTTAATTGTTTAATTATGATTAATAATTAATGTTTAGGGTTTATAATTTAAGATTTAGGATTTATAGTCTATGATATAAGATTTTAGGATTTAGGGTATAGGGTTTTAGGGTTTAGGGTATAGGGTTTAGGGCTTATGATCTAGGGTTTATGATTTAGGGTTTATATTTTAGGATATAAGATTTATATATTAGGGTTTAGAGTTTTATATTTTAAAATTTAGGGTATAAAATAAATAAGTTTAGCCTATAAGATACATGAAAGGGTGCATAGAAAGGGTGTAGAGAATTTAACCTCGGGATCAGGAGGGGCGGCTATCTTTTACATGGAGTCTAATATACTTTATGGACCACAGAATTAGGAGCGTCGAGTTATTAGTTGGGTGAATATATTTTGGATCATACTATATACACGACACTCCTGTACGCCAAATCTTGACGTACAGTAATTTACACTTGTATGCCAACATTTGACGTACAAGTTTGACTTGTTTTCACCTGTACGCCAAAGTATGGCGTACAAGTGTCGTGTATATGGGAAGATTTTATCGTGTATATAATAGGCTCATATCAAATTTTCTGCACCCTAATTATGCATCCTTTCATTTATCTTTTAAGTTTTCCTTAATTGTTTAATTATGGTTAATAATTAATGTTTAGGGTTTATAGTTTAAGATTTATAGTGTTGTTGTTGACTTAAAATCGAGAAGTATTGCAAGAGGGCCCTACTCGAGCGAGCAGGAGCTAAGACCCGGGCCGGAGGCCCGGGGCTGTAGCGGGCTCGCGAGAGTATTGTTTGCCGCTATTGGGGGTGCGGGGGGCGGAGCCCCCCGCGGTACGGTACGGGTATTTGGATCCGTTTCGGGTTTTTTCTTGGGAGTATAAATACTGTATTAGGGTTTGTAACTGTTTTATCCATAGCAGCAATAAAAACCCTAAAGGAGCGTTTTTCTCTCTCAAACTTTGTTCTCATTCTCTTGCATTAATCTGTTCGATTATCCCTCAAATTTACAACATATAGTCTATGATATATGATTTTAGGATTTAGGATATAGGATTTTAGAGTTTAGGATATAGAGTTTAGGGCTTATGATTAAAGCCCAATTGTAAAATTAGATTTTAGTCATAAGCCCAATTCGTATCAAACTTGTAGTTTTCATTACCACTTCATATCAAACTTTAATCATTACCACTTATAAAAACTATAAAATTTGTAGTTTTAATAAGTAATAATGATTAAAGTTTTTTTATTCTTATAATATATTAAGATCTGTCATAACTTTTTTCAACCACGCCGTGGCCTTGGTTTACCACGAAGTTCACCACGTCCACGGGCTCCATATATCTTTTGCTTTTTTTATTACTCGGTGGATTTTTTGTTTGTTTGTTTGGGAGTTGGAGGATTGTTAGGATTTATATAAGGGTGGTACGTAGTTAGCTAGTAAAATAATTTAGAAAATATATTTTATAATGGTGAGGGCTACTTAGGTCATTATAAGGAGAAGGTGGATTTGAACTTGTTATCTCTGGATTTCGTCACTTATTTGGAAGACTTGAGTTGGGGAAGAACGAGATGAAGAGATCACGTATTCAGCAAGCCTCCTCTACCAGCATCTTCTCGGAAACCTGGACGCATTTTTTTTCCTGGAAAATTAAAATTTAGATTTGTGGTGGGGAAAAGAAGAAGTAGAAAAGATGGCAAAAAACTATGGGTTTGACTTGCTGGCCAGATAGGGATCAGACACATCAAATTTTCTGCACCCTAATTATGCATCCTTTCATTTATATTTTAAATTTTCATTAATTGTTTAATTATGATTAATAATTAATGTTTAGGGTTTATAATTTAAGATTTAGGATTTATAGTCTATGATATAAGATTTTAGGATTTAGGGTATAGGGTTTTAGGGTTTAGGGTATAGGGTTTAGGGCTTATGATTTAGGGTTTATGATTTAGGGTTTATATTTTAGGGTATAGGATTTATATATTAGGGTT
Source organism: Rheum nobile (assembly GCA_027886185.1). NCBI lineage: Eukaryota > Viridiplantae > Streptophyta > Magnoliopsida > Caryophyllales > Polygonaceae > Rheum > Rheum nobile. The sequence continues at coordinate 997,578 of WOAB01000146.1, read as the reverse complement.
TAGAGTTTTATATTTTAGGATTTAGGATATAAAATAAATAAGTTTAGCCTATAGGATACATGAAAGGGTGTAGAGAATTTAACCTCGGGATCGGGAGGGGCGGCTATCTTTTACATGGAGTCTAATATACTTTATGGACCACATAATTAGGAGCATCGAGTTATTAGTTGGGTGAATATATTTTGGATCATACTATATGCACGACACTCCTGTACGCCAAATCTTGGCGTACAGTAATTTACACTTGTACGCCAATATTTGGCGTACAAGTTTGGCTTGTTTTCACCTGTACGCCAAAGTATGACGTACAAGTGTCGTGCATATGGAAAGATTTCATCGTGTATATAGTAGGCTCGTATATTTTTTGACTTTCAATAAAATGTGTATGAATTAGTTGGGTGTAGTGTAAATTTTTATTCCACCCCAAAATTAGAGGCTAAATACACCTACTTTACGTCTAAGTGAATAATTCTTTTTGGGGAGTATGTACAATCAGAGGCGGAACTAGGAGGGGTCCTGGGGGCCGGTGACCCCCTCTTTCTATATAAAAATTTAAAATTTTAATTAAATATATATGTTAATGTATTTTGTATGGTAATAGAAAGAGTTGTTAGTTCAAATAATTATGGAGTAAGAGTTTAATACCAAAGGTTTAGGGTTCGAGTCCATCACCTCCAATTTATATTTCAATTGGCAATAGGAGGAATAACCCATTAAGCTTATATATTAGGCAAGTTATATTCCAACTTCGGGTTCAGGTCCTTCTTGACCCAGTGACTTTCGGGTCGGGTCTCGACCCAAAAATGTCGGGTCAGGTCGGGTTTTTACAGCTCTAGATGCGAGCTATCTCTATACCGAAAAAGTATTTTAGGACGCCAAGATCCTTCATATGGAAGCAAGAACTCAAGTAACGCTTGAAGTTCGCAATGACATCGGAATCATTTCCGGCAATGATAAGGTCGTCTACATAGACGAGCACTTGTAGGTAATGGCCTTGCGTTGCAAAGTGAATAGAGAGTAATCGACGTAACTCTGCGAGAAGCCAAATGCACGAAGAGTTGTAGCAAGCTTAGCAAACCAGTTTCTGGGTGCCTGTCAAAGATCGTAGAGGGATTTCTGAAGGCGACAAACTTGACCTGGAGCAATGCCGGTAAGGCCTGGGGGACCTTCATGTACACCTCCTCATCTAGATCACCATGTAGGAAGGCGTTGTGCACGTCCATCTGATGCAATTCATACCCTTTTATCGCAGCGACGGAAAGGAAAACTCGAACGCTTGTCATCTTGGCCACTGGTGCAAACGTCTCAGTAAAATCAATGCCCTCAATTTGTCGATCTATTACCGAGTACCACGAGACGAGCCTTGTAGAGTTCGATGGAGCCATTTGAGTTGTATTTAATACGGTACATGAGTTGTATTTACATGATTCCAACCGAGTTTTGGTCAGCACATGATTCCAACCGAGTTTTGGTAGGCATTGATAAGTTATTAGTGTGTTTGATTTTGCCCTTATTTATACTTGTATTTACATGAGTCGCAATTTCATTCAGCGGATTATGTGGAGTTTTTGCACCGAATCACGCCTGACACCCAACACTTGTTCATGAATGAAATGTCAAGATGTATGCGGTGACTTCTACTATCTTTAGATGTGATTAAGTATACTTTTTGCTAAACTTGTTCATGAATGAAATGTCAAGATCAAGCAATCAACTGTGAGCGAAGAGGATATCGGGAAGTCCTTGAAGTATCCATACTCAGCGAAACGTATAAATTTATCCATCTGCCTCCTTTTGCAGTGAAAGACTTGACAAAATTAGGGTTGCCCTTTCATACGTGTGTTCTGTGTTGTTGTTGGGGTGGTGTATCAACCTTGTGGGATTTTAGCCCATTTCGCTAAAATGGTGTTAGTATCAACTTGTGGGCTTTTTTTAATTAATTTTCCGTCCAAATTAAATAATTAATAATAAAAAGTACAGTCTCCAAAATCACAGAAGAATTCCTAAATTTACCCATAATTCATGTTAACTTAAAATGGCATATATCAACATGATATCACCGTTCTTTTTACTAGAGTTTCTTAAAAACTTTACTTGTAGACTTGTAGTTATAAGAATTTTAATATGACCTCAATTTCTTAACCACTAAAAATATTTTAATGACCTACTATTTATATGTTATATAAAATACTACATAACACATAATGTTATAATATTATAAAAACTACTTGTAGTTATATACCTTCATAAAATCCTGTTTTCAATTATCTCAAACTTTCATATTTTTTCTCATAGGTTCCAACTTTTTGTATGATGATTGGTTCAATTCCATTATCTTGTATGGTGACATATTCAATATGGAAAATTAATTACATATCCAGTAAAACTTATTTAATTGGGTATATATTTATTAGAGCTTGAAAATTGGATATATTTTCATCATTTTCTACTTGTATTATTACACAGATTATGTTCTATTTTAATATATTAAACATTATAATTCAAATATAGGATAAATCAAATAAAATTACCCATAAAAACGCTTTTTTATGTAAGTATCCGGAAATTGAAAATTACATGAAATCACTAACAATACGAGATACTTCTATAAAATCACTCGTGCATAAAGCTGCAGAAGACACAGTGTGTTTTCATAAACAAAGAGAATCGTTGTCACAAGGTGACGAGAGTCTCAATTTTTATATCAAAACATTGCAAGCGGAATTGAAAGACATATTATATGAGCACAAGGATCTTTTAGGCTTAAGACATGCATTTTATAATATCAACATTGGAGTGGAGATCTCAAAGATTATAGGCCCTATAATTAAGGATTGGAATGATCATCGATTTCATTCCATGGAATAGTTTATTCCAAGGCCAACGAAGCATTTGATTCCATGGAAAAAGGTGGAGTATCATCCATCCTAACCTCATTCTCCATCCTTTGTCTTAAAAAGATGTAATTGTCAATTTAAAATTTATTTTTCATATTATCTCTTATAAAATATATAATTTTAAAGCAAATTAACTAAAAATCTACAAAATTTAAATGTATAATGTCAATAAGATTTGATTCTCATATTCAACCAAACAACAAATTTTAGGAATGGTTCATTCCGGGATCATACCAAACACCAAGCCACGAGAATAATTTATTTTGATTCATGATTCCAAGTGTTATACCAAACGAGCCCATAGAGGAGTGAAAGCAAGATGCACGATATCAATATATACTGCAAATAAGTTGAGCTTCATATGCAAAGTAGTTTACATGTTGAGTCTTCTCAAGGAATTCTAAAACTTATCACCTATTGTACTTTTATCATATCATAAATTGTACATATATAAAATTGACTCATTAATGTAAACGTGCTTGTACGGATGCATGGTCTCACATTTGTATTGGAGCTAATGTATTAAAAGATATGTGTAATTCCATGTAATTTTTCATGTAATGCCCCTTGTAATATATCACCAATGTAACACATGTACATAACGCTAATAATTCATCAAAATTACATGTTGCTAAAAAATGCTAATTTTTTTAGGATTCCGTTAACCCGTGCGAAGCATGGGAGGCGACTACCCAGTATCTTTAATTGGCAGACCCTATATACACACTTTAAATTGTCTAAACGCACACTATTTGGTGCGTTTAATGTAGCCGTATAACTTGGTGCGTTAAAGTTAGACGTACAAGGGACAAAACTGGAAAAAAACTAAAAAATGTCCAGAATATGTGCGTTAAACTTAGCTGTATGGCACTATAGCAGTGCGTTAAACCTTAACGCACAAGTATAACAATTAGGCCTGTAACGCGGCCCAATTGGAGTTCAACCTGTGCGTTAAACTTAGCAGTACAACTGTACTGCTAATTTAAACGCACATGCACTGTTCATAGCCGTTGGACAAATGTGTCGTTTGAAAAATCCGACCGTTTGCACAAACGGTCATTTTTTTAACGGACTAATTTTCAGCCTATATATACACACTCCCATTTCCTTTCTCTTGCACACCAAATCACAACATTCATCATGAACTTTTCAAATGATGAAAGTGAGAAAACAATTGGAAAGAAAGTCGAGAAGATGAGGAATGCAATTGGGTACAAGCACGAGAAGATGAAGAAGCAGACGAAGAATGGAACGACTCTTGGATGTCGGGTTGCAAAGACGAAGGAGATGATTGAGATTCGAGCGGCGATTTATTCACGGTTAGTGTTCAATTAATTTCCGTTTGAGTAATGAATCATGTCTTAGTTTTGTATGAAGTAGTTATTATGAAATTTAGCAATTAATTTCCGTTTGGGATTCGTAAACGAAAGAGATGATTGAGATACGTATAAATATCGCATATAATTAATTTTGTATGAAGTAATTATTATGAATTTTATCCATTAATATGATATTGCAATTTTGTTGTATCCATTAACAATTAATATTAGGTATAAAGTAGTAGTTTCCCTAGTTGAGCATAAAATTCATGGATTAGGTTATGAATTAATGACTTTGCAAATTTGTTGTATTATTAGTTTGTTATAATTGTAGATAGTATAATAATTCATAAATCAAAATTAATTATAGGGGGAAGATTATGGAGATCATTTTCGTACTGGCCTAGTTTGGGTGTGTATGGATGAAATGGTTGAACGGGCTAGAACTACAACAAAAGAGTTGATGATAGTTTTGGTGAAACGTACCTCAAATCCGTACGTAGTTAGTTTGACATGTGATAGATATGGTGAGCCGAGGTCTGGGAGGCCGAAAGTTAATGTAGAAAATCCAGAGTTGTCGGTTCGGAGGAGTCGAAAACGTAGATCAAAGAAGTACGGTTGTAGATTCGAGCTATATGGGTGTCGTTTGAAAAACGAGCTAGGATCCCTTACTGAAAGATAGGTCTTGGATGTTATACATGGCACCCACAACCACATGCTAGCTTTCATAGGAATGCATTCATGGGTCGAATGACCTAGGAGGAGGAGGTCATGGCTAGGAGATGGGGTGATGGTCGGAAGACTCTGAAAGAGATTGTTTCGGACTTGAGGAAAAAATTTCTGGGAAATGTGACATCAATGAAGCAGGTTGCGAACTTTTTGCAGAAGCTCCATTACGAGGATCATGGGGAATTGACGGTTACCCAGTGGTCCCTTAATTTTTTGAAAGAGAACGAGTATCTTTTTTATCCTTATAGGAATGTGAAGAAAGGGGAAGAGGTGGAGATCCAGTTTTTTGTTCACCCGGAGTCGCTACGCTTGTTGAAGAAGTTCCCGTACGTGGTGATCATTGACGCCACATACAAGACAAATAAGTATGTAGAACATTTTAATAATAGTTAGTTATTTTTCTATGTGCTAGGGTTTAATTAGTTATATTGACAAGTATTGGAACGTTTATTTGTTTTGTGTATGAATATGTATGATATGCCTTTGGTAGAGATTGTTGGTTTTACCTGCACTCACAAGACGTTCAACATTGCGTATGCATTCACGTGAGCGGAAAAGTTTTTCCATTACCGGTGGATAGTGAGTGCCCTTCGGAACTTGTTTGAGGAGTTGAGAGTTATGCCAAAGGCTATAATGACCGGTTGTGAAAAGGCTTTGATCAAAGCTATTAAGGTAGTTTTCGAAGACGTCCCGGTAAGGAAACTCTTGTGTTGGGTCCATAATAGAAACAACATCAAGGCACATGCCGACAAGGTTATAAAAGATAGTGCCAAGGTCGATATGTTTACAAACCAGTGTTAGGGACTTTTTTGCTCGACCACGGAGGAAATGTACGAGTAGAGGCTCAGAGCATTGAGGACGTCGTGGAAGAGCAACCTTGTTGGATACGTCGAGAGGGAATGGCTGACTCCTTACAAGGAAAGTATAGTAAGAGCGTGGACGGATCACACCCTTCACTTCTTCACGCGAACTTCAAACAAGTATCCTTTGAACATTGTGTAGTTGGAAGAGTTTACTATTGGGTATGAATGTTGTACTAAGGCAAAAAATGTTTTTGTTTTGATAGGGTTGAGGGGATGCATCGTGTGTTGAAAGATATTGTGGAGTCTAGTAGAGACGGCTTTAACAGAGTGATCGTGAGGATCCACCATGCAATCATTCTTCAAATGAACACGATTAGGGCGACCATGAACAAGTCACTGTCTACACGACCAATGGAGTTCAACGATCCAGGATTTTTGGACCTTGCCCGAATGGTCTTTTCAAGGATGTTTTGCAAAGTGTCGGATATGTGTTTTGATTTATTATTGTCCATGTATGATCAGCTAGTGAAGGAGGACTATTCAAAAGTATGCGATGATCATTGGGTGAGAGATTGCCTTGGGTTGCCGTGCGTCCACGATATTGCAAAAGCCGTCATTACGAGGACAACCCTCACTCCAGACAACATTCACGACTTCTGGAAGGACTTGCATTGGGAAGAGGATCCAACAACATCTGCGCTTGCTGACTACAGTGTTTCAATTTCCATTCCAGAGTTGAGATTGCGTGAGATGTGGTTGAGAGTGCAAGGCCGTACTTTGAACCAAGCCACGTCATGGCAACTGAGTGAGTTGTACATGGCCTTGGAGCATTTGAAACAGAGTACGTTATGGAGCCGACAAACATCTGTAGAAAGGGAAGGCCAAGTGGTGCGAAGAACAAGGCAAAGGGGTCGCCGACTAGGGAAAAGAGCCTGCATGAGCACGTAAGAGAAGACTTACTGAAGTATGAGAATGCGAAGGCACATGGAAAGGCAAAGGAGAAGGTGAAAGGGTCAGGCTGTCCCAGAAAGCAAGCAAGTTTCGTGGTGCTCGATGCTGAGGACATGCAATCCCAACCGCAACCAGAAGAATCACAATTTGAGGAGATGTACGTCCAGAACGACCATGTGGGAGTCCGTCCGTTAGATTGGCCTGAAGAACCCATGATTCATTTTGGGGTGGACTTTGGGGTTCGGAATATCGATTACTTCTGGTTTGGGTACATTAACGGTGCTTTGGATGTACGTTCAGACGGACACTGTGGTTATTGGTTTTTGGCTGTTCTTATGGGGATGAGTCAGGGTCAATATCCCTTGATCCGTAGCGCGATGGCAAAAAAGTTACGTGTCAACCGACAAATGTGGGAGCCGATACGAGCTTATGCAAGACCAGGGTCATGGGATGATCTAATGGTTCAAATTAACTATGTTAATACCTCTTATGGCCCGAATTATTGGCTTGCATTGCCATTCATGGGTTTAGTGTTTGCCACGGTGTATAACATTGTTGTCGTCGTCATATCTGAGCACCCTTTATTGTGCTTACCAATACGGGCGTCTAGACCAAGCTTCGCACCTCCCTTAAATTTTTTGGGGATAACACACATAGGGGATCACAACTACTGGATACCGGTAATGTTTCGTATCTCTACTTGTACTTAGATGTTTCATTTGCAATATTGTGTATGCTAATTGCGTTGTTTGTATTCGTATAGGTGATGCTCATTGATGACTCTCCATTACCACCTGTTACGGATGCGTGGCGAAGACATTGTGATCCGAACATCCACTGGTGGGAAATATTATAAGTTTTGAAATTGCAAGACTTTAAGAAATGCCGCATGGCAGCCGGCAAGAATCCAGATTATGTGGCGTATTAGATCCACATTATTAGTAGTTGATGTAAAACTCGTGTGATTTGTAATGCAATATAATTTTAGATGTGAGTCTCTTTTGGTTATTTGCTCATTATTTTTGCTTTGGTGGATTTCAGAGTAATCCATACGTAATCAAAAAGACATCAAACTTCTGCAATCATAACATTGGAATTTATACATTTGCAAACTTACATAATCAAAAAGACATGATACACTTGTACAAAAATCATAACCAAAATATATTGTATTACAAATCCACACGATTACATGCCTACAAATAGATGTCATGTCCTATAAACAAAGAACAAAAAACTAACAACATCCAAATAACTACAAGATTGAGTTGATGTCATTGCGTTGTGCAGATTATCCCGTTGACCGACTGAAGAATCCTAAAGGAGGGTGACCCTTCGATGAAAATCAAACCCGTCAAACTTTCTGATTTGCCCCTTTTCTGGCAGCAGCACAGAAATACTTGGAATCCACAAACACCAGTTCAATATCATATAAGAAGCTCCTTATGATATTGAACCGGAGTTTGTAGATTCCAAATATTTATGTGATGCTGCCATAAAAAGGGGCAAATCAGAAAGTTAGACGGGTTCGACTTTCATCGAAGGCTCACCCTCCCTAAGAATTCTTGAGGCGGTGAACAAGATAATGGCCACAAGGCAATGACTCCAACTCAATGCTGTAATAATAACATTATTCATACATTTGCAGACTTATGTAATCAAAAAAGATAATAAACTTATTGCTTGTAATCATAACCCCGATAATATATCTTCTTCCTCAACTTCACGTTTGAATCCGAAAGGGTGTCGCACAGCTTTTTAAGCTCATTTCTTTCCAGCACCAAATCTCTAATAATCTTGGCAGCATTGTCGTCATACGGTGGGTCAAGCCACTTAAAGGTACGACACCCTCTCATATCCTCATACAGTCATACCGCTCCATTGGGATGTAATCCTTGCATGCGAGGTACCTTCTTTTGTAGTGAATTGGCCTGTCGCAAGTGTACATCACGAACGGGAAATTGCATTGGCACATTGTAACCGGAACTTGTGCACTGTTGGACGATGAAGCCATCCTCGGATCTGGAATATGAATTATTGTATCACAAGCTATAAACTCTTGCAAAAACTAAAGCCGAAAAAAGATGATTAATGTTACCGGAAAGTTGAATAATTCTCTGCACGACGGATCTGGAGCTCGTGAATGTCGAAAAATGACCGTTGACAATTAGCTTCTTAAGAGGTGAGTTGATTGTTGTGTTTGGATGTGGAAGAGAAAGGAAATTGACGTGGATATAAATAGGAGGGAAATTCAGCCGTTATAAAATTTTACCGTTGGTGCGTTAACACTTAACGCACCAACAACGGTCGGATTTTATAACGGTCGAAAATCGACCGTTATAAAATCCGACCGTTGGTGCGTTAAGTTTAACCGCACCAGTCCGTGCAGTTAAACTTAACGCACCAACGATGCTGGGCTTGAATTTTGGCCCAGCACTGTCTGGGCCTCTATTGGATCCCAATGTATGCGTTAAACTATAACGCACTATGTTGTATTGTTTTTTTCGTGATTTAAGGCATTGCTTAATATAACTATATGATAATGGTAATTGTTATTTTATGATTTTTATACTTTATAAGTATAAAGTATTCATCAGTTATATTTTATACTAATGTATTATAATGAATTCTTAAGGAAGTAGTACTTGTACTATATAGTAATTCTGATAAGACTAAGTATTATGAAGTTATAACATGAACTTTAAGGCATTGCTTAATATAACTAACTATATGATAATGTTAATTGTTATTTTATGATTTTTATACTTTATACTTATAAAGTATTCATCAGTTATAGTTTATACTAATATATTATAATGAATTCTTAAGCAAGTAGTACTTGTACTATATAGTAATGTGATAAGACTAAGTGTTAGAAAGTTATAACATGAACTTTATAGCATGAAGTATGAAGAAGTCGATAATTATAGTTTATAATATTATAATGTCTTAAAAAGTTATCACTTGTATTATACATTAATGTGATAAGACTAAGTGTTATGAAGTTATAACATGAACTTTATACTTACGGTATAGCATGAAGTATGAAGAAGTCGATATTTATAGTTTTTAATATTGTATTATTATAATTTCTTAAGAAGTTATCACTTGTATTATACATTAATGGGATATGACAAAGTCTTATGAAGTTATAATGTGATAAGACTAAGTGTTATGATGTTATAACATGAACTTTATACTTATGGTATAGCATGAAGTATGAAGAAGTCGATAATTATAGTTTATAATATTGTATTATTATAATTTCTTAAGAAGTTATCACTTGTATTATACATTAATGGGATATGACAAAGTCTTCTGAAATTATAACATGAACTTTATACTTACGCTATAACTTTATGGAAGAAGAACTCGATAATTATAAGTTATACCTTATTATTGGGCTTAGTTTGGGCCCATTATGCATTTTTTGTCATTTTGGGACATTTCATGAATATTCCATACTATTGGGCCTAGTTTGGGCCCATTATGCATTTTTTTTGGTTTTGGGGCATTTCATGAATATTCCATACTATTGGGCCTAGTTTGGGCCCATTATGCATTTTTTGTGATTTTGGGACATTTCATGAATATTCCATACTGTTGGGCCTAGTTTGAGCCCATTATACATTTTTTTGTAATTTTGGGGCATTTCATGAATATTCCATACTATTAGGCCTAGTTTGGGCCCATTATGCATTTTTTTGTGATTTTGGGGTATTTCATGAATATTTCATACTATTGGGCTTAATTTGGGTCCATTATGCATTTTTGTTGATTTTGGGGCATTTCATGAATATTCCATACTATTGGGCCTAGTTTGGGCCCATTATGCATTTTTTGTGATTTTGGGACATTTCATGAATATTCCATACTATTGTGCCTAGTTTGGGCCCATTATGCATTTTTTTTTGTAATTTTGGGGCATTTCATGAATATTCCATATTTTTGGGCCTAGTTTGGGCCCATTATGCATTTTTTTGTGATTTTGGGGAATTTCATGAATATTCCATACTATTGGGCCTAGTTTGGGCCCATTATGCATTTTTTTGTGATTTTGAGACATTTCATGAATATTCCATACTATTGGGCCTAGTTTGGGCCCATTATGCATTTTTTTTTATTTTGGGGCATTTCATAAATATTTCATACTATTGGGCCTAGTTTGTGTCCGTAGATGAAGTAGACCGAATGTTGGGATTGAGATGCTTTAAGCGAAATTTCAGAAAACAGTTTCTAACATCTAACTTAGGATCTCATGCATAAACTTGATACAAATCACATATGAAAGAGTAACATACCTTTTGATGCAAAACTTGTTTTCGGGATCACCCTGGAGAATATAGCCTCAAGTGTGACTCCTCTACTTGATCCACACGAATATGGTACTAGATCGCCTTTCTTTCGTTTGCTAGAACGAACGAGGAACGAACAAAACTCCACCAAGTATGGTGTACGGCCGTGAGTGGTTAGAAGCAATTTGATGGCTTCTGTTGTTGGCAGCAATTCACCTTCACGTGAACTCTCTCTCAATTTGGAAGACTTGTATATATAGAGTTTGGATCATATGCGGAGCACTCTTCCCGTGCGGACGTGCGGAGCATGCACTTTAGGGCCTTATTTGTGCACTTTAATGTCTTATTTGTGCACTTTTTCAAAAAAAATAAAATCTTTTACAAATTGTTTTCCAAGCATTTTTCAAATTTTTTGCAAAAGTGCACAAATAAGGCTCTAAAGTGCACAAATAAGGCCCTATAGTGCATGTCCGCACGTCCGCACGGAAAGAGTGCTCCGCACCGGAACCGCACTCTATATATATATATATATATATATACGTACATATCTAATATGTATTTATATTATCGTATTCATTATTTTATTATCTCATAATAATAGGAAAGTATATATATAACAATTATATATTATTTTATTATATATCTCATAAGATAAATCTCATTTTAACTAGGAATGGATAACTATAGTTGATACGATATCTTATCTTTTCTAAAGATATATTTTCTTATATATTCAAGTAAATAGATAACTCTTTATTATTACTTGATGAATAATCCACTCTTTCAAATAACACACATGGCCGAAATTCCCTAGTCCCACTATGGGCATCGAGTTACTTTGATTTAGCCCAATTACTCTATTATATGTGACCTTATAGGACCCGGATAAAGTAACAATGAGCCAAATCTAATTTATCGCATAAATCATAGTTGGATTTTAGCAAAGCACTAAGACTACATAAAATATCTGGATTATTAATCTCCATTATAATCATATTCTATCATTAATAATTGTCATCTTGATTAAAAGACACATATTCATTCACTTCACTGAAGGCCATCAGGCAGCACATAAATAAGTGGGATCATTAAGGCTAACATGCGAAGGAGTAAGCGACAGGTAAATTAGAAACCATTCTGGAAGTTGAAAAAAGAAAAAAAAAACAAAGAAGATAAGCTCTGAAAACCGCAAAAGACATCGTGGGTGTAGTGGAAGAGAAGTGAAACAGTTGAAAATTATGGCATGAAGATGTTTAGGGTTAATTAGTGGGACAAATATCAACACAAGACTAAGCCAGATATTGAAGGTAGATTTTGTAATAACCCTCAGTTTTTTTAAAGATATTTATGTAATTTTCAAACTCTATTTCTATTAAAAAAAATTGTATTTATTTCATAATTCCAAAAATAGAAAAGAAATAGATATTCTTAATATAAGTTGTTATAACTTTAAAGTTGTGAGTTATTTAAATTTTTAGTTAACATTATGTTGATCCTAAATTCAAATAAAATTTATAAAATTTAACCTAGAATATTAGATCAAGTTTAACATTTGTTGTTAAAAGATTTAAATATGGTTAAATCCATAGGAATTGTATCTTAAGCTTATTTTAGCTTAAGTTAATTTTTCTAAAGATTAATTTTGGACTAAATTAATATTAGAAACATAGAATTATTAAAATAATTAAGTTTGGAAAAATTTGGGTAATTTTAGAAAATTTATTTAAGGGCATGTTTGCCCCAACTTGAAAAGTTGGGGCAAAAAATGCAAATACACTGAAAGTACTGTTCATCATCTTCATCCTTGCTAACCGTGGAGCTTCAAGTGTCTCCAATGGCGGTTTTGGCTTCAATCAAGCCTCGTTTTGGGCTCGATTCGATCGATTAACCAATGGGCTTTTTAGTATAGGTCCATACGCACATTATAACGGTGGAATCAAAAGGAAACAATAAAAAACGAGATCGAATTTTATCATATAAGGCAAGTGGATAAACATTTTGGGCCCAGATCAAATTTTATATGGAATCGAATCTTTCTCCGAGACCTATCCAACCCCTGTAAATAGGACTTCAATCGTTGAGGTTTCGGCACCCAATTAAATCCTCAAAGTTTCGAGCAACCCCTGTAAATAGAATTTAGGTCGCAGTTGTTCGTCGTCCGATTCCGGCCACCTCCGTCCTGCATTGCGCAATTGCTGCCACCATTAGGTCCGCCTGTGAGTCTACTTCAAAATCCCTAAGGTCCCGTCGCCAATAAGCCGCCGCCGCCCGCCATTGTGGCCGGAAAACGCAAGCAGCCACCGCGTCAAACCAATTCGGGTATTTTCGGATTTTTCTTTCCGATTTTTCATTTTTTATTATTATTTGGCTTAATTAAGTTAATTAAATTAATATTATTTACTGAATAATAAGATGGAATTAATTTGATTTCATAAAATTAAATTAATTGAAATTACTTTGGATATTATCTTAGACTATGAATGATTAAAATATTAACTTTTCATTTGGATAATATTTTGGAGTAAAATTTCTGGACTTATAAATAAATTATGAGATTTATTTATTCCTGAAAAGATTATTTAGAATACTAATTGATTTTTAATCGTATAAATAATCGTTCTACCGATTAAGCCTTGAAAATTGAATTAGTTGGAGATAAATTAATTCAATTTAAATCTTGAGACATATACCCTTCAAAATTCAGTATTAAATAAATTATCTAATTATAATATATTTTCGTGTGTGATTTGGGTACGTCTCGGATTTGCTTCTGGAACGGAAATAGAGCAGCGATTCAAGTTGCTACTCGGAAACAACCATCCCCGTGATACCATTCATCTCTCCGTGATTCAAGGCAAGTGGCGGTTTACTCTTGCATATTTATTCCATTTTTATCTTAATTGTCAATGAATCGATTGTGCTATTAAGTTAGGATAAATAATTCTTTTCTTGTTTGAGAACTTGTGTGAATAAATGATGTGATTAATTGAACCTTATTATTAGGTTGTATATGCTAGCTACGACCCTTATATATATAGTATTATAATAGGGTGATAGTTATACTTGGTGTGGATTTGTTGTGGATTGGTGTGGATATATAAATGCTAGTTTATCACGAGTATTAGTAGAAACGCTATTTCCTTGCGAGGTTTAGTCGTTTCTTTATAACTTTGTGTTAGGAGGTTAAATGCCCTAACACTTTTGGTCATGGCCTACTCCTATCCGAATATAGGTGGTGATGCACTTAGCTAGTGCCAATCTTCGGGATTTATTCACAATCTTCGAGATTTATTCCCATTCTATATCTCTTTGCGAGATCTGTTGTGGAAATTAAAAGCTTCAACGTTAATGCATGTTTTGGAATTAATAAGATAAGTGCCTTGTTGCACATAATTAATATACCCTCGGACGAGAAGTACAACGTGGAACCCACCCAGACTCTTGTATTAAAGTAAGTCATCTTTCCAATCTGGATTCGCATTATGCGGTGAGGTTGGTCGTTGACCCAAATAATCAAGGTCAGTTTTCAAACTTTGTTGTGATAAATATAATGTTCTCAAACAAAATCATTAATTTCCTATAAGACTCACTTCATTTGGAGTCTTTTCTTGTTGAATTCATTTTCTATCGTTTCAGTGAGAGTATCTGGGTTATGTATCGTCTATCGACTTTTATTCGAGAGACAATGATAGTAACCAGATACAATCACAAGAAGCATTCTGTTTGAGCCCTTGTTTAGTATTTCATTATACTGAACAACTTTTCATTTTCCTTGCATGGTTGGTTGGTGTCATCCGTCCTATACGGCACATCAGGTACATCTTCTCAGATCGAAGCCACGGAACGAAGACGTTGAAGGCAGTTGCATTTCCTTTGTCGTTTGAATAGTTGTTGAACAAGGTTTAGATCCGGTTTGTGTTTTGATTATTTGAGTGTTTCGCTAATACTTTGATATACATTATTGGGTTTCCGTTTTGCAACGTCGATTTATTATACAATGTTGATTTTGATTTTATATATGTTATTGTTCGTTTAAAAATTATTATTTGGCGATCAATACTATAAAGCTTTATGTGATTTTGTATATGTGATTCGAGGTCACTGACGATAATATTCCTAAGGTAGTTTAGAGGTGTTACAGATTTAGCCAAGTGGCTAGTTTAGGAAGATACTAGTTGGAATTGATGCAGCTTGAATCGATTCTCCTGATATATGGAGTTTTCGATTTTAACTATTGAGATGAAAAAAGTATACGCACTACTTGTGAGTAGAAACGCATAAAATTTTCAATCAAATTCATATATAAATGGGTGATTTTTATTTACCGGAGTATAAAAGAAGTGGAATTGCGTAATATATGCAGCATGAAATTTCTGCTTCATCTATGACCTTTTATCGCGGATCGACTATTTTAAAATGATACGAGGCATTGAATGGCATTGAATGAAAGAGAAATTTTGTATACAAATGAAACACTATATTATTAAAAAATCAATAGCTACATGATTACAAGACTTTAAGTATATTAGATTATACGAGAAATAAAGAAGAGATTGACATGTAACAATGTTAGATTAATACTCTTAAACATAAACAAATCAATGAAAATGAGGTGGATGAATATATAAATATAAACATTTATATAAAAAAATCATGATTGAACATGTCACTACTAATTCTTCAAATGCAATTTATTTCATAGACGTACAACTTATATTACGTAATCTTCTTGTGGTCTAAGTTTGGCAAAAAAAATACTTGCAAAGATGTTAAGAAAATGGAAAAGATAATAAACTTAAACTAAATAAATTTGTTTATATCCTTCCTAAGTAGAAGGAAATGGTATTAAATTAATGAAATATTTATGAGCAAAATTGATTTTATATAGCCCTAAATAAACTATAATTTTTTTCTACTATAGTTCTTATACTTGATGCACCTTTATTAAGAAAAACTAGCATGTGTCCCCGTGCCTTGCACGGGTATGGTCATATATTTTAAGAATGAAGTTAAATTTGTTTATAGTATGTAAAATATAAAAGAGAAATAAAGGAAATTAACATGATGTATTAGAAAGATAATTTCTTGATTGAAATAATTTATAAGGCGTATTGTATGATGAAAATTCAAGATAGATGTGTGAATTTATATTAATAGAGGAAAATATAAATTAGGAATTTTATATAATTATTAAAAATAAATGGAGTAAAATAGAGCTGCATATTGTATTCTTTATAATGGAGTTTACAAAGAATCTATTCACCCTTATTAAATCATGAACACTAATTAAGTATGATAATAATGTTTTTGGTAAGTGCATAATTATATGTATGTTGGTGGATGAACCGTATAACGTTAACTATTTACGGACAATCTATCTATATACATATCTTTATAATGGAGTTTACGGACCATTAACGTTCATATTATATTATGGACACTAATTAAGTATGATAATAATGTTTTTGGTAAGTGCAGAATTATCATGTACAATGAGAAATATTTTGGGGTGGTAATTTAGGAAATTTGTATAAATAAAAGATAAAATAAATTGTAAATAGAATAAGGGTGAATAAGTAAATGTACACAATTATTTGATGACGTGACATACTTAGATGAACGACACGTAGGAGAGATAATTGCGACTTTAGTAGTAGTATATAGATGACATATAAACAAAATTTAAATTAAGAGGTAGAGAGAAGAAGATGTAAATTTTAACCTAGAAGAGCTATAAAATAAGGCTAAATCAAATAAGAAAGTAGATGAAAAAGCATTGTCAACTATAATCAATTCAAACCTCTAGCCCACACATGATGATGAATTGTTTCATTATCATCATCTAGGATGCGGATCTGGTAGAACTGTTGTTAAAATGCAAACTTCTCTTAAAATGTGAACTAGTGCATAAGTTTGTGCAACAAGATGCACAAGGGAGAGGAAGTGCTCAATGCACTTGCAATCTGATACACACATATTTGGGTGCACAATTGTACAATACATTTGTGCACAAGTGGTCTCTCCCCCATTGACCCACCAGAGCTTTGACGACCACCGTTGATCATCGTTGAACATTATTGACCAGTCGTTGACCGATGTCGACCGACCCTTGATCGGTAAGTGCACTAGCTTGTGCACCACTTTGGATGTGCACCATGTTATGAATACTTGTGTACCATGTTCGAAATAGTTGTTCACCATTTAAATAAAATACAAATGCTCAATAAAAATCGGATGTGTTTGTGCACTGAGAAGGTTCATGTGCTTGTGCACTTCAGTGAAAATACAAGTGCACTACTCAATAAAAATCGGATGTACAATTCAAAATATTATGGTGACATTTCAACAGAATTTGGTGCACAAACTCGTACAACTTGGTGCATATGAGTTGTTTTTTGCCCAGAAAGTTTAATACGCAAATTATACGAATATAATTCGGCCGTGCCTTTTTTTTTGTTTTTTTAACTTGTCAGCACGTTCACAGCTAAAATTTGTCTGCATCGGAACCAACTACTCATCATCTATATATAAACATAAATTAAAGTGAACAATATGTTAAACGGTATTTCTAACATATGCCCTAATTGCATGACCACATAGGTTAAAGAATTCATTTTGAGGAAACTCTTACCCTAAAAGAAAATGCTTAAACCCGTCAAAAAAATTAAATTTCTGAATATATAATATCCAATCCAATCTTTCTAAAATAAGATCCTTACTATCTTTATAAAATAAAAACCGTATTTTTAAAATGTATTATGGTTAATGAAGTTGTCTTTTAGATAATAAAAATCTTGTTTAATATAGCACTTTTTTTTAATAGTTTATATGACATGATAGTATGAAAGACAATGATAGTAATAAATTAAAGCTCATATATAATTATTCATGCAAAAAAAGTTATAATATTTAATACAATATGAAAATTTTCAAGGCTTTACTTATTCTTTTTCAATAAATTTATTATAATAATGCACTATATTATTTTTACGTTTATGAATAACAAAATATTAATATATATAATGTGACATATTAAATTGGATTGTGTGATACAATTTACCCTAATATTATTTTATTTTTTATTTATAATGCAAAACTTTAAATAGGTCAAATATTTTATTAATGTTAAAGTGAGTTAGTTTTTAAATGTTAATTTGGATGGTTATAAAAAATGATAAAACAAAAGAAAAATGGTAAGAAGGAAGTTTTACAAAATTCTGAATATTTTTTAATAATAATAAACTAGTGTAGTTTCCCATACCTTGTACGGGTTTAACATAAAATAAACACTTTTATGTTAGATTCATGTGATTGAAGGAGTATTAAATACACAATTTAATAATAGAATATAAAAAACATATTCAGTGGTGAATAATAACATACAAAATAGATTGTACCAATAATAGTTGATTTAGGAGTAGAGCTGTCAATCGGGTCGGTCAAGTCGGGTTTGGTTTGGTTATTTTCGGTTCGGGTTGAGAACGGTTCGGGTCATTTCGGATAATAAGTCAAGTCGGTCGGGTCAATACAGGACAGCGGGCGGTTCGGGTTAACCAACAGGTCAAGAGCGTCATTTTTTAAATATTTTGTTCACTATTTAAATATTATTAAATAGTTAAAAACTAATTTAAATATGTCAAAATGTGATACCCCGTATTTCTATAAGGATATTTTGGAATTTTGGGATTTTTCCGGAAAGCCCGTTTTGTACGTCGGATTTATTTCAGAGAGTTTAAGACATTCTGTAATGTGCTCTATCTCTGTAATATTTTTCTCAGTGAAATAATATGCAGTCGACGTATTTTGGGAGTTAATATTCGTTCGTGTACGAATATATTTAACCCGGGGTTAAGATTATTACCCAAAAGGTTATTATCCAAAGGTCAACCGAGTACAAGAGGAAGCTTCATGGAAACCTCCTTCCTCCACTAGGGTTTGCCTATAAAAGGAGGCATTGGGGAGAGAGAAGAAGCAAAAACTCTCAAAACTCTCAAAGCTCTCAAGGAAACCTCTCGCCGGAAAACTCAAGCGGATCGTCGGAGCTCGTTTGGTGTCGTTTCCGGTGGCCAAGAGAAGCCTTGGAGACCCTCGGACGCCTAGAAACCAAGCAAGGCAAAAGACGAGCCAAATCGATCGTCGCGGGTAAGTTTTCTTCTCGCGTATTTTGGTTTTTGTGAGCGACGGCGACCGCCGGCTTGAAGGCGGCGACCGCCGTGAGGAACACGGCGACCGCCGGCTAGAAGCGGCGACCGCCGACTAGAAGCAGCGACCGCCGGCTAGAAGCGGCGACCGCCGGCTAGAAGCGGCGCCCGCCGTGAAGAGCCCGGCGACCGCCGTGAAGAAGAGGCCAACCGCCGTGAGGAGCAGCCTTTGAGTGGCGCCCGCCGCAGGGGAGGCGGTGCCCGCCGTAAGTGATACAGTGCCCGTCGGCGAGATTGGTTGTTGGTCGGTTGTGGTTTGGCTTCCGTGGCCTTCGTTCGGGTTTCGTTTCCTTCGATTCCTTTCGTTCTTTCTTAGATCTGTATTGTTGTTTGTCGAATCTAACTTAGGGTTTCTTTGTGGGTCAATCCGAAGGAATCTGTGCTCCAGATCTGTCCCTGTGTCGAGCCCGAGATCCCGTCGTTAAACTTCATTCAAACTCTGCGGACTCAGGCAAGTGGCGGTTCGCTCTTGCTCATCGTTCCATATTTACATTAGTTATCAGTAGTTTATCCGAGTAATTAATTTGGAATGATTATTCTGTTTGTCTGGAAAAAGTTTTATAAACTGTTTTGGAAAATCATATAATAGGTTGTATATCTGTTAGAACGACGCTATTATTTATGATCGCCTTGCGGGCATTTATGTGGATTTATCCTGAACTATTGTTGTGCTTGAACTGTTAGTTAGCACGAGTATTCGTAGGAACGTCTGGACTCTGAGAAGTTCGTTCGTTTCTTTATAATTGTAAAGGGCGATCAAGACCCTGCGATAGTAGAAGTTTGGACTCTGGGAGGTTCATTATTTTAAGGGCGAGCAAGACCCTACGATAGTAGTGGTTTGGACTCTGAGAGGTTCATTCCTTAAATATGTGTTCTGTGTAACAGGGCATATATAATTAAAAGCTTATAACATGTTGATCGTTTTGGAATTAAATAAGATAAGTTCCCGTGTGCACATAATTAATAAACCTTTGGCGAGTAGTGCAGCTAAGTAAATAGTGCAGCTAGGAAAGCTCGTCTCGACTTTGATCATAGTACGTTCTCTTTCCAATCTGGATTCGCTGTAAGTGGTGAGGTTGGTTGTGAACCGAAGCATCTCAGTCAGCTTTTAAATCATTATATGATCTAGACTTTGATCATAGTACGTTCTCTTTCCGATCTAGATTTGCTGTAAGCGGTGAGGTTGGTCGTGAACCGAAGCATCTCAGTCAGCTTTTAAATCATTGTTGTTTGATTCTTAAACGTTCCAGATTTGTCATAATTTCCTTAAGTCTCAATTCCTTTGGAGTCTTCTTTCGAGTCGATTTCTGTAAAGATTAAGTCTTCCAGAATTTTCTCTTGTGCATACCTCTTGTTGTTATTCCGTGAAAGTGCCGGGTTATGTATCGTTCCTTCGGTTATTATTCGAGGGACAATGATAGTAAACGGTTACGATCACTCGGACCATTCTGCTTTGTACCCTTGCTAGTCTATTAAAGTAGACTAACCCACGAACATTATTCTCTGCATGTGGGCTGGTGTCATCCGTTCGATTCGGCACATCAGATATAGTGTAGATGAGAAGACTAGAAGGACTATGGAGTCGACGGTGGTTTTTCGATGTTTTTAATAATTTCTTTTAATCAGGTTGAGATCCTTGGGAGATGACCATTGTGGTCAAGATCCTTGTTTGTAATACATTTAAAAGACTTCCGTTGTAACTTATTTACTCTGCTATTTGTTTATCAAGACTTCCGCTGTATTTGTTTAAACTCTGTGTTTGTCCTATTCGGGATTGGGATGTAATCCCGGGACTCATGTTTCATTTGATTGATATTTTGATTTGAATACTTTGATCATTATGTATCAATTGTATTCCATGAATTGTATTTAAACCGGTAAAGCCTTGGGTGACCTTGGTAAGGAACACTGGGGTCACTGGCGGTAATACCTTTCCAAATGGGTTAAGATTTGGGGGTGTTACAGTTGTGGTATCAGAGCCAAAGGTTTTAAAACGGGTTTGAGATTTTATAAATCATTTATCCGTTTTTGAAAATGATTTAAAAGGGCTCTGAATTTTTTAAGTGAAAAGAATTTGAAAACACCGTTCATAGTCATGTCTTCTATATAGTCTGATATAGTAAGCTTGCTTCTATATCTAGAAAGACTAATTCCTTCCCCGTTGTCCCGTAAGATAGGAGTGCATCTATTCTCTTCAGAGGAACCCGGGAGAAGCCAAGGTGGTTTCGCCCTACCCAATAAGGCTTGAATTCTCAGTTCCCTCGCATTGAGTTAAGGTTGTAGAACCTAGTAACTCGGTTTGGGTTCATCAATAGAAATTACCAAGTTGATCTATTCTAAGTTGATTTTATTACGATAAATATATTAGAATGATATTAAGGTGATAAAATCCTTGGAATTTGATCGGTAAACAGATGGTGAACACGAGGAACATTATCCGTGCTGGTGCTGGGCCGAGTAATGACCCCAGACCAAACCCGAGGATTGATGCAGACCCATCAGGAGAGCGTGAGTCTGTCTTCAACAATAATCCAGGAGGCAATGGCCAAGCTCAGGCCGACGCTCCAGTAGTGCTCGATACAGCAACTGTTGCAGCTATTCAGGGAATTGTGATGCAAGCAATCGCCGATTCTAGGCAACCTGCCGCACCACAGGCACAAGGTGTGTCAATTCCTCCAGTGGTTCCTAGATTTGAGGAGCAAGCTGTTTATGTACATTAAGGAGAAGCGGTCAGGAATAGAGATGAGTATGGCCGAGCTCTGAAGGCCATTACATCTATGAGACCTGACAGCTATGATGGAAAAGGAGAGCCAGTCAGAGTGGCTCATTGGTTCTCACATATGGAACGGTTGTTTCGTAATATTGAGTGCACTGAAGCGGAGAAAGTGCACATAGCTTCTCTACAGTTGAAGGAAGAAGCCAGTGAATGGTGGGAGAGTACCGGCTTAGCTGATAGCCCGGTGTTGACCTGGTCAATGTTTAAGACCAAGATGACGGACCGTTTCTTCTCTCGTGCTATGAGGGAGGAGAAACACAAGGAGTTCTTGTATCCTAAGACAGATGGATTGAAGGTGACCGAGCTTGCCACTAAGTTTAATCATCTTTTGCAGTATGCTGAACCAGAGATATCCAGTGAGGCACAGAAGATCTGGTACTTCCATGAATGGATGAACCCATATATTAAACCATGGATGGTGCACGACACATGCTCTACTCTAGAGCAGTACGTGGATGCGGCCTACAAGTTGGAGTTAACTCTGGAGGAGTCAACCAGGAAGCGTGATAGCCAGAGGCAAGTGCAGAACCAGCCTCAGGCAAGTGGGTTTAAACGTCCCGCACCACCTTCTAATTTTGCCAAGTCCAGCAAGGCAAAGACAGAAACGACTCGAGATGGGTCAACTCAGCAATCGGGTCAGAGCAAGAGTCTGATCCAATGCCATAATTGTGGTGCATCTGGGTACAAGAGTTTTGCATGTCGGAATGAGAAGAAGACTTGTTTTGGTTGTGGAAAGGAAGGACATATGCAGAGGTTCTGTCGGCAGGGAATGCAGAAAGGAGCGGAGTCTCATCAGGGGTCTGTTAATCCAAACAACAGACCTAGGTTTAAACCAGCAGAGACTTCCAATCCTTCGATGCAGACAACTGCGCAGAATAAAGGGAAAGCCCCAATGACTTCTGGAAGTCAAGGTCAACGCCTTTATGTGATGCGTGAGACGGATGGATCCTATGCTCCAAATGCTTAGAGTACTTTGTATCTGCATTCTACTTTTGTTGTTGTGTTGTTGATGTGGGTGCTACCCAGTCTTTCATTTTGGATGGTTGTAAGTTAAGTTCTGTATACGGCTAAGTTTGTGAACCTTTGGTTATGAATGTTCTTAATATAAAATATTTGGTTAGAACAAATCGTTTGTCAGAATTATCAATTACCATTAAGGGTAATAAATTCAAAGCGATTCGACCTAAATAACCATGGTTCTATACGACAATTCTCGGTATGGATTGACGGAAGAGTCATAAGGCAGTGATCGACTTCAGTTCTTGATATTCCTGTGGTTAGAGAATTTTTTTGGATGTCTTTCAAGAAGATATTCCTGGTTATCCCGAATCGTGTCATGGAGTTTGCCGTTGATCTCGAGCCAAGTACCGCGCCAATCTCAGAGGCACCGTACCGGATGGCTCCTGTTGAGATGCAAGAGTTGAAGAGGCAACTCAAGGATCTTCTTGACAAAAGTTATATAAAGTTGAGTGCATCACCTTAAGTAGGAGTGCCCTAGTTTTATTTGTCAAAAATAAAGATGGACCGTTTTGACTTTGTTTTGACTTTCGAGAGTTGAATAAAGTCACGATCAAGAGCAAGTATCTGTTGCCAAGGAGTGATGATCTGTTGGATCAATTACAGGGAGCAAAAGTTTTCTCCAAGATCGACCGGAGATCTGGTTTTTATCAGCTCAGGATTCGTGAGGATGATATTCCGAGGATTGTATTTCAGACGAGAGATGGTCACTATGAGTTTGTAGTCATGCCATCTGGACTTACAAATGCTCCAGCAGTTTTCATGAATCTAGTACATCGATGTTTTCACCAGTACTTGGATAAGTTCGTGGTGGTCTCCATCGATGGCATTTTGATTTTTTTTCCCGAGCAAGGAAGCTCACAGGGAACATCTGCGGATTGCTTTGTCGGTCCTTAGACCAAGTCGGTTGTGCGCAAAGTGGTCTAAGTGCGGCATTTGGATCTAGAAGTGGCTTTCTTAGGCCGTGTGATCAATGAGAATGGGGTTATGGTTAATCCCCAGAAGAGTAAATCAGTAGTTGTTTGGAAGCGGCCTCAGAGTGTGAGCGAGGTGCGCAGTTTCCTAGAGCTAGCAACAATAGTGTTTGCAATGGAAGCTGAGGTTACTTGGGTGACCCAGAGGTCAGCATAAGTTTTTCTCCAGAAGATTGTTCGTTTACTTGGCATTCCTAAGACCATTGTATCGGATCGAGATGGCCGATTCATGTCAAGGTTCTGGCAAGAGCTTTATAAGGCCATGGGAACCGAGCTGAGGTTCAGTATAGCGTTTCATCCTCAGACAGATGGTCAGTCTGAAAGGACCATCCAGACCCTTGAGGATATGATAAGAGCATGCGTGCTCGATCATCCGACTAGCTGGGAAGACAGTCTAAGTCTGATCGAGTTCACGTACGATAATATCTGGCATGCTACGATCAAGATGACTCAGTTCGAAGCTTTATATGGTCACAGATGCAGATCTCCGATTTGTTGGGTTGAGTACGCCGACAAGATTCTACTTGGACCAGAGTTGGTCGAAAGGACAGCTTCGAACATTGCTTTGATTAGACAGAGGATATTGACCGCCCAGAGTCGACAGAAGTCGTACGCAGATAAGAAGCGTAGAAGTGTCAAGTTCAAGGTTGGTGGAAAGGTACTTGTCAGAGTATCGTCATCCAAGGGAGTTTTTTTTCAGGATTGGTAAGCGTGGGAAGCTTAACCCTCGCTACGTGGGACCATTCTAGATTCTGGTTAGAGTAAGATCTCTAGCGTACCGTTTGGCATTGTCGCCATCGGTACACCCAGTGCATAATGTGTTTCATGTATCCTTTCTAAGGAAATACGTGCCAGACGAGTCTCGTGTGCTGAGCTATAAGGACATCGAGATTCAGGCAAATGGTACTTCAGAGGAGGTGCCAGTGCGCATTCTCAAACGCCGTGTGAAGCAACTGCGCAACAAGATCGTACTGTCGGTACGAATTATGTGGTCCAAGTCTGGGACAGAGGAAGTTACTTGGGAAACCAAAGCAAAGATGCTCAGACGTTTTCCCGAGTTATTTGCGACCTAAGTTTCGGGGTTGAAACTTCTTTTAAGGGGGAGGTGATGTGATACCCCGTATTTCTGTAAGGATATTTTGGAATTTTGGGATTTTTCCGGAAAGCCCGTTTTGTACGTCGGATTTATTTCAGAGAGTTTAAGACATTCTGTAATGTGCTCTATCTATGTAATATTTTTCTCAGTGAAATAATATGCAGTCGACGTATTTTGGGAGTTAATATTCGTTCGTGTATGAATATATTTAACCCGGGGTTAAGATTATTACCCAAAAGGTTATTATCCAAAGGTCAACCAAGTACAAGAGGAAGCTTCATGGAAACCTCCTTCCTCCACTAGGGTTTGCCTATAAAAGGAGGCATTGGGGAAAGAGAGAGAGAAGAAGCAAAAACTCTCAAAGCTATCAAGGAAACCTCTCACCGGAAAACTCAAGCGGATCGTCGGAGCTCGTTTGGTGTCGTTTCCGGTGGCCAAGAGAAGCCTTGGAGACCCTCGGACGCCTAGAAACCAAGCAAGGCAAAAGACGAGCCAAATCAATCGTCGCGGGTAAGTTTTCTTCTCGCGTATTTCGGTTTTTGTGAGCGACGGCGACCGCCGGCTTGAAGGCGGCGACCGCCGTGAGGAACACGGCGACCGCCGGCTAGAAGTGGCGCCCGCCGTGAAGAGCCCGACGACCGCCGTGAAGAAGAGGCCAACCGCCGTGAGGAGCAGCCTTTGAGCGGTGCCCGCCGTAGGGGAGGCGGCGCCCGCCGCGGTGGTGGCGGCGCCCGCCGTAAGTGATGCAGCGCCCGCCGGCGAGATTGGTTGTTGGTCGGTTGTGGTTTGGCTTCCGTGGCCTTCGTTCGGGTTTTGTTTCCTTCGACTCCTTTCGTTCTTTCTTAGATCTGTATTGTTGTTTGTCGAATCTAACTTAGGGTTTCTTTGTGGGTCGATCCGAAGGAATCTGTGCTCCAGATCTGTCCCTGTGTCGAGCCTGGGATCCCGTCGTTAGACTTCATTCAAACTCTGCGGACTCAGGCAAGTGGCGGTTCGCTCTTGCTCATCGTTCCATATTTACATTAGTTATCAGTAGTTTATCCGAGTAATTAATTTGGAATGATTATTCTGTTTGTCTGGAAAAAGTTTTATAAACTGTTTTGGAAAATCATATAATAGGTTGTATATCTGTTAGAACGACGCTATTATTTATGATCGCCTTGCGGGCATTTATGTGGATTTATCCTGAACTATTGTTGTGCTTGAACTGTTAGTTAGCACAAGTATTCGTAGGAACGTCTGGACTCTGAGAAGTTCGTTCGTTTCTTTATAACTGTAAAGGGCGATCAAGACCCTGCGATAGTAGAAGTTTGGACTCTGGGAGGTTCATTATTTTAAGAGCGAGCAAGACCCTGCGATAGTAGTGGTTTGGACTCTGAGAGGTTCATTCCTTAAATATGTGTTCTGTGTAACAAGGCATATTGATAGCTCCATGACCACCTTGATGACGGCACAGGACGAAGAGGACGCAATGAAGGTGCGCTCGGATGGTCCGATGACAAGAGCCCACGCCAGAGCAATGGAACGAGCCACACAGTCTTTAGTCTCGCGGGCATACGCAAGTGACAAGACTTCATCTAGTCCTAAATGGGTTCTCCTCGTGACCTATGAAGCCTTAGGCAAGGCCTCGTCCAACCCAACCTGACCAAAAGACGAAGACGCCGAGCTCGCGGAGAAGACTGAAGGGCGGCGACCTCTGCCGGGTTTACGGTGCCCGCCGCGATGGTCACGGCGCCCGCTGTAAGGTGCCCGGCGCCCGCCGTTTGGTGCCCGGCATGGAGTTTGGCTACGGCTTTTGGGCAGCGGCCGCCATTTAATTACGGCGACCGCCGTTTTTCTCCGAGTTCGTTCCGCGTCAGCGTTTTCAAGACCCGTCGTTTTAATGAATATTTTATTATTATTATTTTATGTTATTTCCGTTTAGACTATTTAAGACTTGGAACCCTAGTTTGTATTCTCCACGTTGAATTTAAGTAGTAAAAGTTTAGTTCGCTCCTTAGAAGTTGAGTACGCTCCTTCCTTGAATTCTAACGTCACCCCTTCGATTCCACGAATCGTTTATCCCGTAGCTCGTCGCTTCGAGCAAGTTTTACACCGTCTCTTCGGTATTCAGATCATCTCTTGATCTTCACGTCATCTCTTGACACAATTGAGGGTTATCTCTTTAACCCTAGGAAAGCCATCACTTTGGCTACGGAGGAGAAGAATCAATCCAGGCTTGAGGAGTCAAGATCCTGCGTTGCAGACAACACTCAGGGGTTGTTCGCATCAACTGGTGTTTTGGAGCGAAAAGATCGGATGACCTAAATCGCCTTAGACGGGGTAACTAGTCGATCGAATGATAAAAAACAATCCAAACCAAGCAAGCAATAGATAAACAAAGAATAAATATGTAATAGCGTGATGGTTTTATTAGATGTCGTGTTTAATCAGACTGAATCGTGATACAACTTATCGTGATAAAACCAAAGATCGAGTGGGATTCGACCGATGACTTGTGAGTGGCGACCGGCAGGGGTCAGGCGTAGGCGGCCGTTAGAGAGCTAGGTGGAGAGCGAGAGTGCTATTCTGGTGTGTATTCTGAGTAAGAATGCCTGTGTGTCCTTGCGTAATCGTGCGTGTTGCGTCTTATCTCCTTCGTCGTCCCAATATGGTAAGTCTTCAATCCTTGTTGCCGTTATGCTTCTTGGCCGTATATTTCGTCTTCAATGCTCGGAGTGACGGCAAAGATTACACCATTAAACCTCCGTGATTATGGTGGTTTGAATGTTTGCAGCCGTTGCGTGATCCGGACATTAAATGCGTGGCGAGATCCTTGCGATTCTGTCGGATGATACTCGACCAGAGAAGTCTCATCGGCTCCTCTGGGCTTTTCCTCTGTTCTTCCGATCTGCAGTGGGCTTGATCTCGATCCACTTGATCCATCTTCTCTGGAGAATCCAGGCCCAACAATAGCCCCAAGTTGTTATGGGCTTACGGTTTAGGCAAGTAGACCGAAATCCGTGGCAACTTCTCTGGACACGATCTCCACCGTCCTTTCTGGCGCGGTTGCACAGGTCGACGTGGCTTGCGATTAGGGCATGACGCGACGTCTCTACAGGTCATGATATCTTTCCATAAATTCTGAGCAGGGGAGACGATTAGTCTTCATCTTCTTCCTTTGCAAGTTTCTTCTGGTAAGTTTCTTGGTCTCTCTCGTCATAGCTTTCTGATTTTTCCTAGCCATAGCTCTCCGATTCCCCTCCCTCTCTATTCTCGAAATGGTTTCTCTTGAGGCTTCTGAGTCGTCGAAGACTCTTTCCGACGCTAGAGAAGGTAAAGTTCCTCCCTATTTTATCTTGACGGAGTCGGATGCGCTGGTTAGCACTTTGTCAGAGGCGGAACTGGATCAAGTCCTCCAAGTCGGGGGCTTTCCTCCGGAGACAATCGCTAGGCTGCCTCATCCAGACGAGAGGGCCGACGCGCGTTACGAAGGGTGGATTTGCTTCTATGTGTACCCGTTTAGAATAGGGCACAATTTCCTTTTTCTTCTCTTGTCAGAGATTTTCTGGCCACTTTGGCGTTAGTGCCGTGTCAAGTAATGCCTCAGGCGTGGAGAGTCCTTAGGGTTTTAGACCTCGTGAACGTCCAAACTGGAGCTGGTTTTGATTTTGATGCTTTGTGGTATAATTACTTTATCGGGTCGAAGAGTTCTTCCCGTGTGCAACTGCGTATCCGACGTGGTCGGAAGCCCTTGGTGCAGACTCCTGATGTGAACGACCGTGGATATGGGTCGAAATTCTTTTTTGTCAAACGTTCTTCTCTGGAGAAGGAAGGGGGATGTCCGTTTCTGTTGACAGAGTGGCGGATCGACAATATGTATTTGTCTTCTCTCCCACGCGTTTATGTGTTTTAACACTCTGTTTTTAACTTTTCTTTTTTGTAGTCCCTGAACCGGAAGATTTGGAAGTTAACAGCCGATCAGAGGGCTTGTCCAAGATCGTCCTTGGGGTTCCAGTGGCTGAGAGGAAGTTTGTAAACGTCAATCTCTTATCGACGACCCCTGTTTCGCAAGAGGATATGTCGAACGTGTCGTCATCTCGTGTGAAAGGTAGAAATCCGACTCTATGAGCCTCTTGTGATAGTTTTTTGTTGTGTGTTTTAGGGTCTCGTTTGTCATGTCAGGTTCTCCCGGTGGTCGAGCGAGCACTCGTCTCAGAGTCACTTCTGGGAAAAGCTTGATCGAGCAGAGGAAGGCGGCGGCCAAGGCTGCGTCGAGCAAGCCGCTTCTGGAGGACCTGACAGCGCCAGCCAAGGCCAGCTCGAAGAGGAAAGCAAGTGCTTGCTCCGAAGATGTGAAGGCGGAGGAGGTCTTCAAGAAGAAGAAGGCCGTGACTGCTGAGGGGATTGTCAAGATCGGTGCCATTGGGCGGTCGATTGCTGACCTTTTTCATGCTCAAGATCCGACTTTGAAGTCGGAGGTCGACGAAGTCTCTCCCCTTGATTGCATTGGTGAAGCGGGGTGCTCCGCGTGGAAGGTGAATCGTCTTTTTGTTTGTGTCTTTTTTCTTTTTCTTTCGTTCGACCACGTTTTCTGATCGTCTATTGTGTCGTCATGTGAGTTTGCAGTCTTTTCAGTATCTTTTGGGGGCATACTCTGGCGTCAAGGCGATGGTCGCCAAGGCCGAGGAGCGGGCTGCTAAGTCAGAGTCCGACCTCGCGTCCTTGAAGACTAAATTAGAGGGAGCGGAGAGTCGCTGCCGTGAAATCGAGCGTCGCCTCACCAGGGAGTTGAAGAGCTGTCAAGGGGAGTTGGTCGCATGTCAGAGGGAGTTTGAAGAGTGTCGGGCAAGCGTTGAGGAGGAAGTGAAGCGGGCTCGGATTGCCGATGGTCAGATCGCTGGCGACGTTGGGGCCTTCTACGCGGTGAAATCGCGCATCGGGATGATTGAAGAATTCAACGAGGGCAAGCATGAGCTCTGGGACCTGAAGGCGGAGAAGGAGACTTTGGACTCCATGTTTCCAAAGGGCGATCCTGGTCAGGAACTGTTCTGCTTAGCCGGCGTCGGAGAAGAGGCTGTGGATGAAGGTACCGATGAGGACGAAGCTCATTCTGGCGATGCTAAGCCGACCAACGAGATAGCCCCATTGGGGCCAGCCTCTGTCGAAGGTAACATTGTTGTTCCCGATACTTGACTTTGTTTGTCCCACTTGTATGTGGGTTTAGACATTTGGTGCCTTTGGATAATGTATGTTTTGGCGACCCCTCCACCATCGCGGGTCGCAGAATATTTCTGTTTGATGAAGTCCTACATATGTGTAGGCAGACAATGTGGTTTGGCGACCCGTCCGCCATCGCGGGTCGCGTATTTATAAAAATACTTTTTATTTTGCTGCAAATGCGTTTTTACATGTAGAATTGCATGCTAGTTTGTTTCGTACATGTTCGTCGAACTTTCGAGGAAGTTGTCGACGACGTTTAGTATGTCGTGTATGTCGGTTTCACCCGTGTGCTCCGTCGAGTGGGGTTTCACCATATGTATGTATGTATGTAGAGCAGGCCTGTGATGTGTTTGTGTATGTGTTAGTCATGACATTATGCCGGGGAGGTAAGCAATATATAATAAGGTGTTTGTTCCTTATGTTTAATTGCGTGAATGTAATAAGGTGTTGTACCTTATGTTTTGTATAAGGCAGGCGGTGTGCCGACGTGCCTGTGTTGTCATCTCCCCGTAATCCGATTGATCGTGTAAATGTAAGCGCTATATGCGGATGACAGGATCCATTTGCGGACGACTGGGTCCATTGTAAATGCTGTTATGCATTTGTGTTTTTGTAAGGAGGAAATCCTCGCTTAGTGTCAGATGATGACATGTAAAAGAAAGTAGCGATGTATATGCGATGGCATGCGGTATATATGCGACAGATGGCAATGTATACATGATAGCATGCGATAGGTAGCAATGTATATGCGATGTATAGAGTTTTGCGTGATGTTTTTACCTTATCGGTTCAAAAATGGTATAGCTTGAGATGTGCTACGTTCCAACTCCTCGGGATCGGTTGTCCGTCTTTGTTTTCTAACTGATATGCTCCTTGTCCGACCACTTTGGTGATCAAGTAAGGTCCTTCCCATTGTGGTGCTAGCTTTCCGTCGGATGGATTCTTGGTGTTCTGGAAAGTTTTCCTTAAGACCCAGTCTCCGACCTTGAATGCCTTAATTCGAACGTTCTTGGTGTAGCCCCTTGCGACTTGTTGTTGGAACCTGACCATCCTGATTCAGGCTTTCTCTCTGATCTCGTCCGCTGTGTCCAGATTGTGTGCTAGTTCGACGTCGTTTTGTTCAATTGTCTGAAGGTTGCAACGAGCAGTCGAAACTAGTAACTCAGCCGAGATGACTGCTTCACTCCCATAGACGAGAGAGAAAGGCGATTGCCCGGTCGCGTTCTTTGGAGTGGTCCTGTCGGACCAGAGAATAAGTGGGAGTTTGTCTGCCCATTTGCCTTTAGCCCCGGTGAGGCGTTTCTTGAGGTTGTTGATAATGATCTTGTTGCTGGATTCGGTTTGTCCGTTGGATTGTGGATACCGAGGTGTGGATGTGACCAACTTGATGTTCCATTAGTCGCAGAAGGCTCTAGTCTTATGACTGATGAACTGGGAACCGTTGTCGCACACGATTTCGGATGGGACGCCAAATCTGCACAAGATATCGTGTTTTATGAATGAAATGACGTGTTGATCCTTTACCTCTCTGTAAGCCTCGGCTTCGATCCATTTGGAGAAGTAGTCCGTCATGGCAAGGAAAAAGACTCTTTGACCCGACGCGGGAGGAAGCTTTCCGACAATGTCCATTCCCCATCTCATAAAGGGCCATGGAGCCAGGGTCGGATGGAGGAGCTCTGAAGGTTGACGATGGACAGGTGCGTGTCGCTGACAGGCGTCGTACTTCTTGGTGTATTCCATGGCGTCTTTGTTCATTGTTGGCCAATAGTACCCGTTTCGTAGGGCCTTTCCTGAGAGGCTTCGCCCGCCAGTGTGGTTGCCACACTCTCCTTCGTGTAACTATTGCAAAATACGTATGACTTCTGGAGTCTTAAGGCATCGTAGGAGTAGCCCTGTAACAGATCTTTTGTACAAAATGTTATCAATGATATCGTAAGAGAGTGCTTGTACCTTGAGCCTTTTTGCTTCTGTCTTGTCGTCGGGTAGAATGCCGTCTTTTAACCACCTGATGTAAGGTAGCATCAAGTCGTCATCGGCGTCGATGATGTTCTCTTCGGGTCGGTCGCCTATTTCCATGGCGACGAGTTCTTCAAGTGATGTTGTTAACTCGACGGATGTCCTTGGGACGGCTGGCGTCATGATGTGGGCCAATGGTATATGTGGAAATTCTTTCGGGTCTAGGACGGATCCTAAATTGGCGAGTGCGTCAGCTTGGGAGTTAAGGTCCCTGGGTACCTGTCGGATGTTGAATGTCTGGAATTGTCCGATTAGTTTCTTGGCTACCTCTAGGTAGGCTATCATTCTGGTATCTTTGGCATTGTATGACCCCTGTATTTGGTTCACGACCAGCAAGGAATCACAAATGACTTCGATCTTCCGGACCCCTAGGTCGCGGGCTAGGATGAGTCCGAATATGAGTGCTTCGTATTCAGCTTCGTTGTTAGTTGCATCCCACTCACATCTGACGGCTTGAGCTATCTTGTCCCCTTGTGGTGATTTCAGCACGACCCCAAGCCCCGATCCTCTGGCGTTCGATGCCCCATCTGTGTGGAGCTCCCATGTACCTGTCTCGTCTGTCGCGAGTAGTTGAGTTGCTTCTTTTGCGGCTTCTTGCTCTAGGGTCGAACTGAAATCAGCCACAAAGTCGGCTAAAGCTTGCGACTTGATCGCTGTCCTGGGCTCGTACTCGATGTCGTAACCACTGAGGTGTATGGCCCATTTGGTCATTCGTCCTGTGAACTCGGGTTTCCTCATGATAGCTCTCATGGGATGATTAGTGCGAACAGTAATAGTATGAGATTCAAAATATGGTTTGAGTTTATTTGAAGCCATTACCAATGATAGTACGAGCTTTTCAAGTGACGAATACCTCGCTTCGGCTGATAATAGCGTCCGACTGACGTAGTATATTGGCGACTGTTTGCCATCCTCCTCTCTGACCAGTACAGCGCTTACGGCCGACTCTGACATTGCAAGATAAAGGAATAAGGGCTCGTCGTCTTTAGGTTTGGTCAGTAACATGGGACTGGCCAGGTACTCTTTGAGGTTCTGGAACGCTGTTTCGTGTTCTTCCGTCCATTGAAAGGACTTGTTCTTCTTGAGCGCGTCGTGGAAGGGTTTGCATTTGTCGGATGATTTGGAGATGAATCTGTTCAGAGCTGCTATCTGACCTGTGAGCTTCTGTACGTCTTTGACACATTGGGGGGATCGGAGGTTGATGAGAGCCTTGATCTGTTCTGGGCTGGCCTCTACTCCTCTTTGTGTCACCATGTATCCTAAGAACTTCCCTGACGACACTCCAAAGGAGCATTTAGTAGGGTTCAGTTTCATGTTGTACCTTTTGAGCACCTCGAAGCTGTCGCACAGGTGGTCTATGTGATCTTCTTTCTTTTTGGATTTGACCAACATGTCGTCGATGTAGACTTCCATCGTGTCTCCGATTTGGTCTTTGAACATTTTGTTGACTAGTCGTTGATATGTGGCCCCTGCATTTTTCAGACCAAAGGGCATTACTTTGTAACAATAGATACCTTGGCTGGTGATGAATGCTGTTTTTTCTTGGTCGTCAAGATCCATGAGGATCTGATTGTAGCCGCTGAAAGCGTCCATGAAGGTGAGCATTTCGTGCCCCGCTGTGGCGTCGACCATGGCGTCGATATGGGCTAGAGGAAACGAGTCTTTGGGACAAGCCTTGTTGAGGTCTGTGAAGTCGATGCAGACTCTCCATTTGTCGTTCTTCTTCTGGACTACGACCACGTTGGCTAGCCATTCAGGATAGTGGACTTCTCTGATTTTTCCTGTTTCCAATAAGCTTTTGACCTCATCGTCGACTATTTTGTTCCGCTCGGGAGCGAACTTCCTGCGTTTTTGCTTAACAGGGGGATGAGATGGATCCATATTTAATTTATGAGTAATAACGTTGGGAGATATTCCGACCATATCCTCATGCGACCATGCGAAATAGTCGGCATTGGTCCTGAGAAAATCGAGAAGTTATTGTCTGGTCGAGTCGTCCAGATCCGACCCGACCCTTACCGTTTGGCTTGGCTTTGAAGGATCTAGTGCGATCTTGTCGAGTTTCTCCATTTCTGGTTCAACGTATCGACTAGGTCCTTCGCCTTTCTGTGATTGCTATACGGTCTTGTGTTCGACTGCATTCTTCATGGAAGCGACGTAGCATTCCTTTGCGGTCTTTTGATCTCCTTTGATTTCTTGAACTCCCCATTCAGTGGGGAATTTGATAACTTGATGATATGTTGAAGGTACTGCCTTCATAGCGTGTGTTTAACCTCACCGCTGAACCCGACCAGTGGGGTCGACTTCTTGATTAGGTCGTTCTCAGTCAAACCCATTTCTTTAAGAGCATCAAGGGTCAAGAGATTTGTCGAGCTCCCTGTATCGATTAGTATTCTCCGTATTAAGCAATTTCCAATGGACAAAGAGATTACTAGACCGTCGTGGTGACTGTCCGACCCGTCGGAGTCTGACTCGTCGAAAGTGACCGTCGGAAGGTCGGAAATTCTCCTCGACTTGAATTCCGACGCTTCGGGCTTGTCGCCCTTGCTTTCTCTGGCGTGTCGCTTGGCCGCGGAGTACGTGTTCCCACATATGTCCGATCCTCCTGAAATGGTATTGACAATTTTTGTATGGACAGGAGATGGGGGTTTGTTCTGTTTTACCTGATCTCGGCGTTCCATGGTGGCTTTTGCCCATTCCGAGATGATGTCGTGTAGGAGCCCCTGTGAGAGCAGCCTAGCGACCTCCTTTCGCAGGGCGATGCACTCGTCGGTCGAATGACCGTGGTCGCCGTGGAATTCGCACCATCGACTCATGTCCTTCTTGATATCCGGTCGGTCGCTCTTTCGGGGCCATCTTACGTCTTTTCCATACTTGTCGAAACTCTTGACGAGCTCCGACACAGAAATGTTGAAGTTATAAGATTGGATCCTGGGAGGCAACGCAGAACCGCCTCTCCATTCCTGTGACCTGTCTTGGAAAGAGTTTACCTGATTTGGTTCGTTTCGAGTATGAGAATAGGGATGTGGACGTCTGTCTCGACGGTTGTCGGAGGAATGTTTTCGATCTGATGGATCGGGTCCGCGTGAGGCTTTACGCGACTCACGGTCCTATTCCAATCTTACCTCGGCCATAGTTTTGGCCTGAACATCTTCGAAGCTTTTGCATGGGTACTTCGTAATCTCATCGTAGATATTGTTGTCTTTGACTAAGCCTTGTCGAAAGGCTTCGATAGACGTTGTGACGTCACAGTGGGGGATTCCCACTTTCTCTTTGTTGTACCTGTTAAGATAATTCCGGAGAGGTTCGTTGTACCTTTGCGTGACTCGGTAGAGGTCACTCGATTGTTTCTCGTGCTTCCGACTACTGGCGAACTGACTCTTAAAAGAGTTGACCAGATCCGCGAATGATGCGATCGTTCCCTGAGGCAAACGCATAAACCAAGTTAGTGCGGGACCCGCGAGGGTTGTGCCAAAGCTTTTGCACATGACGGCCTCGCAGCTCTCCCTTGAAACAGATGCAGCCATTAGCTTTTGTTTATAGAGAGAGATATGGTCATCTGGATCGGTGGTGCCGTCAAACGTCGCCATGTTGGGGAGATGGAACTTCTTGGGGATCTCGACCCTTGCGATTTCTTCGACGAACGGGGATTCTTCGAATCCGTCGGATGCTTCTCTCTCGATCGGTTGCGGGACTCTTGGGAGCCTGTTGAAGCGATCGTCGATCGTCTTCATATGTCGGTCGAGCGTCTGCTGGAAAAGAGCCATGATATCTGGCGGATGGGCAACCTGTGGTTCGTCGATTCGGGGCCCAATAGACCCGATCGGTGTGGAAAAGGTGACATGGTTAGTCGAAAATGGACTAGCGAAAGGAGTTCGAGACGTACCCTCAGTGTGTCCAGGACGTCGTACGCTCGGAGGCGTTGGCTCGATGTTGTCCATGTCGAGGCGTGTTCGGACGCCGCCGTGGACGGGCGCGTTCCTAGATCCTGAAGCCCCTGATTGTACCTGCGACTTAAGAGACTCATTTTCACGAGTTAGTTGCGTGATCTCGGCTTCAGATTGGGTTGACAAAACGGCTAGGGCTTCAGTTTTTTGACGTTGTTGGGCTAGTTCCTCTTGAAGGGCGGCCATTTTTGAGAGAGTTCTTGGAACTGGGTTAGAGTAGGATTTTCGGTTGGGTTTTCTGTAGTTTGGGTTTCGTCTCTGAGACGTGATTCTTGATTGTCAGTAGAAGGATCGATAGTCATGGTTGGAAAGTTTCGGAAGGATGATCGGCAAGTAGCCCCACGGTGGGCGCCAAATTGTTTTGGAGCGAAAAGATCGGACGACCTAAATCGCCTTAGACGGGGTAACTAGTCGATCGAATGATAAAAAACAATCCAAACCAAGCAAGCAATAGATGAACAAAGAATAAATATGTAATAGCGTGATGGTTTTATTAGATGTCGTGTTTAATCAGACTGAATCGTGCTACAACTTATCGTGATAAAACCAGAGATCGAGTGAGATTCGACCGATGACTTGTGAGTGGCGACCGGCAGGGGTCAGGCGTAGGTGGTCGTTAGAGAGCTAGGTGGAGAGCGAGAGTGCTATTCTGGTGTGTATTCTGAGTAAGAATGCCTGTGTGTCCTTGCGTAATCGTGCGTGTTGCGTCTTATCTCCTTCGTCGTCCCAATATGGTAAGTCTTCAATCCTTGTTGTCGTTATGCTTCTTGGCCGTATATTTCGTCTTCAATGCTCGGAGTGATGGCGAAGATTACACCATTAAACCTCCGTGATTATGGTGGTTTGAATGTTTGCAGCCGTTGCGTGATCCGGACATTAAATGCGTGGCGAGATCCTTGCGATTCTGTCGGATGATACTCGACCAGAGAAGTCTCGTCGGCTCCTTTGGGCTTTTCCTTTGTTCTTCCGATCTACAGTGGGCTTGAGCTCGATCCACTTGATCCATCTTCTCTGGAGAATCCAGGCCCAACAACTGGAATCAGAGCCTTTTCCAAACTAAGTTTGTTCTTCTCTCTTTTGTGATTCTTGAAAAAAAATTCCGCTAGCAAACCCTAGAATTTTTTTTTCTAGCCACCATCCACCACCACCGCTCGCCACCACCACCACTCGCCACCACCACCGCTCGCCACCACCTCCGATCGCCACCACCGTCCGCCACCACCACCACCATCCGCCGCCACCTCCCTCTCCTTCACGTATAACCCTCATCCCCTTAGGTGTTGGTTACTTGTTCCCCAATCCTACAATCTACCCTCTAGCAATTCTTGTTTCCATATTTACATATTTGATTTCCTTGCTTCTTGTTGCTCAAATTTTGCTTCATCTTTGGATTACTTGCTAGATTAGTTGTTTGATTTTCCTCCCTGCTAGTTGCTTGTCTCTTCTTGCTTTTCCTATACTTGCTTGTGTGGTTCTTTCTTGCTTGATTCGTCATCATATCAGCACAAAAACAAAAACAAGGTGTGACCGTATAAACAAAACAAACATACTATTCTCACCTTCCATCAAACAAAAACAGAAAGGTTTGGGAAGACGGAAGCCTCAAAAACAAAACAAAAAAACAAAGAGTAGGCAGAGAACGCACCATACGGTCATACTCCATCTTCTCATCTTTCATGTCTCTATGCAACTCTCATTAAAAAGGGCATATAAAAATTTTCAACTCTCTTGTGATTAATTCTGAGAAACTTGATTTGATTTGCTTGCACTTGGAAATTTATGTGTTCTTTGGGACTGGACTTGCTAGTTCTTGCTTTCAGCCTTACGTTCAAGCCTCTCCCTCCTCACGAGCAACCCAAATTAGTACGCCCCGCGGAAAATTTCTTGGGTCACTTTTGAGACAAGGACTTGGCTCGGACTTGCTCTTTTGCTTGGTGCAGCTTACTTCTTGTGTTGTATGCTTCGTATAGGTACTATGGATGTCCCTACTTCGAGCGTCTCTCCCTCTACGGGCCACCGCAGCCCCGGACACATGGACTCCGCCTATGAACAAATCAACCAACTTCATGCGTCAAACGACACACTTCAGTCCGCGAATGAAGAGAAAAACCGCGTTATTGCCGAGCAAGCTGCTGAACTTGCGTACCTTTGTCGGGCCATGAGTAACGTGAAGTTGCCCACGAACGATCCTCTGCTGAACCCTACGGCCCCAGCCAACCACTCTCTGGATCGCAAGGGGAAGGGTGTCATGCCCACGCCACATGATCGCCTTCGTTCGCAAATTGAAGGCTACCCGCCCAAGCGTGGCGACTCCCGCACCCGGTACAACCCCACCTTTGCCCCGAGAGATGAGGATTACACGTCGGATCGCTCCCGTCATAGTGTTCGCGTTTACAAGGATCCCCTACCGTATGTCAACACCAAGGACCGCCGGGTTCGAGGTCGACAACACGCGCGGTATGACGACTCCGAGTCCGAGCGTGATGATGATGATGTTGATGACTGTAGCTCAGACCACTCCCAGGAAGGATTTGATGATGAGGAGGCGTATGAGATGGAACGCCGTGAGGAGTTGCGCCCCACGCATCGCGGCTACCGCCGACACTCGCGGGAACGGCGTCGCCCGAGCCCCGGGCGCCATGGCCCACGTCGCCCCGACATTAAGGTAAAACTTCCTAACTTTTTTGGTGAATTTGATCCTCTTAAATTTCTTGATTGGCAGCAGTCTATGGAGTATGTTTTGAACCACTACCAATACCCGGAAGAGGAATGGGTTGCTACCGCCGCATTACATTTCGACGGCGCCGCCAAGGCTTGGTGGCACCGCTTTTTCTCCGATCGTGCATATCACCGTGAGCGTCCAATCACTTCTTGGTGTCATCTTATGCGGATCATGAGGAAGAAGTATGTCCCCGAGGACTTTACTTCTGAAATGCGCCTTAAGATACAACTCGCCTCTCAAGGTACTCGTTCTCCCCTTGACTTTTATGCTGAACTTGAAGAGTTATCCCATAAGGCAGGTATCCATCACACTGACGAAGACTTTCAGAGTATGTTCCTTCGTGGCCTACATGAGCCCATTTGCAACCAACTTCGGGGGCTTAATATTCGAGACCTCCAAAAGTGCGCTCATATGGCACAAGAGATATGGTCACAAGCTCAAGCGGCTAAGCGAGCGTCTTGGTCCCGCACCAATTCCAGGTATGTTACCTCCACCCCGTCTAGTTCATTTCCTTCTCATGTGCGCTCCTCTTCGCAGTCCGCTCCCACGACTACACCGCTGGCGCCGGTCACTCGGCCGAGCAACACCCTGGCGCGCGTCAACGAGCCACCGCATCGGCGTGCACCTCCTTCCGATGAACGGGCGCATGACAAGGTCTGTTATAAGTGCCAAGGGCATGGCCACCTAAAACGGGACTGCCCCAACAACAAGCGCGTCCTCTTCTCACACCTTTTCGGATACGAGTCTTTTGACGATGACACCCCGGACGACCCACCAGTGTTCGACTCGTATGACCAGGACGAGGAAGCGGAGAAGTTGGATGGGTATATTTGCAGCCCCATGGATGACCAAGGCAACGTGCCCCTTAGCCTGGTTACTCGCCGTGTCCTCACCGCCAAAGAAGGTACCTTACTTGACCAACGAGAAAATTTATTTCATACTAAATGTGCGGTCCAGGGTGCTTCTTTGAGTGTCATCATAGATGGTGGAAGTTGTTGCAATATCATCAATGAAAAGGTGATCAAGCACTTCAAGTTCGACACAACTCCACACCCCCAACCTTATAGCCTACAATGGATCTCCGAGGGTGATGACTCCAATGTTGTGAAGCGGCAATGCACTATCAATTTCAGCATTGGCCATTACAAGGATTCCGTGCTTTGTGACTTAGTCCCCATGGATGCCACCCATCTTATATTAGGGCGTCCTTGGCAATTTGACAAGCGAGCCCTTCATGATGGATTTCTCAACAACTACGTCTTCATGCACAATGGAAGGAAGGTGACATTGCTTCCTATGAGCCCTCAAGAGATTATGCAAGATCATGTGGAAAGGAACCGCGTTAAGGCCCTTGAACAAGCCAAGGATAAAGCCGCTGCCCGTGACATACCCCAGAAATCGACACCAAAGGCTGACATCCAAGGCTCGTGTGAGAACCGACTTCTTTTGGCTAGGTCTCGGGATGTCTCCCCAGTCATTCAGGGAAGACTTTCTTGCTTTTTACTTGTTCCTTTCGCGTGTCTATTAAATGTTAAAGATCTTGTTGATTTACCCCCTGCAGTGTCTTCTCTTTTGCAGGAATTTGAGGACGTGATGCCCGAGGAGCTGCCCGAAGGATTACCACCTATTCGTGGTATTGAGCATCAAATCGACTTTGTCCCTGGCGCCTCTCTTCCTAACCGCGCTGCATACCGTGTGAGCCCAGCGGAAACAAAGGAATTGCAGCGCCAAGTCCAAGAGTTGTTGGATAAGGGCCATGTCCGAGAGAGCTTAAGCCCCTGCGCCATCCCGGTCATTCTTGTACCCAAGAAGGATGGTAGTTGGCGTATGTGTGTTGATTGTCGGGCGATCAACCAAATTACAGTGAAGTATCGACACCCTATTCCTAGACCTGATGATATGCTTGATGAATTGCATGGTGCTACTTTATTTTCGAAAATTGATCTTAAGAGTGGGTATCATCAAATTAGGATGCATGAGGGCGATGAGTGGAAAACTGCATTTAAGACTAAGTATGGCCTTTATGAGTGGTTGGTTATGCCTTTTGGTTTGACCAATGCCCCTAGCACTTTTATGAGGTTGATGAACCATGTTTTACGGGCTTACTTAGGAAAATTTGTGGTTGTCTACTTCGATGATATCCTTGTTTACAGCAGGTCTTTGGATGAGCATGTTGAGCATCTTAGGAAGGTCTTAGAGTGTCTTAGAAAAGAGAAACTTTATGCTAACCTGAGTAAATGTTCTTTTTGTTCGGATTCCACTATTTTTCTTGGTTTTGTTGTGTGCAAGGATGGACTACAGGTTGACCAAGAGAAGGTTCGCGCCATAAAAGAATGGCCACGGCCCACTACACCAACCATGGTGCGGTCATTCCTGGGCTTGGCTGGATTCTACCACCGCTTTGTGCGTGACTTCTCCACCATTGCAGCCCCGCTTCATGAGCTTACAAAGAAAGCCGCGTCTATTGAATGGATGACCGCACATGAGATCGCCTTTATCACTTTGAAGGACCGATTGTGCAACGCTCCTTTGCTGTAATTACCGGACTTCTCCAAGACCTTTGAGGTGGAGTGTGACGCTTCTCATCATGGCATTGGAGGGGTCTTGCTACAAGATAGGTGCCCCATCGCGTACTTTAGCGAGAAGCTCATAGGCGCCCAGCTCAACTACCCAACTTATGACAAAGAGCTCTATGCTCTTATTCGGGTGTTGAAGACTTGGCAACATTATTTATGGCCCAAGGAGTTCGTCATTCACTCCGACCATGAGGCGTTGAAGTATTTGAAGGGTCAATACAACCTCAATCGCCGCCATGCCCGATGGGTAGAATTCATGGAGACCTTCCCCTATGTGGTCAAGTACAAGAAAGGAAAGGAGAATGTGGTTGCTGACGCCCTCTCTCGCAGGTATGTGTTACTTACCCATCTTGATGCTTCTATCTTAGGCTTCTCCTTGATTAAGGATGTGTATATGCATGATGATGACTTTGCTGACATTTTTAAAACATGCATGGAAATTGGAGAGTCTAATGGATTCTATATTGATAATGGCTACCTATTTAAGGCCGGGAAACTTTGTATCCCAAAGACTTCTATACGTCGGTTGCTAATTCAGGAAGCTCATGAGGGTAGAGGTCATTTTGGTATCCCTAAAACCTTGGCTGCATTAAAGGAACATTTCTATTGGCCTAAAATGTTGCATCATGTTACACGTTTTTGCAAGGCTTGTGTTACTTGTGTGCATGCTAAGTCTAGATCGAGTCCCCAAGGTTTGTATACCCCTTTGCATATTCCGAATGTTCCATGGGAAGATATTAGTATGGATTTTATCACTGGGTTGCCCATGTCTAAGAAGGGGAGGGACTCGATATTTGTGGTAGTTGATAGGTTCTCTAAGATGGCTCACTTCATTGCATGCAAGACTACTCACAATGCTTCTGAGATTTCTTCTTTATTTTTTGAGCATGTTGTTAAGCTGCATGGTATCCCTAGGAGTATAGTGTCTGATCGTGATGCTAAATTTGTGAGTTATTTTTGG
The DNA here is from genome assembly GCA_027886185.1 of Rheum nobile. Classification (NCBI taxonomy): domain Eukaryota; kingdom Viridiplantae; phylum Streptophyta; class Magnoliopsida; order Caryophyllales; family Polygonaceae; genus Rheum; species Rheum nobile. The sequence goes on along the minus strand of WOAB01000146.1, from coordinate 955,096 downwards.
AAATCTTTGTGGGCCAAACTGTGAACTAAATTGTTGTTCTCTACTAGCTATCACCCCTAGACCGATGGGCAAACGGAGGTTACTAATAGGACTTTGTGTGATTTATTGCGTACTATGTTAAAGTCTAACCTCCGCAAGTGGGAAGAGTGCTTGCCTTTTGTTGAATTTGCATATAACAGGTCCATGCACTCGGCGACGCAGCAGACTCCCTTCCAGGTGGTCTACGGCCTCAATCCGCTCACCCCCTTGGATCTCATACCACGGCCAATGAAGGAAAATGAGAGCATGAAGGGCATGGAGCGAGCGGACCAGGTCAAGGCACTCCATGAACGGACGAGACAGCAGCTGGAGCGGAGGTCCGAGCAAGTAGCTGCACAACGCAACAAACACCGCCGCCCAGTTGCTTATGAGGCCGGCGACTTGGTGTGGCTGCATTTGCGCAAGGAATGCTTTCCATTGAAGTGACGCCACAAACTGGACGCGCGAGGTGATGGTACTTTCCGGGTGCTGCAACGCCTTGGGGCCAATGCCTATCGCCTGGAGTTACCCGATGACTACGGCGCACACCCGACATTCAACGTCGCTGACCTTGCTCCTTACACTCCTCCTGCTTTTGACGACGAGGACGAAGCGAGGACACTTCGCAGCCAAGAAGGGGAGATTGATAGCTCCATGACGGCGCAAGACAAAGAGGACGCAATGAAGGTGCGCTCGGATGGTCCGATGACAAGAGCCCGCGCCAGAGCAATGGAACGAGCCACACAGTCTTTAGTCTCGCGGGCATAAGCAAGTGACACGACTTCATCTAGTCCTAAATGGGTTCTCCTCGTGACCTATGAAGGCTTAGGCGAGGCCTCGTCCAACCCAACCTGACCAAAAGACGAAGACGCCGAGCTCGCGGAGAAGACTGAAGGGCGGCGACCGCCGCCGGGTTTACGGCGCCCGCCGCGATGGTCACGGCGCCCGCCGTTTGGGCGGCGCCCGTCGTAAGGTGCCCGGCGCCCGCCGTTTGGTGCCCGACATGGAGTTTGGCTACGGCTTTTGGGCAGCGGCCGCCGTTTAATTACGGCGACCGCCGTTTTTCTCCGAGTTCGTTCCGCATCAGCGTTTTTAAGACCCGTCGTTTTAATGAATATTTTATTATTATTATTTTATGTTATTTCCGTTTAGACTATTTAAGACTTGGAACCCTAGTTTGTATTCTCCACGTTGAATTTAAGTAGTAAAAGTTGAGTTCGCTCCTTAGAAGTTGAGTACGCTCCTTCCTTGAATTCTAACGTCACCCCTTCGATTCCACGAATTGTTTATCCCGTAGCTCGTCGCTTCGAGCAAGTTTTACACCGTCTCTTCGGTATTCAGATCATCTCTTGATCTTCACGTCATCTCTTGACGCAATTGAGGGTTATCTCTTTAACCCTAGGAAAGCCATCACTTTGGCTACGGAGGAGAAGAATCAATCCAGGCTTGAGGAGTCAAGATCCTGCGTTGCAGACAAAACTCAGGGGTTGTTCGCATCACATATATAATTAAAAGCTTATAACGTGTTGATCGTATTGGAATTAAATAAGATAAGTGCCCGTGTGCATATAATTAATAAACCTTCGACGAGTAGTGCAGCTAAGTAAATAGTGCAGCTAGGAAAGCTCGTCTCGACTTTGATCATAGTACGTTCTCTTTCCAATCTGGATTCGCTGTAAGCGGTGAGATTGGTTGTGAACCGAAGCATCTCAGTCAGCTTTTAAATCATTATATGATCTAGACTTTGATCATAGTACGTTCTCTTTCCGATCTGGATTCACTGTAAGCGGTGAGATTGGTCGTGAACCGAAGCATCTCAGTCAGCTTTTAAATCATTGTTGTTTGATTCTTAAACGTTCCAGATTTTTCATAATTTCCTTAAGACTCAATTCCTTTGGAGTCTTCTTTCGAGTCGATTTCTGTGAAGATTAAGTCTTCCAGAATCTTCTCTTGTGCATACCTCTTGTTGTTATTCCGTGAAAGTGTCGGGTTATGTATCGTTCCTTCGGTTATTATTCGAGGGACAATGATAGTAAACGGTTATGATCACTCAGACCATTCTGCTTTGTACCCTTGCTAGTCTATTCAAGTAGACTAACCCACGAACATTGTTCTCTGCATGTGGGCTGGTGTCATCCGTTCGATTCGGCACATCAGATAGAGTGTAGATGAGAAGACTAGAAGGACTATGGAGTCGACGGTGATTTTTCGATGTTTTTAATAATTTCTTTTAATCAGGTTGAGATCCTTGGGAGATGACCATTGTGGTCAAGATCCTTGTTTGTAATACATTTAAAAGACTTCCGCTGTAACTTATTTACTCTGCTATTTGTTTATCAAGACTTCCGCTGTATTTGTTTAAACTCTGTGTTTGTCCTATTCGGGATTGGGATGTAATCCCGGGACTCATGTTTCATTTGATTGATGTTTTGATTTGAATACTTTGATCATTATGTATCAATTGTATTCCATGAATTGTATTTAAACCGGTAAAGCCTTGGGTGACCTTGGTAAGGAACACTGGGGTCACTGGCGGTAATACATTTCCAAATGGGTTAAGATTTGGGGGTGTTACACAAAATAAGTTGAAATGGATTAAAATAATAATAATATTATTAATTATTTTAATGTAATTGATATTAGTAGACCAAAATCATATTTTATTTATTTATTTATTAATTTATAAATTTCTACATTATGAAAAATTATATAAGTACAACAATGTTTTTTTTAGGATATTAAGCATATTATCATTATTTATATGTCATTTATCATATTATTTTATATTATATTTTATTAATACTTCACATTTATTCGTTAATCGGGTCGGGTTCGGGTTGGTCGGGTTCGGTCTCGGTAAATTTGGGTTCGGTAACTTCGGGTTATCAAAAATTTCGGTCAGGTCGGGTCCAAAAGCAGGTCGGTCAGGTCGGTAAAACGGGTTCGGTAATTTTTTGACAGCTCTATTTAGGAGTCTAAAAGGTAGTTTTTTACTTAGTGGGATTAGTGAAAATATGTTAAAATAAAATTACAAAAAAAATACACACGTCAGTTATTAAAGAAGTCAAATGTTAACTTTAGAATTGGTCAAGTGATTCATTCTCTTCCTTAGACTTGCCTTCTTTTTAATGGTTTAGGGAGATTTAAAAACTAAAATTTCTAAATTTAAAAAAGGTATAGTTTTTTTCTTCTTTTTTGGTTGAATAAAAAAGTACTTCATCTGTTCATTTTTATTTGTCCTTTTAGAAACTTTCACACATATTAAGAAAGTCATTGAATGTGTTTTGAAAATCTATTTTTTTTTTCTCAATTTAATCACTCAACACCCTTTACAACCAATAGATGGAGAGAAAAAAAAATCAACATTACAAAATTTATGAATTATATGTGATAGATTGTCTTAAAATCCTATAAGGATAAATATTTATGAATAAAATTTGAAGGCTAAACGGACAAGTAAATCTGACGGATGGAGTATAGTTTTCTTAGAAGAATCCATAATAAAAAGTTCATAAAGACATTTTCAAATATCTACGACATTTGAAATTTGAGCAAAATCCTAGAATAAACCAGTAAGTGGGTGAAAGCGTTAAAGGAATGATTGAATAGTAAATGGGTAAAAGAGTGGAGAACAAATAAATGTGTACAACATGTCCATTAAAGAAGAAGAGAAATGACAATTATTGATTCCCATGTGACACAATCCTTAACAAAGACTTGTATTTTTTTAATACTTTATGGAGATTTTTAGATGAAGATAGTAGGACAAATAGTGATTATAAATAGTGTCACATAACACAATATTTTGTGAAAATATATAAGGGTGGATACTCCATACCTTTTTATGGGTCCCATCTTCTTCTTCGTACTTTTATAAAACGAGTATTTTATTTGGGATGAATTTTTTTTATTTCAAGAGGCTCTCGCAAGTATAATTGGTCTGGTCCATTTGACACTTGAACAATTGGTCTAACATCTTAATCTCTTTATAGCTAGCCAAACAACGGGTGGGTAGCACCTCGCTAAATCCAACCCAAACAAACCAAGAAACGAACCTAGACCAAAATCAACTCTAATCTATACCATATCAAAGTCCGGTGGACCAATAAACTCATGGATCCGTGTACACACTAACACATAAATGCATATAAGTCCAACACATAAATCCAATGAAATTTATACTAAAATCAATTGACAATAAAAATAATAATCCATTAAGCTTATATATCAATATACATTCACTTCCGATATGGGATCTACTTTCTTTCTATTCCAACAGAATGCATATAATTAGTGATTTTATTTTTTCACCAAAACATTGTACACGTACTTTCTTTAACGCATTACAATTTTAATTAAGTTGCATGAAAGTTGTGCATGATTTCCGGCCGATTTGTACCGAAACCATTTGACGATGGTGGTGAGTGATGACTGTAACAACATATATATACCTTCTATTTGCCTTATAACATTAGTTTTTTTTAGTGTGTGCTCATGGGCACACTCTAAGAATTATTTTTTTGGCAATTATTTGATTAGCCATTAGTTTAATCTTGTTTATTAAGGGTTTATCAATTCTCTATTAGGAAATATTTTAAAGATAAATTTTCTATTTAAGTTTGTTAGCATGTGCCCATGGGCACACACTAAAAAAACCGTATAACATTAAGGTGCGATTTTTTTAATTTGTTTTTTGGGAAATGGTCGACAAAAGTAATGATCAGTACCAAATTATACAAAAATAGCATTTCCCCTTTTTTAGTTCATTTACAAACTTTCATATGTGTGAGTGGGTTGGGGGAATACAATAGTCAACTATTACAAAGTGTTTACATATAAAATAATTTGATCTAATATAATGAGAGCTTACAACTTTGTAGAAAGATAGGTGGGGGTTAGTGGTAACCTTGATCAGTTTTTCTTCCACCAAAATCATGGCCGGCAGGAAAGCATAAATTCTATGTTTGAAAGTTGAGAAATCTTTGTTTTCAATTCGAATTTGAACAAGTCACTTACTTTAATCTTTGTTTTTGTTTATGTTGTGACAGCGTAGGTCCGACGTAGGTGTACACGAATCAACTTTGAACAAGTCAAATTAGAAGATTAATTACCGTGAACGATCGGAAGCAACAACCAAGGTGGGTCCATGCACCAACAATGGCAGAGAAGTCGGATAGATTTGTTCAATTGAGAAGACGATAAGAGGGAGAAGGGTATTTATTTTCTAGGTAAAAAATATTTTGAGTAGAGATTTAGAGGAGAGATTTCAGAAAATCTATTATTTACTTTCCTAATAAGATTTTTTATTTTGTTAAAGGTTTTATTGTATGAACAAATTCTATTAGAACCTAAATGAACACTAATCTGTTATCCTTAGGATTAAAAAGATCAACGTTCTGTTGGGCCAGGAAGATCAGCACCAGCCCAGTCGTTTCAGGCCCACAAACGTGACCAACCAAGAGACTACATCTGACCGTTGGAGCGACGCATGCCGGATCACGCCAACAGAATCCACTCCGCGGAGATCTCGGGAAGGATCTGGCCAACTCCCCGCACAATCCGATAGTGCCAGGCTAGCTTCAACGTTTGTTTTTTTACATTGTATAAGTATACGAAAAAGAAGAAGATTATGTACGTTTTACAGATAATCAATACAATTTACTACTATTTTCTCTCGATATTAGTTCTCAAACTCTGTTCTCGTGATCGGAAGTGTTCGATACTCGTTTAAGCGACCAACGTCTAGAATCTTACTCGATAGATCATCGATTCGAGGGAGATAAGCTCTTTAATCATTCATTCGGTTTCAATTCCAATTGCTCTGTTCAATTTGATTTGGATTTATTAGATACATTCGTCTAACAAATTGTCTAGTTGCCCTCTCAAAGGCGATTGAGATCGGTAAGGTGTTTTCGCCCCAAAACAATTTGGCGCCCACCGTGGGGCATCTAGCCAATCAAGAATCCAATTCAATCATGGACGTCACCGGAAATCCCGCAATTGGCACTGAGGAGCAAACTCAGATCGACCCCATGGTCGAAGCCCTGCCCGAGAACACTAACGCTCAACCAACTGGAAATTTTCAAATCCAAGAGCTCGTGAAAGCTATAGAGATCCTCCAAGAGGAACTGGTCCAACAATGCACCAGGACCGAAAAGCTAAGTACTCAATCTGAATCTGAAATTACTCGACTGACTCGTGAAAACGAAATGCTGAAATCTCAGGTACAGTCAGTCGCATCAAACCCTGGGAGATCCAGGCGCACAGTCAATACCGAAGGACTAAACACCAGACTCGACATGGATGGAACAGACGCGACTCCTATCGCACCAACCCAGGCTTCTATGCCCACTGGTATGTTTCAAACACCCCAAACCTCTACTGGTGTAACTAACAATCTCGTGGCCGGACTCCCAGAAGTCCGAGCAACCGCTCTACAGGTACCGGCTCCAACCGATATCCAGGCTCTCATCCAACAGGCTATCGGAGAGCATCTCAAGGCCCTGGATGATCGTATCGCACGAATCCCGGGAGTTCCCCAACCGATCGAGAAAGAAGCGATCGATGGATACGAAGACTCGTCCTTCACGGAGGCGATTGCGCGCGTGGAAATTCCCAAGAAATTCCATGTCCCCAACATGCCCAACTACGACGGGACCGGGGATCCAGACGACCACGTTTCAATTTACAAGCAAAAATTAATGACTATTTCGATTCCTAGGGGGAACCGTGAGGCCGTCATGTGCAAGAGCTTTGGCACGACCCTCACGGGACCTGCACTAACCTGGCTTATGCACTTACCGCAGGGATCTATCGCCTCTTTCGCTGACCTAATCAACTCATTCAAAATTCAATTCGCCAGCAGTCGAAGGCTGGAAAAACAATCAAGCGATCTGTATCGAATCGTACAAAGGTATGTCGAACCCCTAAGAGATTATCTTAACAGGTACAACAAGGAAAAGGTCGCCATCCCACATTGCGACATCCCCACATCAATCGAAGCGTTTCGCCGGGGTCTGGTCAGGGGCAGTGAACTTTACCGCGAACTGACCAAGTACCCATGCACAAGCTTCGAAGACGTCCAAGCTAAAACCATGGCACATGTTAGACTCGAAGAAGACGAAGAACCTTTCAAGACAAGCAAAAGTCCTGATCGCGTCGATCGAAAGGGGCAATCCAATCATCGACGCGACCGACGACCCCAACCATATCCTAAGGGTCGAAACGACTCCGGTCAGGTAAAAAACTCTTATGACAGGAACCAAGACTGGCGAACCAATCCCGCTCTCCCTCCGAAACTCCATTCTTACAACTTTAACATATCCGTGTCGGAACTTGTGAAGAGTTTCGACAAATACGGAAAAGAAGTAAGATGGCCTCGGAAGAGCGACAAGCCAGATGCCAGAAAAGACATGAACCGATGGTGCGAGTTCCATGGAGACCATGGACATTCAACCGACGAGCGCATAACCCTCCGCAAAGAAGTCGCAAGACTCTTTGCCCAGGGACTACTGCGCGACGTGATATCTGACAGAGCCAAAGCGACTCTCAACCGAAAAGACCAGGTATCCTCGGATAAACCATCCTCTCCGGTTCCTACTAAAATTGTTAACACTATCTCAGGAGGGTCGGACGTATGTGGAAACATGTACTCCGCCGCAAAGAGGCATGCTCGAGAAAGTCACGGCGATAGGCCCGCTCCATCGGAAATAAAACGATCGCAAAATCCAAGCGATCCAATCATCACCTTCGACGATTCAGAAGCCCAAGATCTGGGTGATCACCACGATGGTCTGGTAATATCTTTGTCAATTAGCAATTGTTTGATCCGTCGTGTACTAATCGACACAGGGAGCTCCACCAACTTGTTAACACTCGACGCCCTAAAAGGTATGGGTTTAAGCGAGGACGACCTGACCCGAAACTCGACCCCTCTGGTCGGGTTCAGTGGAGAAGTTAAATACACCTTGGGCAAAGTCGGCAAAGTCGTGTTAACAATGTATGCGGGTGGAGTAAACCAACAGGTAAAATTTCTGATCCTCGACTGCCCGTCTCCATACAACGCAATCCTTGGCAGACCTTGGATCCACGCCATGAAAGCTGTACCTTCCACTTATCACCAAACGATAAAATTCCCGACCAAGTGGGGGGTATAGGAAATCAAAGACGACCAAAGGGCTGCCAAGGAATGTTACGTGACATCAATGAAAGGGGCAGTCGACAGGACCACAGCGTAGCAATTACAGCACGGCGAAGGGATCGTTCGATATGTCGAGCCAGAAATGGAGTCACTCGACGAAGTCGTATTGGACCCTTCTAAGCCGACACAGACAGTCAGGGTCGGATCGGATCTAAACGATTCTACCAGAGCCGATTTAATTTCTTTTTTACGTAATCACGCTAACTGTTTTGCCTGGTCCCATGAAGACATGATAGGAATTTCCCCAGACATTATTACTCACAAGCTGAATGTAGATCCTTCACATCCTCCCGTCAAGCAAAAAAGAAGAAAATTCACACCAGAGCGCAACAAAATCGTGGACGACGAAGTAAAAAGCTTACTCGAAACAGGCAAAATCAGAGAAGTCAAGTACCCAGACTGGTTGGAAAATGTGGTCGTGGTACAGAAGAAGAACGGAAAATGGAGAGTCTGCATCGACTTCACAGACCTAAACAAAGCCTGCCCAAAAGACTCTTTCCCACTACCACACATCGACGCCATGGTCGACGCGACCGCAGGACACGAAATGCTGACGTTTATGGACGCGTTCAGTGGCTACAATCAGATCCTCATGGATCCAAGCGACCAAGAAAAGACAGCCTTCATAACGAGCCACGGTACGTACTGTTATAAAGTGATACCCTTCGGATTAAAAAATGCAGGGGCCACATACCAGAGACTGGTAAATAAGATGTTCAAAGATCAGATAGGCGACACGATGGAAGTCTATATCGACGATATGCTCGTCAAATCCAAGAAAGCAATCGACCATATCGAGCACCTGAAAGAGGCCTTCGAAATACTTGAAAGGTACGACATGAAATGAAATCCCACTAAATGCTCTTTCGGAGTGTCTTCAGGGAAATTTCTAGGGTACATGGTCACTCAAAGAGGGATCGAAGCCAGTCCCAACCAAATAAAAGCAATCGTCGACCTCAGATCTCCTCGATGCGTCAAAGACGTCCAGAAACTGACAGGACGGATAGCCGCGCTAAACCGATTCATATCCAAATCGTCCGATAAGTGCAAACTCTTCTACGAGGCACTCAAGAAAAATAAGTCATTCGATTGGACAGCCACGCATGAGCAAGCTTTCCAAGATTTAAAGGCGTACCTGTCAAGTCCACTCATGTTGTCCAAACCAAAAGACGACGGACCATTGCCACTATACCTAGCGGTCTCCGAGTCATCCGTCAGTGCAGTCCTCGCCAGAGAAGAAGACGGCAAACAATCACCCGTCTACTATGTAAGTCGATCCTTACTCCCAGCAGAAACAAGGTATACCTCACTCGAAAAATTAGTCCTAGCACTGGTTATGGCATCTAATAAACTGCGTCCTTACTTTGAATCGCATACTATTATTGTGAGAACTAACCATCCCATGAAAGCCATCATGAGGAAGCCAGAATTTACAGGACGAATGGCCAAATGGTTCATACACCTAAGCGGGTTTGACATAGAATACGAACCCCGAACAGCAATCAAATCTCATGCTTTAGCCGACTTTGTGGCTGATTTTAGCCCGACACTAGAACAAGAAGCCGCAAAGGAAGAAGAACACCTGAAAACAGAAGATGACAGGGGCACATGGCAACTACACACAGACGGTGCTTCGAACGTAAGAGGAGTCGGCCTAGGCGTCGTGCTAAAATCACCACAAGGGGATCACATAGCCCAAGCCGTGAGATGCGAATGGGACGCGACCAACAACGAAGCAGAATACGAAGCCCTCGTGTTCTGACTTACCCTAGCGCTCGACCTTGAGGTAACATGTGATTCACTTCTAATCGTCAACCAAGTGCAGGGATCCTACGCCGCAAAAGACGATAGAATGATGGCATATCTAGACGTCGTCAAAAAGCTAGCAGAAAAATTCCAAAGCTTCACTATCCGACAAGTTCCACGCGACCTCAACACACAAGCTGATGCTTTGGCAAACCTTGGGTCAAACCTACATCCATGCGACTTCCGCAGCATTCCCCTGAAACGTATTACCACTCCAGCGGTAACTCTCAAAACGGCTAACCCAAGCGACATTCAAGCCATAGCCGATCTGACCCCAGGAGAGGACATCCATCCATCAGAGGATTGGACTATCCCTTACATCAAGTGGCTCAAAGACGGAATACTTCCTCCGAACAAAACAAAAGCCAAGAGACTCAAGGTACAAGCGACAACCTTTGATTTAAAAGATAATGTACTATTTAAACGATCTGTCACAGGCCTATTACTACGCTGCCTTGAAACGTCGGACGTCCCCCAAATTTTACAATCTTTACACGACGGCGAATGCGGAAACCACACCGGGGGACGCAGCCTATCAGGTAAAGCCCACAGGGCAGGTTACTACTGGCCCACAATGAACAAAGACGCGACATAATACGTCAAAAAGTGCGACGCCTGCCAGCGACATGCACCCGTCCCTCATCAGCCGTCCGAACTACTCCATCCGACCTTGGCTCCATGGCCCTTCATGCGATGGGGAATGGACATAGTCGGAAAATTGCCTCCTGCATCGGGACAACGTGTCTTCTTCTTAGCCATGACCGATTACTTCTCCAAATGGATAGAGGCCGAAGCATATCGCGAGGTAAAAGAAAAACATGTCGTCTCATTTATAAAACGTAACATCTTATGCAGGTTTGTCATCCCATCAGAAATCGTATGCGACAATGGCTCCCAGTTCATCGGTAAACAGACACGATCCTTCTGCAAGCAATGGAATATCTCACTAATCACATCCACACCAAGATATCCTCAGTCAAACGGATAAGCAGAATCAAGCAATAAGATCATCATCAATAACCTAAAGAAACGCCTCACCGGGGCAAAAGGAAAATGGGCTGACGAACTTCCCCTAATCTTATGGTCCGACAGGACAACACCCAAAAATGCCACAGGACAAAGTCCCTTCTCACTCGTATACGGATCCGAAGCAGTCATTCCCGCAGAAATACTCGTCCCGACAGCTCGATACGGACTCCAAACGCCAGAACAGAACGACATCGAGTTATCTCACAATCTCGACACCATCGACGAAATAAGGGAAAAAGCTCGGATCCGAATGGTTCGATACCAACAACAGGTCGCTCGGAGCTACAACAAGAATGTCAGAATCAAGGTCTTCAAGATAGGTGATTGGGTCTTGAGAAAAACATTTCAAAACACCAAAAATCCAGCCGACGGGAAACTCGCACCTCAATGGGAAGGACCCTACCTCATCAAAGAAGTAGTCGGGCAAGGAGCATATCGACTAGAGACAAAAGATGGAGAACCCATCCCCCGAAGCTGGAACGCGACACACCTAAAGTTGTATCACTTCTAAACCCTCTCTTACATATCTTTTTATATATTTGCACGTCACTTTACCTACGTAATGATTACTGACTTAAGCATCGGAGGGCCGTTGGGCTTTCTCCCAACGGTCATTTCAAGGCTTATCTTCTTGTACGTGACATGTTTCGAAAATAGGAAAATAAGAGGCCTCAAGACAAAATCTGCAAAGGATATCCACAACAACTACACAAAAGCGCTTACACAAACACAAAAACGATCGATCTACATACAAGGAGACAAATAATAAAAGGCACTTCGGCACACCGCCTGCCTTATTACAAAATAAGGTATACAAACACCTTACACACATTACGCAAAACACTTTTGCTTACCTCCCTAAAAACACAATTGTCATGACTAACACTACTCACAACATACAGGCATCCCCCCTAAAAGACGTGATCACGCTGACGAATCCACGACACGATCGTTGCCCAACCAGTGATGAGTCACCTGCAAAAACAAGTACACAACAACAAGCAAGACAAGGTACAAAACACGAAACCTTCCTACAATATTAAACACGCGACCCACGATGGAAAACGGGTCGCCAAAAGAACTACGTTGTCCATCCCATCACCACGATGGGGCACATACTGTCATACACACGAAAGCCGTAAAAACAAAGTCAAATGTTCACATAAAACGACCACTACTACTTGCTCTAAGATTCACCAGATTTCTCCACAGGAACGATCTCCATGCCGGAATTCGCTTCCTGGTCAGCTCGGGGCACACTCTCGACGGCTTCGACGCCACCTTGGACAGCTCCCTCCTTATCATCTTCAGCATCTAAGCCTGCCAACTTGAAGAGCTCGGCTCCTGGATTGCCGTCGGGGTACATCATTTCCATATCAGCCCTCGCATCGTCCACCTTCCAATCGGCGTGAGAACCAGCGGCGAACTCCTCCATCATTTCGATGCGAGACTTCAAGCAGTAATACACCCCGACGTCTGCAACTACACGGCCATCATCTTCACGAAGCCTCTCGGTTTTGGCCTGCATCTCCGCCTTCACTCCTTCAAGACGAGCGTCGCAATCCTGTTTGACAGAAGACAATTCATGCTCCAGAGACTTCGCACGACCTTCAGACGCCTTCAACTGCTCCTCCAGGCGAGCCACCTTTCTATCATTCGGGTCAGTCAATTCTTGGATAGTTGTAGATGCTACAAGAGAGTACTGGAAAATCTGCAGAACAATACGCAGTGACAATGTAAGAAAAATAGCAGAAGAATAAAACACGATTGAACAAAAAGAGTTTTTTAAAAAACCTTCCACGCGCCCACAACGGATTCGTTCATGCAATCGATAGGATGGAGGTCACCGATCTCTTTCCTGGCCTCAGCGTCACCAAAGCCAAGCAAATCTTCAAACGATCTCTCCTTCAACATACCCGCAGAAAAGTCTGGAGCAGGTATCACCTTCCTTTTAGCACCCGATACCTTCGACGGTGGAGAATCTAAGGAAATGATTCCAACAGAAGTCCCAGCCTTGCTCGGACCTTTAGCAGACGAGGACGCCTTGATTGTGGATCGTCTCTGATCCAAAAGGCTTTTCCCAGATAAACGGGCGCTGGACCTTCTGCCTCTAGATGCTGATAACATGACACAACACCATAAGCACAAGAAAACCATGAAAACCAGCCAGATGCATACCTGAAGGAACGAACATGTGCCTTTCGTCACCGAAGCCGCGGGAGTCGACATCTCTTTGATTTCTGGAAGAAGGAGGTTAGAATTTTTGAACGATCTCTCGTTTTCGGAAAGTGCCAGCAAAGAGGCAGTTTCTTTTTCAAAGCCGGAAGGATCGCCGGATTCAGGGGCTGCAAAGACGAACAGGTAAGAAGAGATTTAGAAGACAGTGAAGGTAAAGAAAACAGAAATAATACAATACCTGAGATTCTCCAGTCGGACAAAAGAAAAGAGCAATCAGAACCACATTCAAGGCTTTTACGCTCAACAAAAAAGAAATGGGATCTCCACCCTCGATCGTTAACATCTAGATTCAATGCAAGGGGGCTCTTTTCCTTACGGAGACGCAACTGAAATCTACAAGAACCCCGAGTACTCAAGTAATAGGATCTCCACAAAGCATCAAAGCCGAAATCTATGTTTTTTGCTACAGAAACAGAGTCGATCGTCTGAAGTAAACGCCATGTGTGAGGCATTACTTGACAAGGAGCCAACTTTAAAACGGCTAAAAAGTTCTGGACCAGACGAGAGAAAGGGAAGACATGGCCAATTCGGAAGGGATATTCAAAGAAGCAGACCCACCCTTCTTTGAACCAATCTGCCCGTTCATTTGGAGACGGAAGACGCGCAATAGTACCCCTGGGAAAATCCCCAATTTCTAAAATCCTATCAAGCTCGGACTGGACTAGGGTTCCCGGGACAGAATCGTTGGTACTAAGGAGCCCTAAAGATTGAAAGGGAATTTATTCCTCATCCAAGCCTCTGATGAGAGCCCGGGTCTTCTTCGGTTTGGGAGACGCCATGCAAGAAGCAAAAGGAAGAAACGGTGAAAATTTGAAAAAGAAGAGAAGTTACCTTGACAAGATGGAAGACTTGCAGAAAATCGGTGCCATCGAGGACTATTAAAGGCGGTGAGTCGAGTACCTCTGCGGTTAATTCGTCCCCTCCATTCATCTGTCGCCATGTCATCTCGGAAGGATCTAGATCATAGAAGATCAAATTAGTCCGAAAACCGTTTTTCTGGCCCAATTAGATCTTGGGGCAATTGTTGGGCCAGGAAGATCAGCACCAGCCCAGTCGTTTCAGGCCCACGAACGTGACCAACCAAGAGACTACATCTGACCGTTGGAGCGACGCATGCCGGATCACGCCAACAGAATCCACTCCGCGGAGATCTCGGGAAGGATCTGGCCAACTCCCCGCACAATCCGATAGTGCCAGGCTAGCTTCAACGTTTGTTTTTTTACATTGTATAAGTATACGAAAAAGAAGAAGATTATGTACGTTTTACAAATAATCAATACAATTTACTACTATTTTCTCTCGATATTAGTTCTCAAACTCTGTTCTCGTGATCAGAAGTGTTCGATACTCATTTAAGCGACCAACGTCTAGAATCTTACTCGATAGATCATTGATTCGAGGGAGATAAGCTCTTTAATCATTCATTCGGTTTCAATTCCAATTGCTCTGTTCAATTTGATTTGGATTTATTAGATACATTCGTCTAACAAATTGTCTAGTTGCCCTCTCAAAGGCGATTGAGATCGGTAAGGTCTTTTCGCCCCAAAACACGCTCCATAAAGCTCCTTACTATTTACTATAAGAAGTCTCCTCACCATAGTATTACATTTATCGTTATGAAAAATGCAGATAAGCGTAATGAACAAGATATAGATACAATGAACAATATGATCTATGTAAAAATTTTAACCAATGACCTAATGAACAACTTCAAATTCGAATTGAACAAGATGAACAACAAAGAAAAAATTGAATTGTACTGATTAAGATGAACAACTTTATACAACGACCTAATGAACACCTTCAAATTCGAAATGAATAAGATGAACAACAAAAAACACACTGCATTGTATTGAACAAAGAAAATTTTGCATAAACCCAAATACCTAATGAACAACTTTGAGATGAATAATGAACAAGATGAAGTACGTAAAAAAATTACACGTCTATCGTTCGTATATTTTGTTTATCCAATGACCTAATGAACAACTTCAAATTCGAATTGAACAATATGAACAACAAAGAAAAAACTGTATTGTACAGAACAAGATGAACAACTTTATACAACGACCTAATGAACAACTTCAAAATCGAAATGAATAACAAAGGACACACTACACTATACTGAAGAAAGAAAATTATGCATACACCCATATACCTAATGAACAACTTTGAGATGAATAATGAACAAGATGAAGTACGTAGAAAAAATACACGTCTATAGTTCATATATTTTGTGACCTAATGAATAACTTTAAAACCCGAAATGAACAACAAAGAAAAAAACTGCACTACAGTGAAGATTTAACTTTAACATTGAAAGAAAACATAAAGAAAATGAACTAACCTTCATCCAATGAAATTCATCGTTGAAACATTACCCTCATCTTGTTGTTCATGAATGTATAATTCATCATTTGTTCATGATTGTATAATTCATCGTTGGTGTCTTTTGAAACTTGAATTTTCGTTTCCATATCAAAATCACTACACAAACCCAAACCATTACGATTTTCAAAATCACTCATGAAGGTTTGTAAGAGATGGAAGAAATCTGAATTGAAGCAATCGTGTAAATGTAAATCGGTGCAGCATAACAATAATATCCAAAAAAAAGAATAAGCGATAATTAAGGAAGTTTGGTGTGATGTGATTTGTGATTCCCTACTTCACAAAACATTTTAAATTATTTGGTTAAATATCTACCTATGGATTAGTTTAATCTAATGGTCAATAAAACTCCCCACTATTTATCCTATCACCTATATGCACTTGAACCTACTTCGATATTTATATATTAACAAAGTCTTTATGTAGAGTTTTCCAAACAAAGCCTAGTTTAAAACAATTTTAGGATTAGGGGTAGTTCTTTTGTTACAAAAATTTGAATTCAGGGGATTAGTACGTTATACTTAACAGAAAAAATAGAAAGTAGGAATGATTTTGTGCAAGTTGACCTATTTAAAAAGGGAAAAGGTTCATGTGAGAATTGACGCTTAGGTGAGAATGTAAAAATGCCGGATGTGAATGGATTTATGACTGTATGTGCATGACTTTATTAGGTAAAAACTCATGCATATACAGGCAAAAATTCATCCACACCTCAAGATGTGCATAAATTTGTGACTATACGGTTACTATGTGTAAGTGAAAACTCATGCACATACAGGCAAAAATTCATGCACATCACAACATGTGCATGGATTTTTGCCTGTATGTGCATTTTTTTTTTACTATGTACGTGACTATGTGTAAGTTAAAACTCATGCACATACAGGCAAAAATTCATGCACACTATATATGTGAATATGTGGGAGTGAAAACCCATGCACATATAGACAAAATTTCATACACATCGTGTGATGTGCATGGATCATTACATGTATGTGCGTATTCTCACGTTCTTACATAAACGTCATTTCTCACCTGATCCGCTTCCAAAAAAAGAGTGGTCTACTTATATTTACCCAAAAAAAAGTTAGAAATTGAGATAGTTTACTTGCAAATAGGAGGCCAGTTTTGAGAGGTAGGCTCATTGGTGTTGTAGTGAAGACTAAGGGAGTCCTTCCACTCCAACACCTTCTCATAGTGAGGGCTGAAGCTAGTCCCCAGCTTGGCACCTCCAATGGCCAACAAGCCGTCCGTCTTGTACTTGACCTTCTCCTCGGTGGGCATTTCGAAGAAGCGGTGCACCACCCCTTTGACCTCGTCGAGAACCTCCACTGGAATGCCATGGTTGATGATTTGGAAGAATCCGAAGTGTGTGGCTGCGTCGCATATCGATTTGGCGGTCTGGGGATCGTCCCAGTTGGAGACGTCGATCTCGGGTATGGACTCGTCGATCACGACTCTGGAGGCGTCGAATCTCTCCTCCTCGGGCTGAACGTAGTTGTCGGGGATCCGCTTGAGGCCCGTCTTCGCCAAGCCCCGGGCGCCGTGCCCCTTGTTCACCACGAAATCGATCACATCTAGACCCTCTTTTGACATGTTGTACGTACGTAGGATGATGAAGAGGAAACTAAACCTTGGTTTTTGCAATTTCAATACCCTTCTCCATAATGACTTTATAGTGCTCCTGATAGAGTTAATTAAATAGGTTAGGTATTCTCGACCAAAAAAAAAAAAATAGGTACGGTATACCTACAACTTTTGCTTGATATACGAACTATATATGAATTGGGCACTTCATTTGAGAAAATGTGAATTTCAATTATTTCTCCTTGTTGATGCGAAGATTGCTAAAAAGTCTATTTCGTAGTAATAAAGAAAATATTTTTTCAATTAAATGCAAATTGTCACAAATTACATTTTTTTCCAATTATCATTGCATTTGCAGCGAATACAAAATAGTCCAAGTAGTTTAATACTCAGAAGTCACAATTCTAATGTGACATTATTTATTATGGTTTGACATTTTGAATCATACGAAATTATTGTAGAACTTTTTTTTTGCCATTCTGAGTTTAGCAATATCCATTATTATCATTATTAATTAAAGAAACATACTTACATAAAGTCATATAAATTAATTATATATCCGGTTAATAACAATACTCATGCTCAGCTTTCCATATATATTAGAAACTATACTTATTATCGAATTAATGGTGAAAATTTATGAATGGTAGGAAGATGGCCAACCATCTTCACTGAAGAAAAAGAAGGAAAGAGTTTGAATTTGATGGAGTTAATATTACTCTAATTAATATAACTGAGTGAATTTAGAAAAATCAAATATAACTCAAAATTAATAAATATTATATATTATAGTATTAGACTATAAGTGTCCAAATTTTATAAAATCTACCTTAGGAGGCCATTTGTACTTTTTTTTTGTCAAAAGGAGGCCATTTGTACTTGTCAAGCGTAGACAAGGAGAAATAATTTTATTTTATAGGTGCATATTTGCTTGTTTGTAACCAACTATTTCAATGATTTCCACGAATAACTACAAAAAAACCACGTCTTCACAACATCAAATTACTGTCTGATTTTAGTAGAACTACAAACCAAAGGTTAAAAAAAAGGACAACACTTTAAATTTGAGAAAATAACATCAAATTACTGTCTGATTTTAGTAGAACTACAAACCAAAGGTTAAAAAAAAGGACAACACTTTAAATTTGAGAAAATGTGGATGAGAAGAAAAGACTTATAAACATTGTCATTCAATCATGGAGAATTCATGTTAATGGATCTAATATGTGTTTTGGACAGATTTCGTATCGTGATGCTGTCTGTTTTGATTGTGGAGTATGTGGTCAAGGATTATATGTAGGCTAGAAAGAACAAGTAATTTGAGAGAAAATAAGGAATGTGTTTGATGTAAATTTGTATGGGATTACGATCGCAATAGCTTGAATAGATCATGTCTTACAAGGTCTTGACACCCTCCTTATATAGGGGTCCAAAGGTAATCCTACAAGGAATAAGATCTTACCATAAAAATAAGATAATATCTTAGCTTATAGCTTAAGATAAGATAATCAAACATGGTAGAAAATATTTCCTTATATCGAACAAGAAAACTATATCTATAACGTGTCAACTCTTCTATCGTAGGGCTCTTTCTAATTGTCACCGTCTTCCATAATCGGGGCACTTCATATATAAGGAAACAATATCTTCTCATTCGTGTCGCTTGACACTCAATCTTTTCAGCTCCCTATGACAGTCTTCTCTATATCGTCTTCCTTTAATAATGTTGGTATTGATTCGCATTTTCACATCTTGACGCGTCGGGGCCTTCTTCGTGATGCGGTCCTGTCCCGCCATCAGATGGTCCACTAAGAGTCGGGGACGACCGAGACCATGGCGTCCTCCTTGGAGTAGGACTTACCATAGTTTATTATATATTTCCTTATTATTAGTGATTGTTTATTTTAGTATGTTTCCCCATTTATGCATTTTCTATTTCGGGTGTGCGCTCCTCTTATGCTTAAGAGGGCCGACCCATTAGTTAGAATAAGGCCCAAGCCCATTAGGGTTTTGGCTGAGCTATTTTGCTATAAGTAGCCACCTTGTACTTCATTTCTAATCACGTTGAAATTAAAGCTTAAGCCTCAGTTGAGATTATCTCCTCCCTTAAGCCTTCAACGTCACCCTTGTTACTTGTCCCAAATCTATCCCAAACACAACCCATTGGTGATCCCGGTGAATTGCTCGATCTAGATCCATGCGCGAGATGAGTCGACCCTTAGATTTGTATCACTTCATGGACACGATCATATCACCCTAACGATACCCCTAAGACGTTTGGCAAGCGAATCGTTTCTGAGCATAGGAAACGTCTTCATTAAGTTGCCTTGGAAACCGAAATTCCATCAATCTCATCAAAGACCACATAAGATCTTTTTCAAATTTCTAACGCCATTTTGCTCCATTTAAGGCAACACATGTCTCAACTTTAACTTCACTCTCTTTACACCCCTGCAACAGGTACAGACTCCTCCTTTAACACCCTTCTTTCTTCTCCATTTCTCCCTTCTTTCTGAGTTTCTCTTCAATGGCGGAAAAAACCATATATTCCCCTATCAACCCTCAAAACCATAAGGGAGACCATTTCCTCTTCTTTCCTCAACATGTCCTCGCCAAGCCTTATTAGAGGGCTTTCTTCGTTGTAAACCCTAAACCCTTCATCTAAGCCATTGAGTTTCCAGAGACGCCATTGTTATGGTGCCAAACAAAAACATTTTCTAGACCATTTTTTCAAAGGATGGATCTGTGTGTTCCAAAACCCTTTTCAAATTGGCCATAGGCTCCCTTTCTCACCCCTTGTATGCTCCTTTCTGACGGCTTTGGAGATCAATGTCAGCCAAATCCTCCCTCAAACCTGGAGGATTTTGGTGACCATGGATCGTATAATCGCTGCCCATAACACCCCCTTCACGATCCAAGACATCCTCCATTCCTACTCTATCGCCCTATGTGGAAAAGGTCGTGTCACCTTGACGTCGAGGTCTGGCAACCCGGTGTTGGTGATTGACGCGATGAAGAATGATTGTGGCTGGTCCGATCGGTTCTTCTTCGTTAAGCAGGGCACTCTGGGAGACAAATGCGATTTCTTGCGCCAAGCATGGCGTAAAGAAGCTAACTTTGTGTCATTCCTGTTTTGTTTACTCCGATGTTGAATAATCTTCTTACTCTATTTCTTTGATAGTGAATCGAGAGGAGATCCAATTGAGGGAGGAGTGTGAAGCAATCATCGAAAGGATCCTTGAATTATCGGCACCAGAGAAAACGTTTGTAGAGGTTCCCCTCCCTGAGCTTGTAGTTGAAGAAGTTGACGTGACGCCACCTCCAAAGATGTTTGACTATGTGTTTAGCTTCAAGGGCTAGACGAGTTGAATCTGCGACGGTGAAGATCGCGGTGAAAAAGAGGAAGCTACTTGGAAAGGGCTCCTCCATTTCTAAGACAGTCTTGATTCTTGCTTAGGTCCCTAAGGTACCGAAGACCATCCCTGCTTCTGAGAAGTATACGGTCAAGGAGAAAATGTCACCTCCTTCAAATGTGTCGGAGCTTCCTGGGCTGTTTGCGTCATCGGCGATCCCTACGAGAAGAGTCATGCAGATGACGCAAGTTGTCTAGTCGTCGGTGGTCAACGAACACTATACGGGCATCAACACGGTCGATGTAGTTGGAGAGTCCATCGTCGCGCAGTGGCAGGTAAGACAATCTTGCAAAGATCACGTCATGTTTATCCTGCTATTTACTTGTCATTGACAATTGTGTTTGACAGGGTTTCCAAACGTTGTTATGTGCCTGGGATCGTGTCAGGGTGCTCTCGTCAAAGAATAACAACCTGGAGAAGAAAGTTGCAATTAAGAAGAACTCGATTGAGGCCCTCACCTCCAAAAACTTTGAGTTGTCTTAGAGCGTCGAGACTAAACAAGGCACGATCTGACAAATCAAAGAGGAGATGTTCCGGCTTAGAGACAAGTAGAAGGTGGCCATGGAGGAAGGCGAGCAGGTTGCAGCGAAGCTTGACGAAGTTGAGGCCTACTATTCCTGGTTGGTCGGCCAGGGTAGAAGCCATGAAAGATGTCGCCGATGACAAGTAGAAGAGTTGGGATGTCGTCGCCGAAAGGAAGGCGTTTCACGATGCATATCTCTCAGCGTCGGTCTTCCCCAACATGATTCCCCAGAAGCTCAAGGACGCCGATGAATGAGAAGAAGAGTAGGATCCCACAAGTAAGAAGGACCTCGTGGTGGAGGTGGGCAAGCTGGAGTCTCCCACCACTTCATGAATATTTTAAGGACTTCTAGATTTTACTAATGGTGAATGTCGCCCGTAGTGGGACTTTGTTTAAACATTTAGGCACACCCTCCTAGATGGTTTGACAATGTATTTTGCCCATGTTCACGGGAACAAGGTTAAGTAGTAGTACATTTTTCATACCTTGCTTACTATATGTATTGCATGCTTGTTCCCTTTGACTGTACAGGTACATAAAGACTTGAAGCAACTGGTTTTGAGAAGAGTAAGGTGTAGCCATGTTTTGAAGACAATGATGATCAAGGCCGAGCATCTAACAAGGTGTTTGGGAATGACAAGGTCGATCGCGATGGAGATGTTTGAAGATGTCGAAGCAATAGTAGATGTAATAGACTTTGTAAAGCATAAGATAAATAGAACATGACATTGTATCTCCTATGAATGAGCAATAAATTTAGCTTCTTTGATCACAACACTTTCTTTCTTGATGCTTCACCTTCTGTGTTCCTCTCGGCATGAATTGAAGGTGAGCAATAATGTCTATATGCGTAGAGACTTACTGTAGACATGTTGGAGAATGATCTTGCCTTGGTTGACATTCTCTTGCAATTGCATTAAGAGATAGCAGGAAAAAACACTATATTGTCTAGGACAATATGTAAGTCATGTTACTTGGGGTGAACACGACATCGTTGAGCAAAGGTAGAGAAAGTGTTACCGTTGAGACATTAATAGCCACATGATTAAGAGCCTTGTAGTACATAAGTTGATCATGGAATTCACATCGTGATTGGCATAATTGACCATTAGGGGTCAAGTCATCGTAGAAGATATCAATCACTGGATTCACATCGCAATGTTCAAAGATGACCGTTGGGGTCGTGGAGATAAGAGTGATCGCGAGATTCACGTTGCGATTTTCATAGATGATCGTCGGGGTCATGTAGGGTCATGGAGATAAGATTGATCGTGGGATTCATGTCGCAATGTTCATAGATGAAGTTCTGGGGCCATGGAGATAGCGTCACGGCGTAACTCAACGTGGAGTGTGACCGGTATAGCTGATGGCGTCACAACGTAACTCAATGGGAATTGTGACTGGTTTAGCCTGTGGTGTCATAGCATTACCCGAGGGGTGTGACTGATATAGCCTATGGTGCGATGTAGCTCAACCAAGCGCTGCCATGGGGGCGATTGTTTAAAGTCGACTATCAAGTTAGGAACCCATTCGCATATGTCGTAGAGGCAGTACCGACAAGGTCAAGGACCTATATGGAGAAGTGTGATACGTCTTATCCAGCTGGACATATTTTTTTCTTTGTGGGCGTCCCCTTTTTTATTTTTGTTTCTTTCCCTAGATGGGGCCACGGAAACACCGAGACGTTGTCACTCGTCGCGACGTCCATGTCAGGTTTAGGAAGCAACATGGCGTAACTCAAGGAGTGTGACCGATGTAGTTGATGGCATCACGGCGTAACTAAGGAGGGAGTGTGACAAATTTAGCCAAAGGCGTCACAACGTATCCCAATGGGTGTGACTGATATAGCTTATGATGTCACGACGTAACCCGGTTGGGGGTGTGATCGATATACCCTGATGTCGTCAATGGGTATGAAAGTGGTGTCACGATAAAAGCTCCAAGGGAACAACGTCAATACAGCCTAGCGTCACGACGTAACCCAACGAGGGGTGTGATTAGTGTAGCTAATGGTGTCACAACGTAACTCAACAAAGAGTGTGACCGGTGTAGCATATGGCGTCACAACAAACCCCCAAGGGAACAATGTCGATATATCCTAGGGGTGCGTTGTAGCTCAACCAGGCGTAGGCCTAGTAGCCCCAAGGGCGATAATGTAGCAAATGAATAATGAAAATAATCGCTTGCTTTTATTAAATAAGTTGAGTTTCGATAAGTAACATGAATGGAATGCAAGATATATTAGAAATAGTACTTCTTAAGGTGTATTGCGTTCCAGCTCTGGATGACGGGCACGCCTTCTGGATTTGCCAACTCGTAAGCGCCTTGTCCGACTACCTTAGTAATTTGGTGGGGACCTTTCCAAGTAGGTCCTAGTTTTCCAACATTCTCCTCCCTTGTGTTTTGAAACACTTTGTGCAAAACCCAGTCTTCAACTTGGAATACTTTCATTATTACGTTGCGATTGTAACACATGGCGACTCCTTGTTGGTATGTTGCCATCCTGATGGCAGCATCATCACGTAGCTCGTCGATGGTGTCTAGCATGAACGTCATGAGGGGCGTGTTTCTTTCTTGAGTGAGGAGGCGATAGCGAGCTGTGGGGACCTGGACTTCTACAGGCAAAACAACTTCACTTCCAAACACTAGATAGTATCCAGTGGTGGACCACTTGAGCCATATATCATCTTTGAGGGCGAAAGATGATGACTTGGCACGATGTCATTGGGCCTCGTTCTTGTCGGATAGTAACTCGCCATGCTTTCGCAAATTATAGAATGGTGTAGTCTAGGATTTAGATTTGTTAGAGTAACTGACATGCATCAAGATTGGCGCATTGGATCACTTGTTGATGGCGGGCAACTCTACGCATAGGAAGGGGATCTTCTGATATTCTCTTGAGTCGATGACGGACCCTATATTGGCTAGCGTGTTGGCTTTTGCGTTGGTGTCCTTGGGAAATTGCTTAATGTTGAACGTGTTGAAGCACTTGATGATGTCGCGGACGACTTCCAAATAAAGTCATCTTTGTGTCACGAGCTGCGTAGGCTTCGTTGATTTGATTCAAAATTAGCATGGAGTCGTAGATTACTTCCAGATTCTTCACGCTTGTCTCCTTGGCAATGGTGATTTTAGGACAACCCCTAGTCACATCGCACGGCTGAAGCTATCCTACCCTACTGTGGTGATTATAGGACAACCCCTAGTCCTATACCATTTTGATTGGAAGCGTCGTTAGTGTATATTGTCCACTTTAGGAGGACGGTGTCGCTAACTTGCAGTAACTCTTCCGCGATCTGCTCTTCATAGGTTCAGCTGAAATCAGCCACAAAATCTACCCAAAGCCTACGACTTGATTATTGTGCGTGTCTTGTATTGGACGTCGTAGCCGCTAAGGTGGATTGCCCACTTTGTCATCCTCCGAGATAACTCTGGCTTGCTCATCACGCTCTTGATGAGATAGTTGGTCCTTACTTTGATAGTGTGGGCTTCAAAGTGAGGTTTCACCTTGATGGACGCCGTGATGAGGGCTAGGGTTAGTTTGTCCATGGGTGAATACCTTGTCTCCGTTTCTAACAATGTCTTGCTCACATAGTAGTCGGGCAACTGATCGCCGTCCTCTTCTCTCACTAAGACGATGATTGTTGCCATATCCGTGACTGCCAAGTAGATGTACAAGGTTTCACCATTTTTAGGTTTTGAAAGTAGTAGTGGAGAGGCTAAGTACCTTTTTCCATTCTTGGAAGGCTTCTTCATGTTCATTGTCCATTCAAAGGATTTGTTTTTCTTCAAGACGTCGTAGAATAAGTGATTCATGTGCGACACCTTCGAGATGATAATGTTAGAGCGGCAACTATGCCTGTTAACTTCTGGACGTCTTTGACACATCGAGGGGATTTAAGATCAAGAATATCTATAATCTGGTTAGGACTGGCTTCGATCCCCCATTGCGTAACTACGTATCCCAATTTTTTTCTTGATAAGACCCCAAAAAAGCACTTAGTTGGGTTTAACTTCATATCGTATTTCTCCAGGATCTCAAAAGTTGTCTCAAGTGCTGAATGTGATACACCGCCTTCTTTGACTTAACCATCATGTCGTCTATGTCAACTTCCCTCGTGTCGCTGATTTGGTTCTCGAACATCTTGTTGACTAGCCTCTGGTATGTGGAGTCGGCGTTCTTAAGACCAAATGGCATGACTTTATAGCAATATATTCCGTAGTTGGTGATGAAGGATGTCTTTTCATGATATTCCGGGCTCATCTAAATTTGGTGGTAGCCGTTGAACGCGTCCATAAACGTGAGCATCCCATGACCGACGGTGGCGTCGACCATCGCATCGATTTGAGGTAGTGGAAATGAGTCTTTAGTAAAGGCCTTATTGAGGTCGGTGAAGTCGACGCAGACTCTCGACTTCCCATTCTTCTTTTGTACTACCACCAAGTTAGCTAGCTATTCGAGATAACGGGCTTCTTTGATCATGCCGGTCTCCAACAAAACTCGTACTTTATTATCTATCACTTTGTTCCTTTCTTGTGCGAACTTCTACGTTTCTGTTTGACATGTGGATGTTGAGGATCCATTTTGAGTTTGTGTACAATCACGTTTGGACTGATGTTGGTCATGTCTTCGTGTGTCCACGGGAAGCACTAAGAGTGGGATCGCATGAAATCAATTAGTTGCTTTCTCATTTTGTCTGGCATATTTGTGCCTATCTTCACGGCGTGGCCGGGTTTGCTAGGATCTAAGATCACCTCATCGAATTCAGGGGGCTCCAGCTTCATGTATTGTGTCGACATCTTACAGTCCGTTAATTGCTATGATGTCTTCCCTTTGATGTGCTTTTGGGTGACGGTCGGCTTCATGGATTTTCCAGTCTTTGTTCACCTTTGATCTCTTGGACTTCCCACTTGGTGGGAAACTTGACGGTCTAATGATACATTGATGAGACCTCCTTCATTCCGTGTATCCTAAGACGAACAAGGATGACGTTGAACGGTGATGGGCAATCCATAATCAAGAACTTGACTTGAAGGTCCCCCCCCCCCCGCGTAATGTAGTCAATGTGATCTCCCTAAGTGAGTTGTTGACTTCACCGCTAAAACCCACTAATGGGATAGAGATGATGTCTTCTTGGGTAAGGCCAAGGTTGTAGAAGACTTCAATCATCATGAGATTCGCGTATCTACCGTTGTCTACTAGGACACGCCACACCAGACAATTACCAATTATAAGTGATATGACGAGGATGTCATGATGTTCCGCGATGGCGTCATCGAGCTCATCGAACGTGATGGGTATGGTCTCCTGCTTCTCCTTGGTGATGATCATTGGTATGTTGAATTCAGACTCCTTGGCCTATCGCTTGGCGGAAGACATGGAAGTTCCATATATCTCTGATCCTACTGAGATGTTATTCACGATCCTCACAAGTGGAGAAAGGGGCGGCGACACTTCCCCTTGCTTGGTTTTATCCAAGGTTGCTTATTCTTTATCCGTGAGTAAGTCTCTAAGGTATTGTTTTGGGGCGAAAAGAGCAGTCGACCTAAATCGCCTTAGACGGGGTAACGAGTCGATCAGATAATACAAAACAAATCCAAACCAAATAGACAATCAACCACGTAAAGAATAGATGTAAAATAGTAGTATGGTATATTGATCAATTGATGATAGAATCAAATCGATGTACAACTTATCCTTGAAGAGTAAGGGATGTTTGACAGGCGGTTTCGATGATTCGACCGGCTATGATCGGGTAGTATCACAGGGGGCTTGAGTGAGAGCGGATATGCTGGTAAGCTTTTTTGAGAGATAAGTGAGTGAATACTGCTTGTAGACATGTTCTGTGTCGATCGCTTCTTCGTATTCTATTTATGGTATCTTCCTTTTCCGTCCGTTACTTATCGTCGTAATATCCTCCATTCATTCCATGTGTGATCTCCGGGATCCCTCTTGAATGTTATCGTAATCTTCGTGTTTAATTTTGTTACTGTTTGCCGCTGATCAGGCAATTAATGCCATGGGCGAAATCTTCGGAGTTGGTCGGATCCCACCCGTCTGAGGAGTGTCCGACGCTTCCTTCTAGTTTCTTCTGGCCTTCGACTTTGCTTGGATCTTGGCCCAATTTGCTTGCACCGATCCCTTTAGAGTATGTTGGGCCCAACAATAGCCCCAAGTTGTTTTGGGCTCAAGGCAGATGCGAGATGGAGTCCAAACAACTTTCCTTCCACACGATCTCCATCCTCCGATCTGGGCGCGACAGGCGAGGGCTACGTGGCGATAATCCCGCTGCACGATGGGACGTCTCTGCGACCTGCCGGTTCCCTCCATAAATCTAATATAAGTTCTGACGGTTTGGTTTCATCTTCTTCCCTTGCTCTCTGATCTGGTAGGCTTCTTTAGGTTTCTCAAAAAATTGCTTTTCGATTTCCTCCTCTTTTTGTTCTGGAAATGGTTTTCAGCGAGTCTTCTGAGTCGTCGGCTACTCACTCGAACTCGAGCAAGAATGAGCCCCCCCCCTTTCCTTTTGAAGAAGGCTGACGCTCTAACGGGGACGCTGACGGAGGCGGAGTTGGAGCAGATCCTCCAAGTCGGAGGCTTTCCTCCTGAGGTGGTCGCGAGGTTGCCGCATCCGGACGAGAGAGCCGACGCTCACTATGAGGGATGGGTTTGTTTCTATGCCTACCTGATCAGCGCTACTTTGTAGGGTTTAACTAGGAGTTGTTACTGGAGTTTTGGGTACCATTTGGATGTGGTTAGAGCATAAGTGTGGAGAATGGAGTTGAGGAGTAGAAGTGTGATTTGGTGGCATTGAAGAGCTTAAATGAAGACTTATGAAGATGGAGGAGAATGCGACAAGAGAAGATGAAGACAGAAGCAGAGAAGAGCTACAACGAGATTTCTGCGGGCGCGGAGAAGCTAGCCGCGATCGCGGAAATGCAAGACATCGACGACTCCAGAAGATATTCCGCGGGCGCGGAAGTCACCGCCGCGGTCACGGATACTGTTCATACACGCAGGAGCGAGATTTCGTCTGAAGATTTATTTTATTTTATTTCCTTTTATTTTATTTTATTTTATTTCGTTATTTCCTTTTAGATATTAATTCTTATCTTTTGAAATTAGGTTTTGTTAAGTCTATATATTCTTTCTTTAGAACATTAATTTTGTAACTTGGGTGCTCCCCAAGTTGGGTTCTACCTTTCTTCATCTTTTCTTAGTTTAGTTCTTTGTTTTGTTTTTGGCTGGACAATTGAAGCCTTGGTTTGAATTTGATATTGAGATTATTCATTTCTTTATCCTTGAATGTTATGATTCTCGTGTGCTTCATCTCATTGAGTTTTATTGATTTCTCTAGCCTGATCACCTAGTTTTATTGGTATTATTCATACTGCAGGATTAGGATTTTGAATTCTATTAGTTGATTAGTGTTGGGCCTCGATTTTTCGGCCCATTAGATCAGCCCAATAGCTTGAACCAAAGCTACCTTCTAGAAGATCCGGTCAGAAAC
The DNA here is from genome assembly GCA_027886185.1 of Rheum nobile. Taxonomy (NCBI): domain Eukaryota; kingdom Viridiplantae; phylum Streptophyta; class Magnoliopsida; order Caryophyllales; family Polygonaceae; genus Rheum; species Rheum nobile. The sequence goes on along the minus strand of WOAB01000146.1, from coordinate 926,380 downwards.
AACCTCCAGAAATCTTGGTCCGGTCAGTTCAGCCTCCAGAGATCTCGGGGCGACCAGTGGTCAGAGCGACGACCTCCGCGGATTTCAGAGCGACCAGTACGCAGCTAAATGACTCCCGTAGATCTCGGACGATTTTAACCGACCCACGTGCAGGATAACTTCTTCCATGAATCTCGGGCGGATTTGCCAACCGATTCAAGCCTAAAACTAGTATAAATATAGAGAAAACTATCTTGTAACGACACATTGTCATTCTTACTCAATTCAAGCAACTTTATACTATTGTTCTACTCAAAATACGAGATCATTCTTGTACTCAGTCCGTTACTCCAACATTGAAGCGACCGAAGGCTAAATTTATGTATTTGATTAGTCTCTCATTCAAGGGAGATAAGTTTATATTACATCCGTTTAATCTCATTCTCTTGATTATTAAGTTGATTTGGATTATTTAGATATTACGGATCTTACTGTTGTCTAGTTGCTCCCTCTTTAAGCGATTCAGGTCGGTTCGATCTTTTTCGCCCAAAACAATTTGGCGCCCACCGTGGGGCATCTAGCCAATCAACGATCCAGTCCACATCCAATCATGGCCAGTCACGGGGATCCCATGATCGTCGCTGAAGAGCAAGTCACCATGGTCGGAAGTCAAGTCGAAGACGTCGTCAATCCGCTCATCTTGGACACCCGAATCCAAGAGTTAGCAAAGATCATGAGCATCCTCCAAGGAGAACTGGCTCAACAATGCCTAAGAACCGAAACCCTAAGCATCAAATCTGAAGTTGAAATTGCAAGACTAATCCGTGAAAATGAACTTTTGAAATCGCAGGTGAATTCGGCCGCATCGGTCCCATAAGGATCAAGGCGCGTAGTCAACACTGAAGCCCTCCAAACACGTCTCAACATGAATGGGGCAATATCAACGCACATGGCTTTGATCACTCAGAGCGTCGTTCAACCCATTGGGTTCGGTCGCTTCGTTTGCCATCTGGTCAATTCATTCAAAATCCAATTCGCCAGCAATCGAATATTGGGGAAACGACCAAACTGGAACACGACCCATTGGGAGTCGTCTTACTTTTGAAAACTTATACTTTGCACTTCATTTAGATTTAGTCAATTATACTTATCCAACCCTTTACTAACTTAAGCATCGAAGGACCGCTGGACTCACACCAATAGTCACCCTTTGATCTTTTCTATACTTTTCAAGTCTCTTCAACAGGAACACGACAAGAGGCCGTAAGACAAAATCAAGTTGATCAACATACACAAAACACAATCACACATAGCGCTTACACATTACACGATTGATCGGTACACAGGGAATAGAGGAACAAATACACGACACATTTTTACAAGACCTGTCCTGATTAAGGTACATGTCTTATACAAATACTATGACGCTCTTCCCTGGAACTACATGACATGTCACACACAATTACAAGTCTACTCGACCAAACGTCACACGACTTGACCAGGAAGCGACTGACGAGTCCACCTGCAAAACAAAGCAAATGACAAACAAGGAGCGGTCTCCTGACCCTTCTCCGTCACAAGAGACGCCCTTAGCCGTCTTCACACGATTATTGGTTGTATTAAGCCGACTCTCAACTTGAGCAATACACATGTCGGCCCCGTCGCCAGAACGCCTGTAGCAAAATCGAGAGAAGTTATAAAATCAAATTGTCCCATCACTTGACGCTCTGGCCCAGTTTAATTTTGGGGCAATTGTTAGGCCTCGATTTTTCGGCCCATTAGATCGGCCCAATACCTTGAACCAAAGCTACCTTCTAGAAGATCCGGTCAGAAACAACCTCCAGAAATCTTGGTCCGGTCAGTTCAGCCTCCAGAGATCTCGGGGCGACCAGTGGTCAGAGCGACGACCTCCGCGGATTTCGGAGCGACCAGTACGCAGCTAAACGACTCCCGCAGATCTTGGACAATTTTAACCGACCCACGTGCAGGATAACCTCTTCCATGAATCTCGGGCGGATTTGCCAACCGATTCAAGCCTAAAACTAGTATAAATATAGAGAAAACTATCTTGTAACGACACATTGTTATTCTTACTCAATTCAAGCAGCTTTATACTATTGTTCTACTCAAAATACGAGATCATTCTTGTACTCAGTCTGTTACTCCAACATTGAAGCAACCGATGGCTAAATTTCTGTATTTGATTAGTCTCTCATTCAAGGGAGATAAGTTTATATTACATCCGTTTAATCTCATTCTCTTGATTATTAAGTTGATTTGGATTATTTAGATACTACTAATCTTATTGTTGTCTAGTTGCTCCCTCTTTAAGCGATTCAGGTCGGTTCGATCTTTTTCGCCCAAAACAATTTGGCGCCCGATGTGGGGCATCTAGCCAATCAACGATCCGATCAACGATCCAGTCCACATCCAATCATGGCCAGTCCCGGGGATCCCATGATCGTCGCTGAAGAGCAAGTCACCCTGGTCGGAAGTCAAGTCGAAGACGTTGTCAATCCGCTCATCTTGGACACCTGAATCTAAGAGTTAGCAAAGATCATGAGCATCCTCCAAGGAGAACTGGCTCAACAATGCCTAAGAAACGAAACCCTAAGCATCAAATCTGAAGTTGAAATTGCAAGACTAATCCGTGAAAATGAACTTTTGAAATCGCAGGTGAATTCGGCCGCATCGGTCCCAGAAGGATCAAGGCGCGTAGTCAACACCGAAGCCCTCCAAACACGTGCAACATGAATGGGGCAATCTCAATGCACATGGATTTGATCACTCAGAGCGTCGTTCAACCCATTGGGTTCGATCGCTTCGTTTGCCGATCTGGTCAATTCATTCAAAATCCAATTCTCCAGCAATCGAAGATTGGGAAAACGACCAAACTGGAACACGACCCATTGGGAGTCGTCTTACTTTTGAAAACTTATACTTTTCACTTCACTTAGATTTAGTCAATTATACTTATCCAACCCTTTACTAACTTAAGCATCGGAGGACTGTTGGACTCACACTAACAGTCACCCTTTGATCTTTTCTATATTTTTCAAGTCTCTTCAACAGGAACACGACAAGAGGCCTCAAGACAAAATCAAGTTGATCAACATACACAAAACACAATCACACATAAAGCTTACACATTACACGATCGATCGGTACACAGGGAATAGAGGAACAAATACACGACACATTTTTACAAGACCTGTCCTGATTAAGGTACATGTCTTATACAAATACTATGACGCTCTTCCCTGGAAGTACACGACATGTCATACACAATTACAAGTCTACTCGATCAAACGTCACACGACTTGACCAGGAAGCGACTGACGAGTCCACCTGCAAAACAAAGCAAATGACAAACAAGGAGCGGTCTCCTGACCCTTCTCCATCACAAGAGACGCCCTTAGCCGTCTTCACACGATTATTGGCTGTATTAAGCCGACTCTCAGGTTGATCAATACACATGTCGGCCCCATCGCCAGAACACCTGTAGCAAAATCGAGAGAAGTTACAAAATCAAACCGTCCCATCACTTGACGCTCTAGCCCAGTTTAATTTTGGGGCAATTGTTGGGCCTCGATTTTTTGGCCCATTAGATCGGCCCAATAGCTTGAACCAAAGCTACCTTCTAGAAGATCCGGTCAGAAACAACCTCCAGAAATCTTAGTCCGGTCAGTTCAGCCTCCAGAGATCTCGGGGCGACCAATGGTCAGAGCGACGACCTTTGCGGATTTCGGAGCGACCAGTACGCAGCTAAACGACTCTCGCAGATCTCGGACGATTTTAACCGACCCACGTGCAGGATAACCTCTTCCATGATTCTCGGGCGGATTTGCCAACCGATTCAAGCCTAAAACTAGTATAAATATAGAGAAAACTATCTTGTAACGACACATTGTCATTCTTACTCAATTCAAGCAGCTTTATACTATTGTTCTACTCGAAATACGAGATCATTCTTGTACTCAGTCTGTTACTCCAACATTGAAGCGACCGAAGGCTAAATTTCTGTATTTGATTAGTCTCTCATTCAAGGGAGATAAGTTTATATTACATCCGTTTAATCTCATTCTCTTGATTATTAAGTTGATTTGGATTATTTAGATACTACTGATCTTATTGTTGTCTAGCTGCTCCCTCTTTAAGCGATTCAGGTCGGTTCGATCTTTTTCGCCCAAAACAATTAGTATTATTAATATTGGTTTCCCTAGCGTGACAAACTAGTTGAGATTGGTATTATCTATAGTGCTAGTTCCCCTAATCTGGTCATCTTGTTGAGATTAATATTGTTCATCCCTAATTCAGAGTAGCAACCACGATTTACTGGAATGAGTTATGAATGTTTATTGTGAAGAGAATTGATTGCATGTCGAGTACTGACGAGTTGTTAAGTATTGCATGAGTCTATCTATTCCTGAGCTTACTACTATTGTTAGATTTATCTTGATAGTTTCTTGATTGTTTAATATTTAGGGTTATCAGGACTAGTTGGACTGTTAACTAATTTAGAACAGGGGTTAGGACATTCATGAGGATTGAGAACTAGAGATAATCAATGATTGATCAACCAAATTAAAGGTGGATATTTGTCTAGCTAAGCTTTCTATGTTTTATTTATCGTTTTCTTAGTTAGATACAACCAACCCCCCCCCCCCCCCCCTTTGTCTTTGTTATCAATTGGTGAATGATTTTGCAAACAGGATATATAACTTGATTCTCTGTGGGATTCGACCCTTACTTACCAGACTACATTAGTTAGGTTTTTAAGGATTATTTTGTTTAGGTGTCACGACAACGCCTATCACTACCCATTTCGGATAGGTCATACATTTTTGTTTTCCTCTCTTGTCAGGGATTTTGTAGTAACTTTGGCGCTTGCGCCGTGTCAGGTCATGCCGCAGGCATGGCGGATCCTTAGGGTTTTAGATCTGTTGAATCTTCAGTCTGAGGTCGGTTTTAACTTCGACGCCTTGTGGTACAATTACTCTCTGGGGTCGAAGAGTTCTTCTCGTGTCTAGTTGCGTATCCGTCCGGGTTGAAAGCCCTTGGTGTTTAACCTAGATGTAAACGACCGTGGATGGGGGTCAGAGTTCTTCTTTGTCGAGCGTTCGTCTCTGGAGAAGGGGGGTGACTGTTCATTTCTGCTGTCGGAGTGGCGAGTTGAGAGTACGTATTCGACTTCTCTTTGCCCATTTTTATGTGTTTTAATCCTTTGCTTAACTCTTCTTTTTTGTAGTCCCTGAAGCTGAAGAGTTGGAAGTGGACACTCAGTCGGAAGGTCTGTCAAAAATTATCCTCAGCATCCCCGCGTCGGAGTGGAATGTCATAAACTTCAACCTGTTGTCGGTCTCCCCCACTACTCAGGACGTTATGTCGACTGTTTCGTCATCTCGGGTCAAGTGTAAGTTTTTATTCGACTCATGTATTTTTTCCATCGTGTGCTTGTGTCTTACGTTTTGTCTGTCGTGTCAGTGTCCCCAGCTGGTCGGTCAAGTGCCTGTTTGAAGGGAGTGTCCGGGAAATGTCTGATAGAGCAAAGGCTGGCGGCGGCCAAGGCCTCATCGAGTAAATCGACGCCGACGGAGTCATCGCTTCCAGCCAAAGTTGGCTCGAAAAGGAAGGCATGTGTTTCTTCTGGCGATGTGAAGGTTATGGATACTTCAAAGAAGAAGGCGACGGTCGCTCGTGGAGTCGAGAAGATCGACTCGGTCGGTCGATCGATCGCCGATCTTTTTCATGCTCAGGACTCGACTCTGAAGTCTGAAGTCGATGGCGTATCTCCCTTGGATTGTATTGGCGAAGCGGGGTGCTCTGCATGGAAGGTAAATCGTCTTGTCGAATCTCAAGTTTATATGTTTTCTTCCTCATAATCTGGTTGGTTTTTGATTGTTTCGATCTTGTCTTTCTTTTTCCAGACTTTTCAGTTTCTCTTGGGCGCGTATTCTGGAGTCAAAGAGATGGTCGCTAAGGCCGAGGATAGGGCTGCTAGGTCAGATTCCAACCTGGCGTCTTTGAAGACCAAGGTGGAAGGAGCCGAGAGCCGCTTTAGGGACGCTGAACGCTGCTTCGCTAGGGAGTTGAAGAGTTGCCAAGATGACTTAGATGTTTGTCGGAGGGAGCTCAGCGAGAGCCAGACAAGTGTTGAAGAGAAGGTGAAGCATACTAGGATCGAGGTTGGTCGGGTCGCAGGCGACGTAGGCGCTTTTTACGCGTTGAAGTCGCGTGTCGAGATGATCGAGGAGTTTGAAGAGGGCAAGCAGGAGACCTGTGATTTGAAGGCGGAGAAGGAGGCCATGGATACCCTATTTCCGAAGGGGAATCCTGGTTCGGAGTTGTTCCAGTTGGCTGGTGTCGGAGAAGAATCTCTAGATGGAAGTGCCGGTGAAGACGAGGTCCATTCTGGCGACACCGTGTCGATTGAGCCCCAGCCTTTCTCCGACCCGGCCCCTGATGAAGGTAACGCTGTGACCCCTAACTCTTGACTTTTTTCGTAAATGACTTGTGATCCCACCTGCGTGTGGGTAGAATGTTTTCCGATTTGGCGACCCGTCCACCATCGCGGGTCGCAGAATGTGTTTGTGGATAATTGAAGTCCTACGTTTGTGTAGGCAGACAATATGTTTTGGCGACCCGTCCACCATCGCGGGTCGCATGGATGTAAAAAAGGTTAGACTTTTATTGACGTAATCTGTTTTACAAAGGGTCGAACTTGTTTCGTGTTCATGTGTTTTGTCGGATTCTTCTAGAGCAGATAGTCGTTGACGCCTTTGATTTGTGTGTCGGGTTTGCCTGTGTGCTCCGTCGAGTAGGGCTTGCCGCATTGTGTAAAGAAGGAGGCTTGCAAATGTATATGTTTATGTTTAGTCATGACTTAGTGTTATGCCGAGAAGGAAAGCAATATGTCTTTATTGCGTAGATGTAATAAGGTGTTTTGACCTTATGTATTGTATAAGGCAGGCGGTGTGCCAACGTGCCTTTGGTATTCATCTCCCTGTGTTCCGATCGATCGTGTAAATGTAGTGTAAGCGCTTTTTGTTTGTGACTGGATCCAGCGTGTATGTTGATGTCGTCTTGTACTTAGGTTTGCAAGGAAAATGTCCTTACTAGATGTGAGTGCTCAGGTTTATGAAATAGAATTGAGTTTGTAACATCGAATAGCACATGACAAGTGAAAGAATGTTAGTGCCTTACTTTGCTGGTCTAGAAGTGATATAGCTTCAGATGTGTTGCGTTCCAACTTCTTGGGATCGGTCATCCGTCTTTATCCTCCAGTTGGTACGCTCCCTGTCCGACCACTTCCTTGATGAGATAGGGTCCTTCCCACTGAGGCGCGAGCTTTCCGTCGGTCGGATTCTTGGTGTTCTGGAATGTTTTTCGAAGGACCCAGTCGCCAACTTTGAAGACTTTGGCTCGAACATTTTTGTTGTAACTTCTTGCGACCTGTTGTTGGAACTTGACCATTCTAATTATGGCTCTTTCCCTAGTCTCATCCACCGTGTCCAAGTTGTGCGCTAGGTCGACGTCGTTTTGTTCATTCGTCTAAAGACTGTAACGGGCTGTCGGAACCAGTAATTCAGCGGGAATGACCGCTTCACTTCCGTAGACGAGTGAGAATGGTGATTGTCCAGTCGCATTCTTTGGGGTGGTCCTGTCGGACCAGAGGATGAGAGGGAGTTCGTCTGCCCATTTTCCTTTAGCCCCTGTGAGGCGTTTCTTGAGGTTATTGATGATGATTTTGTTGCTAGACTCGGCTTGGCCGTTAGATTGTGGATATCGAGGAGTGGATGTGACCAGTCTGATGTTCCACTGGTCGCAAAAGGCTCAAGTCTTATGACTGATGAATTGGGAGCCATTGTCGCACACGATTTCTGATGGGACGCCAAATCTGCACAAGATATTGTGTTTTATAAACGAAATGACGTGTTGATCTTTTACCTCTCGGTAGGCTTCAGCTTTGATCCATTTGGAAAAATAGTCTGTCATGGCAAGGAAGAAGACTCGTTGACCCGACGCAGGTGGGAGTTTTCCGACGATGTCCATCCCCCATCTCATGAAGGGCCATGGTGCCAGAGTCGGATGGAGGAGTTCTGAGGGTTGATGAGGAACGGGTGCGTGTCGTTGGCAAGCATCGCACTTCCTAGTGTACTCCATCGTGTCTCTATTCATTGTGGGCCAGTAGTATCCGGTTCGCAAGGCTTTCCCTGAGAGGCTTCGTCCTCCGGTGTGGTTTCCACATTCTCTTTCATGTAATGATTGTAAGATGCGTCTGACTTTTGGAGTCTTGAGGCATCGGAGGAGTATCCCTGTGACAGATCTTTTGAACAAGACGTCACTTATAATATCGAAGGAAAGAGCTCATACCTTTAGCCTTTTAGCTTCCGTTTTGTCGTTGGGTAGGATGCCGTCTTTTAGCCATTTGACGTAAGGTAACGTCCAGTCGTTATGATCGTTGACGATGTCTTCTTCTGGTCGGTCGCCTATCTCCAACGTGACAAGTTCTTCCAATGGTGTACTTACATCCTTGGGTGTTCTTGGAACAGCTGGTGTTGTGATGTGCGCCAGTGGGATGTTTGGGAATTCCGTTGGATCCAAGACGGACCCCAAGTTGGCTAGTGCGTCAGCCTGAGCGTTGAGATCTCTGGGAACTTGTCTGATGTCGAACGTTTGGAATTGGTCGATTAGCTTCTTGGCCACGTCCAGATAAGCTATCGATCTGTCGTCCTTGGCGTTGTACGACCCTTGTATTTGATTTACGACCAAAAGGGAGTCACATATGACTTCGATTTCTCGGACTCCTAGGTCGCGTGCCAGAATGAGCCCAAATATGAGTGCTTCATATTCAGCTTCGTTGTTGGTCGTGTCCCATTTGCATCTTACAGCTTGGGCTATCTTGTCCCCTTGTGGCGATTTCAGCACGACCCCTAGCCCCGATCCTCTAGCGTTCGATGCATCATCAGTGTGGAGCTCCCATTTACTTGTTTCCTCCGTCGCGAGTAACTGTGTTGCTTCTTTGGCGGCTTCTTGTTCTAGGGTCGGGCTGAAGTCTGCCAAAAAGTCAGCCAAGGTTTGCGACTTGATCGTCATCCTGGGCTCGTATTCGATGTCGTAGCCGTTGAGGTGTATGGCCCATTTGGCCATTCGTCCTGTGAACTCGTGTTTCCTCATGATTGCTCTCATGGGATGGTTAGTGTGGACAATTATAGTATAAGATTCGAAATATGGTTTGAGTTTATTCGATGCCGTTATCAGTGATAGGACAAGTTTTTCCAATGACGAGTACCTTGTCTCCGCTGGCAGTAACGTTCGACTGACGTAGTAGATTGGTGATTGCTTGTCATCTTCTTCTCTGACCAGTATTGCACTCACGGCGGACTCCGATACTGCTAGGTATAGAAATAATGGCTCGTCGTCTTTGGGTTTGGTTAACAACAGGGGACTGGCCATGTATTTATTCAAATCCTGGAACGCGACTTCATGTTCTTCTGCCCATTGAAAGGACTTGTTCTTCTTGAGAGCGTTGTGAAAGGGTTTGCACTTGTCGGACGACTTCGAGATGAATCTATTCAGAGTTGATATCTGACCTATCAGCTTTTATACGTCCTTGACGCATCGAGGGGATCAGAGGTTGATGAGGGCCTTGACCTATTTCAGACTGGCTTCTATTCCTCTTTGTGTCACCATGTACCCCAAGAATTTTCCTGACGACACCCTGAAAGAGCATTTCATAGGATTTAATTTCATGTTATATATTTTTAGTACCTCGAAGTTGTCGCGGAGGTGATCGATGTGGTCCTTTTTCTTTTTCGATTTGACCAGCATGTCGTCTATGTAGACTTCCATTGTGTCCCCAATCTGATCTTTGAACATCTTGTTGACTAGTCGTTGATAAGTAGCCCCTGCATTTTTTAGTCTGAAGGGCATTACTTTGTAACAATAGATACCTTGGCTTGTGATGAATGTTGTTTTCTCCTGGTCTTCCGGTTCCATGAGGATCTGATTGTAGCCACTGAACGCGTCCATGAAGGATAGCATTTCGTGCCCTGCCGTCGCGTCGACCATGGCATCGATATGAGGGAGTGGGAAAGATTCCTTGGGACAAGCCTTGTTAAGGTCGGTGAAGTCGATGCAGACTCTCCATTTGCCATTTTTTATTTGGACCACAACCACGTTGGCCAGCCACTCGGGGTAGTTGACTTCTCTTATTTTTCCTGTTTCCAGTAGGCTCCTGATTTCGTCGTCGACGATCTTATTTCGCTCTGGGGTGAATTTCCTGCGCTTCTGCTGTACGGGGGGTGAGATGGATCTACATTCAATTTATGAGTAATAATGTCTGGAGATATTCCGACCATATATTCATGTGACCACGCAAAGCAATCAGCATTAGATCGGAGGAAATCCAGTATTTGCTGTCTGGTCGAGTCGTCTAGGTCCGACCCGACCCTTACCGTTTGGTTTGGCTTTGAAGGATCTAGTGCGATCTCGTCAAGCTTTTCCATCTCTGGTTCGACGTATCGACTAGATCCTTCGCCGAGTTGTGATTGCTATGCGGTCTTGGGCTCGACCGCGCTCTTCATGGAGGCGACATAGCATTCCTTGGCCATCCTCTGATCTCCCTTGATCTCTTGGACTCCCCACTTGGTAGGGAACTTGATGATTTGATGGTACGTCGAGGGTACCGCCTTCATTGCATGTATCCATGGCCTGCCAAGAATGCAATTATAGGGAGATGGGCAGTCTAAGACTAAAAATTTCACATGTTGGTTTACTACTCCGGCGTATGTCGTAAGAACGATTTCGCCGATAGTGTGTTTAACTTCGCCGCTGAATCCGACTATTGGGGTCGATTTCTTGATAAGATCATCTTCGCCCAGACCCATCACTTTGAGGGCGTCGAAGGTCAGGAGATTGGTTGAACTTCCTATATCGATTAGTACTCTACGTATCAAACAGTTCCTAATAGACAAAGAGATTACCAGACCATCGTGATGGTTTTCTGACCCATCGGCATCGGACTCGTCGAACGCGACCGTTGGGAGGTCGGAGATCCTGGTTTGTCTGAACTCTGGCATCCCGGGTTTACTGCCTTTGCTTTCTTTCACATGTCTTTTGGCTGCGGAGTACGTGTTCCCACATACGTCCGAGCCCCCTGAAATGGTATTGATAATTTTTGTATGGACATGAGATGGAGGTTTATCCTGTTTTACCTGATCTCATCGTTCCATGGTGGCTTTGGCTCGTTCCGAAATTACGTCGTGCAAGAGGCCTTGCGCAAGTAACCTGGCGACCTCTTTGCGTAAGGCGATGCATTCGTCCGTAGAGTGACCATGGTCACCGTGGAATTCGCACCACCTACTCATGTCCTTCTTGACATCCGGTCGGTCGCTCTTTCCGGGCCATCTTACTTCTTTCCCATATTTGTCGAAACTCTTGACGAGCTCCGACACGAAAACGCTGAAGTTGTAAGATTGAACCCTAGGAGGCAACGTCGGACCATCTCTCCAGTCTTGAGACCTGTCTTGGAAGGAGTTTACCTGACTTTGCTCGTTTCGATTACGAGGGTAGGGGTGATGACGTCTGTCTCGACGGTTGTCGGAAGAGGACTTGCGATCGGATTGGTCGGGTCCATGGGATGCTTTTCGCGATTCGCGATCTTCTTACAAATGCACCTCGGCCATGGTTTTGGCTTGGACATTTTCTAAGCTTCTGCATGGGTACTTGGTGATCTCGTTGTAGAGGTTGCTATCCTTGATCAGACCTTGTCTGAAGGCTTCGATGGAGGTGGTGACGTCGCAATGGGGGATCGCGACTTTTTCCTTATTATACCTGTTAAAATAGCTTCGGAGAGGTTCATTATACCTTTGGATGATTCGATAGAGATCACTTGACTGCCTTTCGAGCCTCCGACTGCTTGCGAATTGGACTTTGAAGGAGTTGACCAGATCCGCGAATGAGGCGACCGTTCCTTGAGGCAAACGCATAAACCAGGTCAGCGCGGGGCCCGTGAGAGTCGTGCCAAAACTTTTGCACATGACAGCCTCGCGGCTCTCCCTTGGAACAGATGCAGTCATTAATTTTTGTTTATAGAGAAAAATATGATCATCTGGATCGTTGGTGCCGTCGAAAGTCATCATGTTAGGAAGGTTGAACTTCTTCGGGATTTCGACTCTGGCGATTTCCTCGACGAACGGAGATTCCTCGTATCCGTCCGATGCTTCTTTATTGATCGGCTGTGGAACTCCGAGAATTCTAGCGATGCGATCATCGAGTGCCTTCATATGCTGAATAAGTGTCTGCTGGACGAGAGCCAAGATATCGGGACGATTGGTAACCTGCGGTTCATCGATTCGGGTTCCTGCTGACCCGATCGGTGTGGAGAAAGTAACATTGTTAGTCGAAAAGGGATTGACCAAAGGAGTTCAAGATGTACCCTCAGTATGTCCGGGGCATCGAACGCTCGGGGGAGTCAGCTCGACGCCATCCATGTCAAGACGCGTTTGGATATTGCTATGGATGGGCATCTGCCTGGATCCAGAAGCCATTGATTGTACCTGCGATCTAAGAGTCTCATTTTCACGGGTTAGTTGTGCGATCTCGGCCTCAGATTGGGTGGATAAGGTAGCCAGGGCTTCGGTCTTTTGGCGTTGCTGGGCAAGCTCGTCTTGTAGGGTAGTCATTTTTTGGGCAAGCTCTTGGAGTTGGTTCAGAGTAGGGTTTTCGGTTGTGTTTCCTTGAGTTTGGGAGTCGTCTTCGAGGCATGGCTCCTCATCACCGGTAGGCGGGTTAATAGTCATGGTTGGAGGATTTTTGAGATGGTGATCGGCAAGTTGCCCCACAGTGGGCGCCAAATTGTTTTGGGGCGAAAAGATCAGTCGACCTAAATCGCCTTAGACGGGGTAACGAGTCGATCGGATAATACAAAATAAATCCAAACCAAATAGACAATCAACCACATAAATAATAGATGCAAAATACTAGTATGGTATATTGATCAATTGATGATAGAATCAAATCGATGTACAACTTATCCTTGAAGAGTAAGGGATCGAGTCTTGTTCGACAGACGGTTTCGATGATTCGACCGGCTATGATCGGGTAGTATCCCAGGGGGCTTGAGTGAGAGCAGATATGCTGGTAAGCTTTTTTTAGAGCTAAGTGAGTGAATACTGCTTGTAGACGTGTTATGTGTCGATCGTTTCTTCGTGATCTATTTATGGTATCTTCCTCTTTCGTCTGTTACTTATCTTTGTAATATCCTCCATTCTATCCATGTGTGATCTCCGGGATCCCTCTTGAATGTTATCGTAATCTTTGTGTTTAATTTTGTTACTGTTTGCCGCTAATCAGGCAATTAATGCCCTGGGCAAAATCTTCGGAGTTGGTTGGATCCCACGCATTTGAGGAGTGTCAGACGCTTCCTTCTAGTTTCTTCTGGCCTTCGACTTTGCTTGGATCTTGGCCCAATTTGCTTGCACCGATCCCTTTAGAGTATGTTGGGCCCAACAGGTATCAATTCAGAAGTAGGTGAATAAATTCTTTCCTCGTTGTGACACAATCTTTGGTGTTGTGTCCTTTGTCATAGTGGAAATCGCACCACTTGTCGGCGATCCTTCTATTCATGTGGTTATCTGGCTTTATTAGGCCACTTTACATTTTGCTGAGCTTAGCCATGGCATTTATTATTCGGGCGGTGCTGACGGTGAATGAGTGGTGGTGGAGAGGAGGATGGAACCCCTAGTCATTGTAGAGGAAGTATCCTCTGTATCAGATATTGTTGATTGTTTGATTGTCGGGCTATGGTCAAGGATAGGGCTTGTAGCGCGTCTCGGTTTTTTTGACGGACTTGTTTGAACGTGATGGCTCTTGTGACTTCTTTGACACGAGAGCGTCATCTTCCAGTCGGATGTATGACAAGGCTTTGGCTTGGACGTCCTCGAACTTTCAACACGGTTCTTTGTCAAATCATGACATAATTCTGACTTCTCAAATAGCCCCTGCTTGAAGGCCTCTATGGCAGTTGGGGTGTCGCAATGAGGTATCAACATCTTCTCGTCGTTGAACCTGATGATATATTTCCTTAACATCTCCCTTGGGCACTGGGTAACGCGATAGAGATCGCTAGGCTGTTTCTGGAGTCGTAGGTTGCTAGCAAACTAAGTTTTGACCAAGTTGATCAATCCAGCAAAAGAAGAGATACTCCCATTTGACAGGTGTATGAACCATGTCAAGGCGGACCCATTCAGACTAGATTCGAACAACTAGCACATCACAGCTTCTTTCAAGTGTTTGGGCATCGCGCTTGTCATCATCCTTTGCTTGTACAGTAGGACGTGCTCATCGAGATCCGATTTCCCGTCATACGACGACATGTTTGGGACTGCATACTTTTTAGGAATCTCAACATGAGCAATGGTGTCGACGAAGGGTGAGTCGGTGCAACAGTCATCACCTTTTCTCTTTTATGGGCCTAGGTACCCCTGGTATTTGGGCGAACCTCTCGTCCAAAGATCTGAGCTTTTTGAGCCACTTCTGTTTAATGACATCATCGAAAACTCTATTGGTATTGTCTCCATTGGATCGGATGTCTCCAGGGCACGGATGGCCTGATTGGTCTTCATCATTGGTGGGTGGAGAGATCCCCCAACGTTGGCCGATGGCATCATAATTGGAGTAGAGAAAGACGAGTTGACGACAATGGACTCGAGATCGAGGAGTCGGATGGTGTTGTCTCCGCGGACATACTGGAGTTGGGAACGTGGTATCAGTGGTGCCATCGGTGTGTTTAAAGAGCACAATGCCTCGTTCTCCTTTAGCACCTCTTGGATCAATGCTTCGGATTAAGTCCTCTGGGTGGCCAGTGACTCTTCCATATCTTTCATCTTGTAATACCCCGGATTTGTAATCCTTTATAAGGAGTAGAGTGCTATCCATGTCAACAAGAGCTCTTCCTTTTCATGGTTCAAGTGAGGACAAAGAACTTTGAAGTTAATCGTGCTAGGGCGGGAGTAGTATCAGGATAGGTGACCTCCTGGGAAGTCCCCAGGTTGGCATGGATGGCGCTTCTAAGGCCTCGGGCCTTACAAATGGTATCAGAGCCGACTTTGGGTTACGAGTGGACTTGTCCTGGATGGCGGTCACTCGACCCGGAGGGTGGTCTTTAGGCTTGACGAGGTCGTCAAGGGTTTAAGTGGGAGTGATTGTAATACCCCGGATTTATAATCCTTTATAAGGATTAGAGTGTTACCCATGTCAACAAGAGCTCTTCCTTTTCATGGTTCAAATGAGGACAAATAACTTTGAAGTTAAGCGTGCTAGGGCGGGAGTAGTACCAGGATGGGTGACCTCCTGGGAAGTCCCCAGGTTGGCATGGATGGCGCTTTTAAGGCATTGGGCCTTACACATCTTTCTGTGAAGTTATGCCATGTCGGTGGTATGTTGATCCCCGGGACCTCTAGGACCGACTTGATCGAATGGATTTTGAGGAAGGTTTTCCGTGGTTATGATGGCGACGTCTTCAGACATGAGGACGTCGTTGGTGGTTTGTCCCTCGTTGGACATCATGTGTTTTTGGTTGGAAATAAAGTATAATCTTTTTGACTCCCGCACCCAGAAGGTCGCCATTTGTTTTGGGCAAATTCCGTATTGTGACGCTATCCGCTTTGATTGTGGAGTATGGGGTCAAGGATTATACGTAGGCTATAAAGAACAAGTAATTTGAGAGAAAATAAGGAATGTGTTTCATGTAAATATGTATGAGATTACGATTGCAATAGCTTGTATAGATCATGTCTTACAAGGTCTTGGCACCCTCCTTATATAAGGGGTCCAGAGATAATCATACAAAGAATATGATCTTAAGATAAGAAAATCAAACATAATAGAACAGATTTTCTTATATCGAACAAGGAAACTATATCTTTAATGTGTGAACTTATCTATCGTAGGTCTCTTTCCAGTTGTTATTGTCTTCCAGAATTAGGGCACATCATATATAATGATATAATATCCTCTCAGTCGTGTCGCTTGACGCTCAATCATTGCAGCTCCCTATGACGGTCTTCTCCATATCCTCTTCCTTTAACAACGTTGGTAGTGATTCGCGTCTTCACATCTTGACGCATTAGGGCCTTCTTCGTGGACACCATCATATCACCCTAACAATATGTATCAATTACTAAAGAAAACACAAGCACTTAAGAACAATGCAAAAAACCTGGACGTAGTAATGACCCCCAGACCTTGAAGAAGAGTTATCTTTTATACAAACGTTAGTCATTAACTCATCACATCAAAACCTTATCATGAAACAAAATAGATTTATAAACAAGAAGTATGTTCTTTAACCTTTCATAAAAATCATTAGGGTCAACAACAAAAAAACACATCAAATCCATTAACACAAACTCTAGTTATTTCCTCACAATATTGAATGAGAGACGTAGTCATGAGACCTAGACGGCGAAGGATGAAGATGAGATGATGAGCGTCAGGTCCACCAGTCCAATGACTAGGTCACGCGCTCGTGCCATCACTCGAGCCACACAGTCTTTGGTCAATCGGACACTCGCAAGCATCGGCACCACCTCGGCGTCGCCCTTGGTGACATTGGTGACGCTCGAGGACTCACCCCCTGGGGACACTACACCTCAGTGATGCTCAGTGTCACTCCCAGTGGCACCACAGTGGCGCTTTGCACCTGGTGCTCGATGTCGTCCCAACGACACTTGCCTTGGCGCTTGGCGCCCCAGTGCTCGTTGCCTTCCCCGTCGGCGCTCGACTGGCGCCCCGACGCTACGTTTCCTACACTTTTTCATTTTGAGGTTATTTGTTTAGACATTTCTATTTTGAGATTTTCTATTTCTATTTTTGGTATTGTTATTTTGGGCATATGCACAGCTCATGTGCGCCGGCCCATTAGCATGCTCGGCACATGGCCGCACTTGTAAGACTATATAAGCCCTCCTATGCTTCATTTCTATTTTACATTTAGCTTGAGTTTAAATGAAGGTGTGTTTCTCCTCATTAAACCCTAGGCTCCCATTTCGTTTGTTTGAATCATTCAAAGGCATCACGTTGCCTTCGCAACTTCAACATTGGATTCGCCACGATAACCTTAAAACGGTTAAGGTTGGTTCCATTGATTCGGCCATCATTACGTTGGAGTTGAGTCCTAGCCTCGAGTGGATCAAAGGCTACGCACGAGCGAGGTGGTTTGCTAACTTGGTCACGATTGAGATCCTGACGAAGAGGCACTTTCGAGGGTCGATTCGGATCAACTGGTATAAGAGCTCCATCGATCAAGTTAAGGTATTCTTACCTTATTGTAAACAAATATTAAAATACTAAAACATCTTCCTTCAACGTCAACGTCATGCTTCTTCAATTTGGGAGGAATTACCTGATGTGTCGTATTAGACGGATGACACCAACCAACCATGCAAGGAAAGAGAAAGGTTAGTTAGTCTAATGAACGACTAAACAAGGGTACAACAAACTAGGTTCTATGTGTTTTTATCCAGTTACTATCATTGTCTCTCGAATAAAACTCGGTAGACGATACATAACTGGAATACCCCCACTGAAACAAATGAAGATGTATGATCCAAAAGAAGACTCCAATGAATTGAGTCTTATAGGAATTATTTACGTTTGTTTGGGAACATTTGTAATTATCCCACAAAGTTTTAAAAATGACTTCTTTAAATAATCGGGTCCTTAACCAACCTCACCGCATGCGTGTTGTGCAAATTCAGATTGGTAAGAGGACATTCATAGACAGAAACCCGAGCGGGTTCCACGTTGTACTTCTCGCCCGAAATATATTAATTATGTGCATATAAGCTCTTATCTTATTTAATTTCAAAACGTGCATTACGTTAAGGCTTTTAATCCACATCAATCTCATTACGAGATACAACATGGGACGAATCCCGAATAATGACGCTAGCTAAGTGCACCACCACTTATATTCGAATAAGGGTAGGTCATGACCAAAAGTACTATGGCAATAATCCTCCTAATACCAAGATATAAAGAAACTGCTAAACCTCGCAAGGTATATAGTGTTTTTACGAATACTCGTGCTAACTAAGCAAACAAGTCCATACCAAAGTTCATCTAGTACCTTATAATAATAATAGATATATACGAGGGTCGTTGCTAGCAAATATACAACCTAATATATATAAGGTTCATTTCACACCAACTTAACACACAAGTTCCCAAACGAAATTTTCAATAATATGTATCCCAACTTAATAGCACAATCGATTCATTGTCAATTAAGATGAATATAGAATAAGTTACAAGAGCGAACCACCACTTGCCTTAGATCATTTTGATGTTAAAACGGCGTAACAACGGATGTCAGTTCTAACTCACGACTTGACTTCTGCTTCAATTCCGATTCAATAACGGTTCTGAGATGTACCCAAAAACAAATTACCATTAGTCAATTTTATTAATAAACTCAAAAGCCATTTTAACACTTTTATAAATAATATTTATAAATTCTAATTGTTGATTTTTTATGGTTATAAAATAACACAATTCTGAGCTAATGGAGCCATGGCTATACAGATCAAGTCAGCTTCGAACTTCCGACCTTGAATGGTCACTAAAAATTCTGACAACCGCTTGGTTCCTACTAAATGTTCCACATTGTGAAGATTCACCACAAATGGTTCACAAGCTTCATTGCAATTAAGCCCTAACTTACTCACACAATTCTCCAAAACAAAAGAATGCGTAGCACTAGAATCAAATAATATGCAAACTGACATAGAATGTAGGTATAAAGTACCTTGAACAACAGGAGTGTTTGATCCGTCGGCTTCATGCGTCTCATACAATCGTTGACCCTGACTACCCGATGCAACTGGAGCATTCCCTCTGTTCTGAACAGTCGACTGCATAGCAGTGTTAGCAGTCCCGGCAGGCCTTTGCTGAGGTCGGTTGTTATAGCTAACAGACCCTTGCTGGGATTCACCCTCCTAATGTCTTCGCTTGGAACAAAAAGTCTGCAAATGCCCCTCCTTCCCACAAGTGAAGCGAGTTCTCTTCCCTTTCGTGCACTCATTGCTCTTATGTCCAGGTGTCCCACAGTTATAACGCTGAACAAAGCCCTTACTCTGACCCGAATGTTGTGTAGAACTGACTGGTCGTCTTAGTCTTAGGTCGACTAGACTTAGAAAAATTTGACGGTGGAGTTGGCCGCTTGAATCCTCCATTCTACTAATTGTTACTCACTAACCTCTGTCGGTTACACTTTTTCGTTGACTGTTCCAGAGTCACTTCCAGTTTATAAGCAGCATCCACATACTGCTTCAGAGTAGTACAGTCATGACGCACCATCAATGGCTTAATATATGGGTTCACCCACTCATGTAAATTCTAGATCTTTTGCACCTCAGTAGCCACCTCAGTAGGTGGTTGAACTTAGCAGCCAAAGCAGTCACATTCAGTCCATCAGTCCTTGGGTAAAGAAACTCTTTGTGCTTCTCTTCCCTCATAGCCCGAGAGAAGAAACGGGCAGTCATCTTGGTCTTGAACATAGGCCAAGTCAGCTCGGGATGATCAGCTAATCTCGTGCTCTCTCACCATTCACTAGGCATATCTTTCAATTGTAATGAGGCAATGTGCACCTTCACAGCTTCTATGCAAACAATGTTCCTGAATAGTCGCTCCATGTGCAAGAACTAGTAGGCCACTTTGACGGGTTCACCAGTACCGTCATATGAATCGGGCTTCATGTAATTGATTGCTTTCAACGCACAACCATAGCTTCCTCCATCTCTCTGAACATGCGAGGGAGGCGCAATATTCATCGACTCCTCAATATCAGGAATAACCTAAGGAGCAGGATTTCCATGGGCTTGTTGAACCCTTGGCCTCACCATTTCTGTGACAGCTTGCATCACGATTTATTTGATTGCCTCAACAGCAGCAGCATCGAAGACAACCGGAGCAACATGAGGTATTTGCACCCTTTCACGTCCTACCTAAGGGTTAACTTTGGGCGGAACATTCACACATGGGTTATTGTAGGATCCAGACCCAGTTTCATCTTCCTGATTAGCTACACTCTTTATCTAGATCTGAGAGGCGTTACTCGGTCCAGCTTCTTGATGGGCGGTATTCCTAGTGTTCACCATCTGGTTGCGTTTACGTTTTTTTAGATATACTCCAATCAAATATTATATTATTAGTAATTAATACTTCAAATGCAATAATTTAAGATAGCCATCTAATAAACTTGCCACTTATTATTAAAGAAACACACCAAAATCAATTCAAACAACAACCCAAGAGGTTCAAAAATGAAATAACATCAGGAGACTACTGCTCCATTATTGTTCAAAATGGAAATGCTAGAAAGGAAAACAACTAATGCACTACAAGTCACTGCTTCTTAAGGGTCCTGAAACAGGTCTCTATATGCCTTAGCCGATATAGTCCTCTTCTTCGGAGGTAGCCCTTCCCCCAACTCTTCTGCTGGTCTCTTTGGTTCCTTAAGCTTCGGATCACTCGACCCCTCAGTTGGCACTGGTGGATAGCAGAACTTGTCCATAAACCCAGATTGGAGCTCTAAGGTTTTTAAACGTGGCCCTGAATTGGGGTCTTTCAGCTTTCTGGCGTGCTCTATGTTTTTGCAACAACGTCTGGACAGTTCCCAGCAGATGATTGAGAATCGACTCGAGATCGTAAGCCTTCTCCCTTGTGTCGTCCAAGGACTCCATCTACCCCTCCATATGCTCCTCTAGCATTTGGGTGCTCACTCTAATCTGTTGAGGCACAGTGTTGCCAGAAGAAAAGTAGGCTTCCCAAGGTCGAGTCGTCGCTCTCGTCCGCTCAGTCATTTCTTCGACAAAGAGGCAAGCCTCTGAAGGACTCATCCCACTCAGCGTCTCCTGTGTGATCGGACTTCTTGGGGGTTCAGTAGGAGAATAAATTGGAGAAGGAACCAAATCCATTGGAGGTGTCCTCGGGTCGTATTCCTCCCACTCGGCATTGGGAAATCCATTGGCCTCATATATGGCAGGAGAACAAGGTGAGAACGATGTCGTCTCGGAGTCGGACAGCTGAGCTGGTTTCGGATGAACCTGCTCCCTTTCACTCACATAGTCAGGATCCTCAATTGGATACTCTTCCTATGTGGCCTCCGAGAGAGGGGACTGCTTGGATTGCACTTGCCCTTCTCCTTCACTCTCGTACTCGGGGTCCTTGCTCGGATCCTCCTCCTCGGTGGTCTCAACTACCACTATATCCTCCACAGCTACCCTCGGCGAGGTGAAATGCACCACAGGGCTGTCATTCTTGACAGCAGCAACATAATCAGGCTCGGACTTGAGTGTTGGAGCGGTCTAAGATTCCTCCAAGGCTTTAAGCTGAGCTCTAGTGAAAATCATTGTCTGAAAAGAGATAAGGAAAGGTCAGAACTTTTCAAATATAGAAATTATACTTTCTATAAATAGGCATGAGTAAATAAAACTACTATTGCTGGCAGAAGCTTTTAAAAAAAAATCACACAAAACTACTAATCCAAACTTGATTCGTCTTTAAACCCGACCTTGTCTTCCATTTCAAACCTTTTGTAGGAATTTTAATATTATAGTTTTAAAATAACCCCCACAAAATAATTGTGATATAAAACCTTTTTAATGACATTTTGTATCCTAGTCTTACCTAAGGTCTAAAGAAAATTTCCACACCAAGTTTTTGTTTTATAAAACTCAAATAATCACAAAACGGTTTAAAAGTTTTGAATTTTAAAACCTTTAGCTCTGCTACCATAATTGTAACACCCCAAAATTACCATATAAATATTACCGCCAGTGACCTCGGAACGCATATCCAAAATCATTCAAGGCTTACAGTATTGATCGCAATGTAAATAATACAGAATTACATAAATAATTCAAAATGTCTTACAACGACGTTGCATAAAATGGCAACCAAATAATGTATTAAAAGTAATAGTGGAAGACTCAATAAAAATGTCAAGATTTCATAAACATGATCTTGCACCTTATTGTAAACAAATATTAAAATACTAAAACAGATGCCTTCAACGTTGACGTTATGCTTCTTCAATTTGGGAAGAATTACCTGATGTGTTGTATGAGACGGATGACACCAGCCAACCATGCAAGGAAAGAGAAAGGTTGGTTAGTCTAATGAAAGACTAACCAAGGGTACAACAGAAAAGGTTATGTGTGATTGTATCCAGTTACTATCATTGTCTCTCAAATAAAACTCGGTGGACGACATAACTGGAATACTCTCACTAAAACGAATGAAAAGGTATGATCCAAAAGAAGACTCCAATGAATTGAGTCTTATAGAAATTATGTATGTTTGTTTGGAAACATTTATAATTATCACACAAAGTTCTAAAAACAACTTTTTTGAATAATCGGATCCTTAACCAACCTCACCGCATGCGTGTTGTGCAAATTCAGATTGGTAAGAGGACCTGCATAGACAAAAGCCCGAGCGGGTTCCACATTGTACTTCTTGCCCGAAATATATTAATTATGTGCATATAAGCACTTATCTTATTTAATTTCAAAACGTGCATTACGTTAAGGCTTTTAATCTACATCAATCTCATTACGATATATTGCATGGGACGAATCCCGAATAACGGCACTAGCTAAGTGCACCACCACTTATATTCAAATAAGGGTAGGTCATGACCAAAAGTACTAGGGAAATAATCCTCCTAATACCAAGTTATAAGGAAACCGCTAAACCTCGCAAGGTATATAGCGTTCCTACGAATACTCGTGCTAACTAAGCAAACAAGTCCACACCAAATTCACACCAAAGTTCATTTGGCACATTATAATAATAATAATATATAGATATATACGAGGGTCGTTGTTAGCAAATATACAACCTATGATATATAAGGTTCATTTCTCACCAACTTAACACACAAGTTCCCAAACGAAATTTTTAATAATATTTATCCCAACTTAATAGCACAATCGATTCAATGTCAATTAAGATGAATATGGAATAAATTACAAGAGAGAACCGACACTTGCCTTAGATCGTTTTGACGTTAAAACGGCATAACAATGGATGTCGGTTCTAACTCACGGTTTGATTTATGCTTCAATTCTGATTCAATAACGGTTCCGAGATGTACCCAAAAATAAATTACCATTAGTCAATTTATTTTGATTAACTCATGAACCATTTCGATAATTTTATAAATAATATTTATAAATTCTAATCGTTGATTATTTTTTGTGGTTATAAATAATACAATATTATTTTCTTTATCAAATTAAAATAATATCTATTGTTTTAATTATTTAAACACCCAAATCATGCTTAATCTAAATTAAGCAAAAAAAAATCTAATATGCTGGATCATAACCTATGCACAGTACATATTCAACAACCTTCACACTACATGTCCAACCACATTTACGTACAACAATCCAACATGTATATATACAAGATGATGGTAGTATATATGTATATATAGAGAAGCAAAAATAGTATCTTATTACCATACAATGTTCTAAAAGTCGTTAGACGGAAGCTGGACAATGAGGGGCCTAGCGGGGGACTAGGCGAATTAATGCCTAATCCATATGATTAGTTTACTATGTTTTCTCAAATTCATTAATGTTTATAAAAACGATGTTGTGATAGAGTTTGATATTTTATTATGGACTTTATTTTACAAAACATAACCCAAAATTATATTCTATGCATCCGTCATCTCATCAGATGTTGTTGCTTCCACAACATCGAAAACTTCTTCACACCTAGACGACCCTAAGCATGGATTTTTAGAACACTGTTACGAATGATGTATATATATATATTCAATCAAAGCTAATACTTCATCCCTAATATTTGATGGTTGACTTATACATATATGCAGTATATGTAGTAGTATGATTAGTGAATTTAATTCACGACTAATCTAACATATACATACAACATATAAGTTAGAATCAAAGGAGCAATTGATTACCTTTGAGTTTGTTTGTTCGACCATTATGCATTGTTTTGTGATTTTGGGGTATTTCATGAATATTTCATATTATTGGACCTAGTTTGGGCTCATTATGCATTTTTTGTAGTTTTGGGACATTTCATGAATATTTCATACTATTGGGCCTAGTTTGGGCCCATTATGTATTTTTTATAGTTTTGGGGTATTTTGTGAATATTTCATACTGTTGGGCCTAGTTTGGACCCATTATGCATTTTTTGTGATTTTGAGACATTTCATAAATATTTAATAAATATTAAATGCGTACTAGTACATGTCATGACTTACAAACAACGGGGAAACACTAAAAACTAACAGCATCCGAAAAATACATACATAACAAAAAAGACATTATATTCCTAATCTCCACCCGGCTGACTCCCACTACCCTCCCCGGACTCGTGTATAGAATCCCGAAAAATTTGTGACGCACGAGGTAGAGGGGGGGCATCGGAGGAGTCCCAGCAGTCAGCATATGCAATAGCCGACTCATCATCTCGTGAACCTCCTTAGCGGGAATAACGTTCTTATCCGTCGGCGTATCCAAATAAGCACGGAGCTCACCAGCAACCAACTGGATCCGCTGTATTCGAAAATACCCATTAGAATTTATATATGACAAATTAATAATCAACATTAATTGAATTAAACAAATCAAACATACCGCAAGAGTGTCCACCGATGGTGTGGGATGGACAGGGCTCGCACGACGATCCTGTCTGGTGGATCTGGGATCCACCAGCACATGAGAATATTCGTCCAACCAATCCAGATAGTCTTCCGTCACGTCCCAATAACGCGTGGCTGGTGGAACCTCAATCTGGATCAGAGGCCTCAGATCCTCATCCCACGCCCCCAACAGATGATCCTCGAATGTGATTGAGTAATGGCTGAGGTCGTTCTGGCGGGTGACTAATTTCGGCTCTAGAGGTAAGACCGAGATCCCATGTACATGCCTAAACTGACGGAGGCAGCGGTCCGGCAGATACGGCTCCTGTATATTCATGATCTGGATTATTTCTCTAAACATGGAATGAGCGTACTCTAATCGGTCAAATGATACTTTAGCAAACGGGAACCACTGTATCTGTAACAAATAATATAACGAAATAGATTATAAAATATTTAGCATGAAGTACATATTATAAATTAAAATATTAATATAACGAAACAGATTACCTCCTCATATCTAATGTTGTCCAGCAACTAGCACATACAAACCAAACGGCCAGAATCCTTGCCCTGTGGGACCTCCTGGCCGTCTCTGATGGCACCACCATCGTCGGCCATGGCAGCTGGGTCCGTGACATAATGTCCACGGAAATGGGGAAAGTATGCCCATATCCATGACTATATAACAAGATCGAACAAAGTAGAGGATTAGAAAATAAATAATTATAACGTAAATTTAAAATTTATTTCTTACCCTCAAAAGTATGCCACAACTGGAAATGCCATGCGCCTCTCGTCTGGACGCCTGTCCTAAGTTCCGATACAGGAACGCCAAGATGCATGCTCCCCATGCATATCGGCTTGTGGCCTCGTGGTCGAACAGTAGTGCCAACCACTTGTGCTTGATTAGATGGGTAGACTTGTCGACCAACACTGTGGAGCCGAGCATCAAGAACATATAAAGTGAAGCCAAGACGGTCTCGTCCCTCTGCTCGCTCCCCATCATTCGTTCCAAATCGTCCTGTCGCCTCTTGATAGGAATGCCGCCACTAGAGTACCACCTATCCACATGAGTACTATCCTCAAACCCAAAAAGCTCCAGCGCAATCCTCTGTCTAAGTTGTGGATCTTTCAGGCCTGGTGTCGTACAACTCCTCCTGTCAATGGGCATCCTAAGTAACTCATAAACATCGTGTAGCGTAATCGTCATCTCGTCTCATGGGAAATGGAACGATGACGTCTCAGGGTGCCATCTCTCCACAAAAGCCGAGACCATGACGCAATCAACTGCCCCGGTGCCAAGAACACATAGATGTGTGAGACCACTACGCTCTGTTAGCCGAAACCATGAGTTTGGATCGGGTCTGATGAACTCCTCCAAGTGAGTGATGATGCCGACATGGAAGTGAACCCTTAAGACCTTACGGGTCTGCATGTTCGATAATTAATATTAGCTACGAAATTAACAAAAATAATTTATATACAAGACAAATAAGGGATAATGGCCAACATACGTACCAAATCCCGAGTTTGTTGGTGCATCTGACGACTCGAAATACAGGGAGCTTGGACAACATCTGGAGCCTCCTCTAGAGCAGCCTTTGGAGTGATCTGTCCTCTAGCTCTCATGCGTCGCTGTCTAGGAAGGATGGGGGCACGAGGGGGAGGAGGGCCCACAGGGGTCAGGTCAAAAATCGCCATCGTGATATGTGTGGTGTAGCTGGGAAGGAGGAGAGGGATACGCGGCCCTCCTGGCAACCAAGAAGACTGTCGTAGAATGGGCCCAAGAGTTGGAGCCGGTGCAGGGGAAGGAACGGGGGAGGGGACAACAGGACTGGTCTGGACCGGGGAGGGAACGGGGGAGGACACAAGAGATGGGACAAAACAAGCGGGTGGAGGGTCTGTCTTGTAATACCCCCAAAACTTAACCCTTTTGGAAAGGTATTACCGCCAGTGACCTCAGTGTTCCTTACCGAGATCACCCAAGGCTTTACCGTTTAAATACAATTTATGAAATACAAATGATACATAATGATCAAAGCATTCAATTCCAAAACATAACATTGTCAAGGAAACATGAGTTACGGGATTACAACCCAATCCCGAATAGGTCAACACAGAGTTTAAACCAAATACAGCGGAAGTCTTATAAAGCACATTACAACCAAAGTCATTGTCCAAAAGATCTCAACCTGATTAAATAAATAATTAAAACGTTCAAAAACCACCGTCGACTCCATAGTCCTTCTATTCTTCTGAGTTACTTTCGATCTGATGTGCCGAATCGAATGGATGACACCAGCCCACATGCGGAGAACAAAGTTCGTGGGTTAGTCTACTTGAATAGACTAGCAAGGGTATAAAGCAGAATGGTTCGGAGCAGTCGTATTAGGTTAGACTCATCGCTTCTCGAATAATAATCGATGACGATAGTCAACCATCATACTCCTACTGGAATAGACAAGAGGTATGCATAAGAGAAGATTCTGGAAGACTGAATCTTCACAGAAATCAACTCGAAAAGAGACTCCAAGAGATTGAGTCTTTAAGGAAATATGACAAATCTGGAATGTTTACCGCATCATACAACAATGATTTAAAAGTTGACTGAGATGCTTCGGTTCACGACCAACCTCATCGCCTATAGCGAATCCAGATTGGAAAGAGAACGTACTATGATCAAAGTCGAGACGAGTTTTCCTAGCTGCACTATAACTTAGCTGCACTACTCGCCCAAGGTTTATTAATTATGTGCGTCGAGTAGCACTTATCTGATTTATGATTCAAAAACACACATCACGTTATTAGACTTTTACATGTGTACCCCATCATTGGGACGACACGTCTTAGTATACGTTTCGTCGAGAGTGACGTACACCGGAAGGTTTGTGACACCAGCTAAGTGTCCTGCCTCTACACACTTGTGAAAGAGACCGATCATGATCTTAGAATAGTACCAGATGGAGATAAGCCACCCCGATACCAGATTATAAAGAAACGACTGGACCGAGTCTGAGTAACGTTCCTATCTAACAGTGCTAACTAAACAGTTACAGCACAATAACAGTTACAGGATAAATCCACATAAAGGCCCGAAAGGCGATCACAGATAATAGTGTTGTTCTAACATATATACAACCTATTATATGATTTTCAAAACAGTTTACCAAAACCGTTTCCAGACAAACAGAGTATTTATTCCAAATTAATTACTCAGATAAACTACTGATAATTAATGCAAATATGGAACGAATGAGGAAGAGTGAACCGCCACTTGCCTTAATCCGCAGAATAGAAACAAGCCTTACGACAACGACGGGATTCCGGGCTCGACACGGGTATACCTCCGCTAGCACAAACACCTTCGAGTCGACCCATAAAAGGAACCCTAAGTTAGATCCGACATAACCATAGTACGAATCTAAAAACGACGAAGGAAAACGAAAGGAAAGATGCCACGACGACAACCAACCAAGCCAAAGCCACAAAGGCATTCTGGACACTGGCGGCGGTCGCTGTTCTTGGTGGTGGTCGCCGCAGTTCATCACGGCGGGCGCCGTGAAGAACTCAGACGACGGAAACGAGAGAAAATCTCACCAAAACGATGCGCGTTTCGACCCCTTTCCGCCTTGCTTGGGTTCTGACCTCCAAAGGCAACCAAAAGGCTTCTAAAAGGGCTTCTGGAAACACCACCAAATGACACCGACGAGAGCTTCCGAACTCCGGCAAAACACAACTCCGACGACACGAAAATTTGGCAGAGGTTCGGTGTTTGGGATGGCTCAAATCCCTTCCCCAACACCTCATTTTATAGCCAAAGCATCGGGAGCACGAAGATGGGCCTACGAAAGCTAGTTCGGCGCTTGCCAGAACCACGCCGGCGACCATCGGGCAAAGACCTCCAGACAACGACGGCGGCAATTACGGCGGGCGCCGTAATTTACGGCGGTCGCCGCCGTAGCCTGGCACGCCAACTACCACCTCGAGCATTGGGACGACGGGTGCCATGACTGTACGGCGGTCGCCGTTCTTGGATCTCGCGACGGCGGTCGCCGTGACTGTACGGCGGTCGCCGTGACCAGCTTTTCCCGCACGTTCAGCTTTGAACGAACATGACATTAACCCGGGATAAAAATTATCGTACTCGAATGAATATTAAAATCCAATGCATGTCGTCTGTATATTATTTCACTGAGAAAAATATTACAGATACAGAGCACATTACAGAATGTCTCAAACTCTCTGTATTAAATCCGACGTACACAACGGGTACTCGGGAAAATTCCAAAATTCCCAAAATAACCTTACAAAAATACGGGGTATCACATCTCCTCCCCCTTAAAAGAAGTTTTGACCCCGAAACTTAGGTCGAGAATAACTCGGGAAAACGCCTGAGCATATATGACTCGGTTTCCCATGTCTCCCAAGTAACTTCTTCGGTCCCGGACTTGGACCACTGAATCCGTACCAACGGTATGATCTTGCTATGCAAATGCTTCTCCCGATGCTCCAAAATGTGCACGGGTAACTCTTCATAAGTACCATTAGCTTGAATCTCGATGTCCTCATAGCTAAGCACATGAGACTCATCTGGCACATACTTTCTGAGTAAAGATACATGGAACACGTTATGCACCGGATGAGCCGATGGCGGCAACGCCAAGCGATACGCTAGAGATCCTACTCTATCCAGAATCTTGAATGGTCCCACGTAGCGAGGGTTAAGCTTCCCACGCTTACCAAATCTGAAAACTCCTTTGGATGGCGATACCTTGAAAAAACCTTGTCACCGACCTCGAACTTGACAGTCCTATGCTTCCGATCTGCGTAGGACTTCTGTCGAATCTGAGCGGTCAACATCCTTTGTCTGATCAAAGCAATGTCTGAAGCCGTCCTTTCGACCAACTCTGGTCCAAGCAGAATTTTGTCGGCATTATCATCCCAACAAATCGGAGATCTGCATCTGCGACCATACAAAGCTTCAAACGGAGCCATCTTGATTGTAGCATGTCAGCTATTGTTGTACGTGAACTCAATCAGACTCAAGCTGTCCTCCCAGTTAGTCGGACGATCGAGTACACAAGCTCTAAGCATATCCTCCAGGGTCTGGATGGTCCTTTCAGACTGGCCATCTGTCTGAGGATGAAACGCGGTGCTGAACCTCAACTCGGTTCCCATAGCCTTATGAAGTTCCTGCCAGAACCTTGACATGAAACGGCCATCTCGGTCCGATATAATGGTCTTAGGAATGCCATGTAAGCGGACAATCTCCTTCTGGTAGACTTCTGCTAACTTATGGGTTTCCTATGCGGTCTTGATGGCTATGAAATGAGCACTCTTCGTAAGCCTATCCACAATTACCCAGATAGCATCTCTCTGACTTTGAGTTTTGGGTAGCCCAGTGACGAAGTCCATGGCGATATCTTCTCATTTCCATTCTAGCACAGGGAGAGGTAGCAACTCACCACCTAGCCTGCGGTGTTCGATCTTGACCTTCTGGCAAGTTAAGCACTTTTCCACAAAGTCTGCTACGTCCCACTTCATGTTTGGCCACCAAAACTTCTTCATGAGATCCTTGTACATCTTGCTAGAGCCAGGATGCACAGAATAAGCATATGAATGAGCTTCTCTCATCACCAACTGACGAAGACCTTCTGTGTCAGGCACACAGATCCGATCCTGAAACCAAAGTGATCCATCATCCTGAACCATAAAACTGGGAGCTTTCCCGTCCATCACTTCACTGCTTAACTTCACCAAGATGATGTCATCGACTTGCTTTTCTTTGATCTGATCCAGCAGTGTAGCCTGAATTTCCATCATACTCAGGTACCCTCTACGCTGGTCATACAAGACTTCAATGTCGCATGACTCTTGGTTTAGCTTGGTCTGAGCAGTAAGTAGAGCAACTACAGTCTCGTGTGTTGTCTTCCGGCTTAGTGCATCAGCTACTACATTAGCCTTGCCCGGATGATACAGCAACTCCATGTCGTAGTCTTTGAGCAATTCTAGCCAGCGGTGTTGTCTCATATTTAGCTCCTTTTGAGTAAATATATACTTGAGACTTTTGTGGTCAGTGAAGACTTGGCATCTTATACCGTAGAGGTAATGCCTCCAAATCTTCAGCGCAAAGACAACCGCTGCTAGCTCAAGATCATGTGTCGGATAGTTTTCTTCGTACGTCTTGAGTTGCCTGGATGCATAAGCAATGACTATGCCCCTCTGCATCAAAACACAACCAAGATCACACTTTGAAGCATCACTATAGACCACATAATCGCCGTTCCCTTCTGGGAGTGCTAACACGGGTGCCGAGGTCAGCCGTCGTTTCAACTCCTGGAAACTGGTCTCGCACTTGTCATTCCAGACAAACTTCTTGTGAACCTTGCGGAGTAGATTGGTCATAGGTAGAGCGATCTTTGAAAATCCTTCTACGAACCTTCTATAATACCCGACAAGTCCAAGAAAACTGCGCACCTCCTTTACGTTCTGGGGTTGTGTCCACTTAGCCACCACTTCAATCTTTTGGGGATCAACCATAACCCCATTTTTATTGATCACGTGGCCTAAGAAAGCCACTTCCTTTATCCAGAATTCACATTTAGACAATTTAGCAAAAATATGATGTTGTCTAAGGATTGACAAGGCAATCCGCAGATGTTCCTCGTGGACTTCTTCATTCGGAGAATAGATCAGGATGTCGTCGATGAAGACTACCACGAACTTATCCAAGTACTGGTGAAAACATTGGTTCATCAAATCCATAAAGACAGCTGGAGCATTTGTAAGCCCAAAAGGCATCACTACGAACTCGTAATGACCATATCTGGTCCTAAACGCAGTTCTAGGAATGTCCTGCTCACGAATCCTGAGTTGATGATATCCAGATCTCAGGTCGATCTTGGAGAAAACCTTTGCTCCCTGCAACTGGTCCAACAGGTCATCAATCCTAGGCAAAGGATACTTGTTCTTGATCGTCACCTTGTTCAACTCTCGGTAGTCGATACAAAGTCGGAACGATCCGTCCTTCTTTTTGACGAACAATACCGGAGCACCCCACGGCGATGCACTCGGCCTGACATAACCTTTGTCAAGAAGATCTTCAAGTTGATTCTTCAATTCTTGTATCTCATCTGGAGCCATCCGATACGGTGATTTGGAAATCGGCGTCGTACCAGGCTCGAGATCAATTGAAAACTCTACGTCACGGTTCGGGGGTAATCCAGGAATTTCTTTCGGAAAGACATCCGAAAACTCCCTAACTACAGGAATATCAAGAGCCTCAGGTCCATCCTTCGCATGCGAATCCAAGTAGCAAAGGTACCCGACACATCCTTGTCGTAGTAGCTTAAACGCAGCCATCGCATTGATCAGCTTGCCGTTATCAGCGTCATTCCGACCTTTGAACTTGCACACGAACTGGCCCCCATATGACACCGTCACTGTTCTTGAACTGAAGTCGATCACCGCCTTGTGACGCGTCAGCCAATCCATACCGAGGATAATGTCGTATGGTGCCATGGCTATACATATTAGATTTGCCTCGAATTCCTTACCCTGAATGGTAATTGGAAAGTCGGACAGATGTTTGGTTCCCACCAAACGTTCTCCATTAGGAAGACTAACAACAAAAGGATCGCACGAATCGTTGCACACTAAGTCTAACTTGCTAACACAGCTATCCGAAATAAAGGAATGCGTAGCACCAGAATCAAACAGAATGCACACTGAAGTAGAGTGAAGGTATAGAGTACCTTGAGTAATCGGAGCGTTGGGTCCATCTGCTTCACGCATTTCGTACAAGCGTTGACCCTGACTTCCAGAAACAGCTGGGGCCTTCCCCCTGTTCTGAGCAGTCGTCGGCACTGACGGGCTAGGAGTCTCGGCAGGCTTGAATCTAGGTCGGTTGCTCTGATGAACTGACCCTTGCCGCGACTCTACTCCCTTCTGCTTCCCCTGCTTGCAGAACTTTTGCAGATGACCATCACGTCCACACCCAAAGCACGACCTCTTCTCCTTCTGACACTCATTGCTCTTGTGCCCAGTCGTACCACAGTTATAACACTGAACTGAACTCCTGGTTTGTCCTGACTGCTGAGTCGACCCTCCTTGCGTCATCTCCGTCTTAGCTCGGCCGGACTTGGCAAAGTTAGACGGTGGCGCAGGGCGCTTAAAACCACCTCCCTGGTTCTGGTTCTGCATCGACTTCTGTCAATTGCGCCTTTTGGTCGACTCCTCTAGAGTTACCTCCAGCTTATAGGCACAATCCACATACTGCTCCAAGGTAGAGCATGTGTGGTGCACCATTAACGGCTTGATATCCGGGCTCATCCACTCGTGGAAGTACCAGATCTTTTGGGCCTCGCTGGTGATCTCGGCAGGGGCGTACTGTAAAAGATGATTGAACTTAGACGCCAACTCGGTCACTTTCAGACCATCCGTCTTTGGGTACAAGAACTCTTTATGCTTCTCCTCTCTCATAGCACGAGAGAAAAAGCGATCAACCATCTTGGTCTTGAACATCGACCAAGTCAACACTGGGCTTTCTGCTAAACCTGTGCTCTCCCACCACTCGCTAGCCTCCTCCTTCAGTTGAAGAGAAGCGATATGGACTTTCTCGGCCTCAGTACACTCCACGTTCCGAAATAGCCTTTCCATATGGGAGAACCAATGAGTCACTGCTACTAGCTCCCCTTTCCCGTTATAGCAATCGGAACTCATGGAAGTGATGGTCTTAAGAGCGCGACCATAGATGTCTCTAGCCCTGATGGCATTCTCCTGAACCACAGGGTTTCCGGTCTCCACAACATCAGGAACCGCTGGGTGAGTAGGCACTTCTTGCGCTTGAGGCGCACTGGGTCTTAATATGTCTGCAATTGCCTGCATCACAATCCCGCGAATCGCCTCAACAGCTGCGGCATGAAACAGCACCGGCGCTTGGGTCTGATCCTGACCTTCACGCCTATGCTGGACGCGAGACTCTGACTCGTGCTCATCCTGAACACCTCTTCCTGTTGGCCTGGGATCTTGGCTAGTCCCAGCACCGGCTCGAATCGAGTTCCTCGTGCTTCTTGGGTTCACCATCTGTTTACCGATCCAATTCCAAGCATTCAATACATTAATATTATGCAATATACTTGTGCAATATACCAATGTAAGGAAATTACTCAGAATAGATCAACTTGGCATTTTATAGATGAACCTTCGAACTGTTACACAAGCTACACATAAGTCTATCATCCGAGCGCTAGGACAACATTGCTCGAAGATAAAAGTGTTTCACAGAGTACTTGCCGCAATACTGAAATATTACACATAGTACAAACTTGGAATACTAAGAAACGAAACTACTGCGATAGGCAATGCCAATTCTCATCAGGGCGTTCCAAAATGTCTCCCATAAGACTGGCTACTCGTGCAAGGTCTCTTCGGACTAGGCTCACCATCGAGCTCTGGCGATGGGTTTCGCACCCTGCTTGACCCTGAAGCACATGGTCCTATCTCAGTCATGGTAAAGTATGGGTCGTCCATGACTGGCCTTCCTATCCCAGCCCTCCTCTGAGTACTGGCAATCAGCTCATCCCTCTGACGC
The DNA here is from genome assembly GCA_027886185.1 of Rheum nobile. NCBI lineage: Eukaryota > Viridiplantae > Streptophyta > Magnoliopsida > Caryophyllales > Polygonaceae > Rheum > Rheum nobile. The sequence continues at coordinate 892,109 of WOAB01000146.1, read as the reverse complement.
TGTTGTTCTGCAGAGATTACCTCGCTCTGGCGGAGGATCTCTTGTAGCTCGGATTCTGACCTCCTTCTCCTTGGAGTAGGGATAGGCTGAGATTCCCTGTCACTTCTCCTAATACCGTACTCGGTATACAGTGCCTCCCAATCAGCTTCTGACATGGGTGTGTACTCTGGCACTGGTGGCAACTCTTGCGTAGGTGGTAACTCTGTACCGGGGTGAATAAATTATATCCCCGTTTCCTGACTATCCACCAGCAAGTGCCTCAAGTCATCGGACTCCTGATTTTGTCCGCTGAGGTCCATCTCGGCATCCTCCTCGGGATCATCCTCGATGGGGTCCTCTTCCTCTTCGGGGTCATCCTCTATGGGGTCCTCTTCTTCATCTTCCTCCTCGCTCCTTTCAATAATCATATCCATCGGGTAATCGTCATGGTAGTACCCTCTTGCGTACCTAGATGATTCATCTTCTTGCATTGCTTCCTCCCTTGGTGGCTCCACTGGCGCTGTCACAGGAACTACAGCATTCCTTGACACCAGGACTACCGACTCAGGAAGCACATGCTTGATCTCCTCAGATGGGCTGATCGGGCCTCCAACCTCAAAGCACCTCTGGGTATAGGGAAGTCTAGCCTTCCGGGAGACGGTGAATCGATCTCGGCATCTTTCGACCCCTTCTTCTGAGAGAGACATGAACCCATCTCCTATAGGATAACGATGAAGGAATTAGTCTTTCTAGACATAGAAGCAAGCTTACTATATCAGACTATCCAGAAGACATGACTATGAACGGTGTTTTTAAATTCTTTTTACTTTGAAAATTCAGAGCCCTTTTTAAAGCATTTTCGAAAACGGATAAATGATATAAAAATCCCAAACCCGTTTTAAAACCTTTGGCTCTGATACTACAATTGTAACACCCCCAAAACTTAACCCTTTTGGAAAGGTATTACCGCAAGTGACCCCAGTGTTCCTTACAGAGATCACCCAAGGCTTTACCGTTTAAATACAATTTATGAAATACAAATGATACATAATGATCAAAGCATTCAATTCCAAAACATAACATTGTCAAGGAAACATGAGTTATGGGATTACAACCCAATCCCGAATAGGTCAATACAGAGTTTAAACCAAATACAGTGGAAGTCTTATAAAGCACATTACAACCAAAGTCATTGTCCAAAAGATCTCAACCTGATTAAAGAAATAATTAAAACGTTCAAAAACCACTGTAGACTCCATAGTCCTTCTATTCTTCTGAGCTACTTTCGATCTGATGTGCCGAATCGAACGGATGACACCAGCCTACATGCGGAGAACAAAGTTCGTGGGTTAGTCTACTTGAATAGATTAGCAAGGGTATAAAGCAGAATGGTTCGGAGCAGTCGTATTAGGTTAGACTCATCGCTTCTCGAATAATAATCGATGACGATAGTCAACCATCATACTCCTACTGGAATAGACAAGAGGTATGCACAAGAGAAGATTCTGGAAGACTGAATCTTCACAGAAATCGACTCAAAAAGAGACTCCAAGAGATTGAGTCTTTAAGGAAATATGACAAATCTGGAATGTTTACCGCATCATACAACAATGATTTAAAAGTTGACTGAGATGCTTCGGTTCACGACCAACCTCATCGCCTACAGCGAATCCAGATTGGAAAGAGAACGTACTATGATCAAAGTCCAGACGAGTTTTCCTAGCTGCACTATAACTTAGCTACACTACTCGCCCAAGGTTTATTAATTATGTGCGTCGAGTAGCACTTATCTGATTTATGATTCAAAAACACACATCACGTTATTAGACTTTTACATGTGTACCCCATCATTGGGACGACACATCTTAGTATACGTTTTGTCGAGAGTGACGTACACCGGAAGGTTTGTGACACCAGCTAAGTGTCCTGCCTCTACACACTTGTGAAAGAGACCGATCATGATCTTAGAATAGTACCAGATGGAGATGAGCCACCCCGATACCAGATTATAAAGAAACGACTGGACCGAGTCCGAGTAACGTTCCTATCTAACAGTGCTAACTAAACAGTTACAGCACAATAACAGTTACAGGATAAATCCACATAAAGGCCCGAAAGGCGATCACAGATAATAGCGTTGTTCTAACAGATATACAACCTATTATATGATTTTCAAAACAGTTTACCAAAACCGTTTCCAGACAAACAGAGTATTCATTCCAAATTAATTACTCAGATAAACTACTGATAATTAATGTAAATATGGAACGAATGAGCAAGAGCGAACCGCCACTTGCCTTAATCCGCAGAATAGAAACAAGCCTTACGACAACGACGGGATTCCGGGCTCGACACGGGTATAGCTCCGCTAGCACAAACACCTTCGAGTCGACCCATAAAAGGAACCCTAAGTTAGATCCGACATAACCATAGTACGAATCTAAAAACGATGAAGGAAAACGAAAGGAAAGATGCCACGACGACAACCAACCAAGCCAAAGCCACAAAGGCATTCTGGGCACTGGCGGCGGTCGCTGTTCTTGGCGGCGGGCGCCGTGAAGAACTCAGACGACGGAAACGAGAGAAAATCTCACCAAAACGATGCGCGTTTCGACCCCTTTCCGCCTTGCTTGGGTTCTGACCTCCAAAGGCAACCAAAAGGCTTCTAAAAGGGCTTCTGGAAACACCACCAAACAACACCGACGAGAGCTTCCGAAATCCGGCGAAACACAACTCTGACGACACGAAAATTTGGCAGAGGTTCGGTGTTTGGGATGGCTCAAATCCCTTCCCCAACACCTCCTTTTATAGCCAAAGCATCGGGAGCACGAAGATGGGCCTACGAAAGCTAGTTCGGCGCTTGCCAGAACCACGCCGGCGACCATCGGGCAAAGACCTCCGGACAACGACGGCGGCAATTACGGCGGGCGCCGTAATTTACGGCGGTCTCCGCCGTAGCCTGGCACACCAGCTACCACCTCGAGCATTGGGACGGCGGGCGCCGTGACTGTACGGCGGTCGCCGTTCTTGGATCCCGCGACAGCGGTCGCCGCGATTGTACGGCGGTCGCCGTGACCAGCTTTTCCCGCCCGTTCAGCTTTGAACGAACATGACATTAACCCGAGATAAAAATTATCGTACGCGAACGAATATTAAAATCCAAGGCATGTCGTCTGTATATTATTTCACTGAGAAAAATATTACAGATACAGAGCACATTACAGAATGTCTCAAACTCTCTGTATTAAATCCGACGTACACAACGGGTACTCGAGAAAATTCCAAAATTCCCAAAATAACCTTACAAAAATACGGGGTATCACATGTCTCATCTGGCAAAATTGGGTCAAAGGAAACCCTATACTCTCCCACCAAGTCCTCGTCATCGTCTGACACCTGACGCGCCGCCTCATCAATCGGCATATCGTCACCAGATGTGACGTATGCGTCCTCCATGCTCGCATCCTCGGTCGGACCAGAAGCTGGAACTGGCGACTCTGTACATAATAATTATGCCCTTATTTGCGTCGCGCGGCGACGCACTGTCGCTGAGATGAGCCTTCGAGGCACAGCACGTCGATCGGCTACCGGATCCAGATGTGTCAGCCCCTCAGATCCTCCCAAGGCGTCCCGTAACGCCTAAAATTTTTATTTGATAATTTATTATAAACGTTATTTGATTATCGCATTTCATTAATATATTTCTCTATAACAAATTTAATTTCGAATAATGAAGAAAATCTAAGTTCTAATTTGATTACTCTACATTTGAAGAAATCTAATTAGAATTTAGAATAAAATCTAATTCTAATTTGATTTCATTATAACTTACATTTCATTATTACACATTAAATTTTGAATAATGAAATCTAATTATATACTAATTTCTTTTTTCTAATTCTTATAAAATATGATTTTATTATAATAACATTTCATTATATTACGTACACTCTTTGGACCCGATTTCCCCATTATGGCCCAATATAGCCAAATTGGGCTCAACCCGGCCCACTACCATAATATTATGGCCCAATAAGGCCCAAGATGGCACAATATGCCATACTAGGGACCAATCACCCTAATATGGCCAAATCTGGCCCAATATGTTCAAAACAGGCCTAATAAGCCACATTCGGGTACTATACGGTAGACTTGGGCATCTTCGGGCCCGGGCCGGATATGGTCCGGGTTTGACCTAAAAAATTTGTCCGTTTATCCGGGCTCGGGCCGGGCTGAGCCCGGGAATAGGGCTTGGATAGTTGTCCAAGCCCGTCCGCATTCCCGGGCCCGGGTAGCCCGCCGGGACCCGTATTTGGTTTTGTATATAATTCACATCTTATAATTCATGTCCATAATTAAAAAAATATCAAAATTTTTATAAGTCCAAATAGTCTTTCCACCTTACAATAAAAACATTAAATATCCAATATCAAAGTCTACACACATGTGAGAACGAGGGGTAGAGTGGAGTTTGTAACCCTTATAAATTTAGCTTTTATATTACTTAGTTTAAGTGTTTTTTTAATAGTAGTAATAATGTAATGTTATATATATAAATAATATTTATATATTATATAAGTAATATTTATATATTATATATGGGCCGGGCTTACTGGCCCTACAGGGCTTGACCCCTTGTCCATACCCGGCCCTTCCGGTACTCGGGCCGGGTATTTTCGGCCCTTTAGGGCTTACTATCTTGTCCATACCCTCCCGTTTACACGGGCGGGCGAGCCGGACGGGCTAGTCCGCATTTTCCTAGGTCTACTATACGGCCCAATCGATATTCATATTTCATATTCTAATTTCATATCTAAATATTCTAAAATTCATATTCTAATTTCATATCTAAATAATCTAAAATTCATATTCTAATTTCATATCTAAATAATATAAAATTCATATTAATTTCAATTTCTAAATAATATATTTTTAATTTCAATTCATATTCTAATTTCATATCTAAATAATCTAAAATTCATATTCTAATTTCATATCTAAATAATATTAATTTCATATTAATTTCAATTTCTAAATAATCTATTTTCAATTCATATTCTAATTTCATATATGAATTTTATATTATTTAAAATTCATATTTATTTCAATTTCTAAATAATCTAATTTCATATCTAAATTTCATATTTATTTCAATTTCTAAATAATCTAATTTCATATCTAAATTATCTAAATTTCATATTTATTGTTCAATTCTAATTTCATATTGTAACTAATGAATATAAATTTGGATCTAAAAATGTTAATTCTAAAATCATAATATTCTTTCAGTTCTAAAATATGCATACTATCTAATTTCATAATATTCATACCTACATCTTACGAATCTAATTTCTAATTTCGTAACGAATACAATTTAACTAAATCTAACTAATACAATTTATTCTCAAAATGCATTACTTACCTAACGGATGCCTGGTGCAGGAGCAGGTGTAACGTCGGTAGGCACACTCGATCGGGTCACCCGTCGTCTCACAACACCCCTCGTCCGTCGGGCTAAAGTATATGCCTCCTCCTCCTCCTCCTCCTCCTCCTCCTCCATGGACACCCAAACCTCCGCCGGACCTTCATCGGCGCCCTCACCTCCGACCTCCCTCTGCCTAAACCACCTCCACCTGCGGCCTCCAACTGAACAGCACCACCACCAGCCGCCCACTGACTAGAACCAGAGACACTGCCTCCGGTCGCCAGATCTCTGACTGCCAAATCTGCGAAGCCACCGCCTTCGTCCACCTCACCACCACCATTCGGACCGCCAGAACCACCACAACTTGATTCCATGCCTGAATTTTACGACAACTAAGAGGAGAAGATGGAAATCGAGATCGAAAAAAAAAACGCTTTCTCAGATCTGGATAAAAACGAAAATCAGAGGAGGGAGAAGAAGACTTGTACGCGTAAATAAGCGTACAACTCTTATGCGTTAACATTTAACGCACAGAGATTGTGCGTTAAATGTTAACGCATAAATGTGCGTTAATGGACTGGGCCTTGCAAGGCCCAGTCCATTAAAGCACACAGCTCTTATGCGTTAACATTTAACGCACAGGCATTTTTCCCCTTTTCACTATTTGGACCATTTTGCCCCTTATACGTCTAAGTTAAACGCACAGACTTAAACTACTACACTTACCGCGCCAAATAGTTTACATTTAGACGAATTTCCATGTACATGTAAGTTTTTCCTATTTTTATTACCATCTCTTCCACCTTCTTATAATACTCTAATGCTTCGCTCCTGCAATTTAATTTAACAAGCTAGTATAGTTGCTTTTTATAAATTTATATGTGTGATTTTGGAGGGGGGAAATTGTAAACAATTGATTATATATACCCCAAAGTCAATCCATTTATTCAGTTACTTGTATTTTTTATTTTTTATTTTATTTTGAAAATAGGTAAATACGATTAAAGGAAAGTTGCACAAGGCTCAAGGATTACACTTCACAAGTTTCCAAAATTCCAACGAGGGAATTACATGATATTCAAAGAGGGCAGCCAATACAAAGTGGGATTAAGATGGATTCCGCGTAATAAATTGGAGTTAAGATGGATTCCGATAATGTAATATTAAAGTTTTGGTTAATTCATAGATTAATTATGCAAAGAAAAAAACTAATCCCAAACTATTGAGTTGGTCCGTATATATCGTCCAAAATAACCTTAATAACAACATTTTGATATTAAAATTTCTAGAAATTCAAACATAAAATAAAATAAAATGATTTTTCCTTGAAATTTTAATATAAATAAATTAAAATACATATTTATATTTTAACTATTATAAATAATAATTATTATATGATATATTTTGACTTAAGCATATACAAAATACATTAAAAATCAATATATCCAAAATCATGTCGATAAAAATAAAACTATTATGATATTTTTTTAGTAATTAAAAGTCCGAAAAGATTTTAAAAAATATATATATATATAGATAGATGGCCAGAAGTCTCGCGTTGCGCGGCAAGTTGAAGGCCTGCCGGCCTAGCAGTTTCGTGGCGTGTTGAGGGCCATTGAAGGACTGCCGGCCTAGCAGCGAAACGCAGCGTTTTGTCCCTTGAAGCATCCCTGGGAAGCGCATCTCCATTTCTTCTTTTGGAGCATCAGACCGATCGATGCTTGGCCATTTTGGGCTGGGTTTAATATATTCTATTCCTAAGCACCCCTAAAAGTGCATACCCTAATAATCTAGATATAACGTACAGAACAAAGTAGATTACTTGCAAATGGGAGGCCAAGTCTGAGAGGCAGCCTCCTGAGATGAATAGCGAAGACTAAGATAATCCTTCCACTCCAAAACCTTTTCGTTTCTCGTCCCAAGCTTGGCCCCAACGAACCCATCTCTTTTATACTTGACCTTCTCCGACGTCAGCATCCCGAAGAACCGATGTCCCGCCTCCATCAACTCCGCTGGTAACCCGTGGTTCTCCACCTGGAAGAACCCGTACCGGGTGGCCGCCGCACAGATTGCGCCCCGCGTGCGCCCATCATTCCAGTCGGAGACGTCGATGATCGGGATCGATTTGTCAAAGACAACCTTAGAGGCGTGAGCCGGCGGCTGGCTGAACGTAGTTGGAGGGCACGTGGGTTAACCCCATGGCGGCTAGCCCTCTTACGCCGTGGCCTTGGTTTACTACGAAGTCCACCACGTCGAGGGGCTCCATTTTATATATATTTTCTTCCGAATTTGGAGAGAAATGAGTTAGTGTTTATGCCTTGTTTGGAAATTGGAGGATTGCTACTTGCTAGGATTTATTTATGGAGGGGTGGAAATCAGCTGAGAATTCGTTTGATTATTGTATTAGTATGGTATGGTGGGGGCCAGTTTCCGCTATTTTAATTGAGTCGATCGAGTAGTATGGTATGGTGGGGGCCAGTTTTTGTTATATTTTAATTGAGTCGTTCAAGTAGTATGGTATGGTGGGAGCCTTCTCCTAAACGGGACCACGAAGCCCCTAATCTAGACATAGAGCCGCATTGGCATATCAAATCTGACGAGCCAAAAGTAGGGGGGGGAACGAATATTGACGTAAGGCAAAAAAAAAATTGATAAAGTAAGAATTCGATGATCCAAGTCACGTATGACAAAGATCCTCGAGAGGCTTGCATGTTTAGAATAGACATTATTCATCATAAATAAATTTAAACAAATATCAAGCTGGAACTCTTTTGGCCTCACAAACACATTATTGCATAAAAAAGTAGGGCTCATATTTGTGTATTTTCTAGGAATCTGCAGCAACCTGTTATAGCTTTGAACAATTTCTAGTTGCAGTAGTGCAGAAAAGTCTCCATTGATGCATCTTGTATGAGTAACCATCAATGTAGACTTGCAAAGAACAGGAGAAAGCCAAGAAGAAGATCATGTATCCAGTATAAGAAAGGGGTACTTACTACTTAATACCTTTTCCCCTGGGGTGAACTTCAGCAAAGTATAGAAGCAAAAAGCATCAATCTTCACAACAGCGAACAAAAAACCCTCCACAGCACACGCGACTGCCCAGCCATACGAGTGGCTAGTGCTTCGGCATAGGGAGCAAGCACTCGTAAACTCTTTCCAGTCTTGATGTGACTGTTAGCTTATATGCTGTAGGAAGGCCCGGCTTCCCCAAATCAATGATGTCCTGTCTTAAACTGCATAAATTTCCACCAGTTAGATACCACATAGTATTGACAGTGTAGTTCACTTTCGTAACAAATGTGCTGAAACCAAAATTTGAATTTATAAGCTAACCATAGCCATTCACCGGTGGCTTTTGCATGTCTCTCTACTGCGTGGTACAAAAGGTCCAGGCTATACAGAAGCAACCCAAACATGCAATCTGCATCTTCATTCTGTGGACGAGAAAGCAAATTTCATTTGATACTCAGATTTGCATGCTTAAAAAGAACTTGACCCAATAAAGCTCTGAGCACATCTTGCATGTTGCATTACATAGAAAACTATGCAACTTCTGCTTGTGGAAAATAAACCAACAACATTTGTCATGCCCTTTACCTGCCCTTTCTCTATGCAATTCTGATACTGCATTATCCTTTTCTCCACCTCCACAACAAGAAGCCTCCGCTGACGACGAGCAATTCTTCCTCTACCTTGCGCTCCTTTGTCCTAATATATTGGCAATAGCGGACCAAATGATAAAAGAAGAAATTGACAGTTAACTAATGCCGATCGAGAATAAAATGAGGACACAGAAAACAATCGATGTACACACAAACACAAGAAGAACAGAAGTGAACCAGAACTAGAGGTATAATCCTCCGGAGTTCACTCCACGCAAAAGCACCGTAGGGAAATTCCTTGGCCAAAGATTCACTAAGCACCAGAATGAGAACTCTCAAACCGGCCAGAAAGGCAAGAGCATATAAATATCTCAGGATATCTCTTTGCTACCTTTCTTATATCTGACCTTACAATATCTACCTCAAACTTTCAAAGCCCATAAACACCTGAATCCTGGTTCCCACATATATTCTTTTCTATCCCCTTACTCACTTAACCAGTGAATTTGATAGCTGCCTAACAAATACTATCACTGATCCATGCAAAAGGAACATCATTACATTATATTTTAAAACATATTTGTAAATAATTGGTTCCAAATGCATCTGAACTTTCGTGGACAGAGCTAACAAAGGTAAATTCAGAGTCCAAACTGCTTATTCTAAAAGGATCAGTAGAGAAACAGCCTCAGCATCTGCCTCAAAGGTTCACTTCAAAGAAGCAAGGACTGTACAAACTAGGTCCCTCAGAGATCACATTACTAGACAGGAGAAGCAATCCAGATGAAAAAGCACCAATAGTACAACTACAAGGCTTTATTTCCAAATCACTAGACAAATAAGGCAGCTCTGGCTATAGTTGGAGTATTGGGTATAATCTTGAGAAAATTTTGAACAATGGTATACTAATATATGACTCTTTATAAAAATGGTAAACTATCAAACAAAGCAGCCAGAATTTGACTCCTATTCCACACACACACAAAATGCAGGTGGAGATTCTTGGGGAAAGGTAAAAAAATTACCTGCATAATCCATGAGCGTACTAACATTATCACAAGAAGTGATAGAAAAAAAGCTGGTAAAGCTGCCAGAACAGCAAAGTTGATTTCATTGGCTCTGAGAATCTGGTCTAGTTCAAGCATTGCTCTGATCAAAGGAGGCAAAAACAACAAAAAAACATCAATGTGTACCCTGAAATCCTGAATTGATCAAATTATCATAACATGTAAAGTAGGCTTATCCTACTTACGTTTCAATATCCAGCTTAAGCTTCTGGACCTGCAATTTAACATTCCAAGGGTCAGCCATGAACCAACTGGAAATGAGAAAGGGGCAACATCCTTAAAACAAGAAATCTAACCTGGATGAGCAAAGCACGAGCAAGCTCTCCACTAAATAGATTTTGAATTGGATGCATAAGTTCCTTCTCATACCTGTATCAATACTCCACATTAATTTTCCTGTTATCAAGGTAAAACAAGTGCATGCACAGATGATCATGCATCACCAAGAGTATCGTCTGAAGGTTGTCTAAGCATTTAAAAGACATACATAGAGGAGGTACTAAAGGGTAGACTCCAAAGGCAGCATTGGTGGTCTGATATATTACAAGTAACTAAATTTGCTTACCTGTTCATAACTATTTCAAGCATTTCCTGATCTGAAGCATTTACTGGAAGCTTTTGACCTTTTGTTTGCTCAGAGAAAGCCAACAACATTCTGCACATCAAATGCCATATGAAGTTAGATGTGAAAAATCAACAGGAAATGCTGTACAAAAGCATGTGCTAATATCATTCTAAAATATATCACAATTACTGAATTACATACTGAGTGCATAAAAGATAAAAAATAAAGAGTGAGACCTGCGCAAGGAATTGGCTGTTAATTGCACTTCTTCAGCTTCCATCACACCTTTATGCCTCTTTCTAAATGTTTCAAAGAGTTCATCCCTAATCGCTATAAGCTGATAAAGCATTAAAATAACATGCTGGTCAAAATAATCAAAATTTGCACGATCTATAATAAAAACCAACTGCTTAGAAAGCACATAAGAGAGAAGGAAAAAAGAAAACCATCCAGCAAGTGGTATCAAATCACTGCATACTAGGCAAGAAGCAGTGGACAAGCCAGTGGGGATGAACATTCAAACAGAAGGAGAGAAGCTCACTGCAAACTTCCCTGAAGTTGAAGTTACAGTGACATTTTAAACAGGGAAGTCTTACCATAATATCGTTGAAGGAGGTCTATTATTATGGTCAAATTATACTTGATGCTAAAATTGAATGTTAAATGGATCACCAGTACTTTTTTCTTCAATTTATGACAGAATTAGATTTAATTGTTGCATACTACTATCTTTGGAAGGCGAACCTCAGTTCGTCAGTGCAAAAAACAATCTAGTGTAAAATACTAATATATAAAGATTAAGAAGTTACAAACTGCAGCTATTTTGCAGGTCATGACTTCCAACAAAATTACCACAATTGACAAAGATTTGTCTGTAGTGCAAAATCCAACACTATTAAGTAATTAAAACATTGAAGCATGCAAGAAAATCATCAGCTAGGATTTCCAAAGAAAATTCAAAGAATTATACCGGTTGCTCTACATGATCATTCCAGAAGACAATGGTTGATTCCTTAGCTTCGTGGACCCAATTGTCTATGTCGCGACTTCCAACCAACCGACTATGACGTATAAGCCATAAAGAGCAGGCTGAAAGCCCAATAGCGCCACATGTGTACTGAACCCAATGCTGAGCATATTTTGTTGGTTTTTTATGTTTGGCAACCTATAGGAGATGTAAGCAAACATTATAAATAAGAGTTCAGCATATGAAGGCTTACAGAGTTACTCCATATTAAATCTAAGTATATGCAAGGAGGACGAAGGCGTCATTGAAAATGTACAGAACAAAATGATTCACAAATCACAAAAGGCACATTAGAAAAAAGAGAGCATAGGCTTACTATGACTGATAAATAAGAATCCAGCTTATGAAGGTTCTGATAAATCAGGTTAGTGGCATCATGAACTTCAGAATCTGTCAATTGGGATCCTTCTTTGATCAAATCTGAAAGTTTATCAAGCAGCAATGGGAATGAATTGTTTCCTCCGGCTGTAGAATCTGTCTGCATAACATAAGTGGACAGCAATTTCAGGAAGCACAAATTGTAAAGCAAGGTGACGAGTTACCAACTTGTATATACTCTATTGAAGATTTGAAGGAAGAGGTAGCATAGGAATGAATCAACTTAATAGAAAAGCCAAAAATAGAGGATGATGGTAGGGAATATCTTCGTCAGTGAGAAACCTGGTGTTCATCATGCAAGTGACCAAGTGAAGACTCCAGATCTGAAAATAGAGCATCCAAAGTGATAACGAATGAGGGTAATGCCTTCTGTGGATCAGTCACCAGATCCTCACCATGTCTGTCTATCTCCAGATAAACCTAATTGGAAAAATAAATTAAATAAACATGAAATTCGATGCAGTGTTAACCTATAGCTAGATGCATATATAAGATCTGGCAGTAAGAAGTCAACCATAAGCTTAACTTTGGCATAGAATCAGCCCAGTACAACGCACACAGATGCACAACCAACCACATTTAATAACTGTTACAAGACAATATTTTAGAGCAAACCTTTGCCAAAAATTTAGCAAGAGCATATCTTAAGCTATCCAAAATGGTAATCCTCTCCACTATATAAGACGAAACTGACTGGCTGAGCTGTTGCAGTGAAGAACCCTCGGAACGAAAATTGTGTATAAGCTGAGCAGTCTCTTGAATAAAAGCCCGTGGCCCTCTTTGGAAAAACATGAAACACGCCTTCTGGGAGCTTGAGCCCTGCATATTACACAAGTGAACACCTGAGTTTCACTCAAGATGTCGGCAGGAAAAAGAACATCGCATCAGGCCAACTCATTAACCAACCTCAGCTTTCAATTGCCAGAACCGAAGATTATTCTGAACCTTGTGCAAATTCAAAAAGATGTGCTCCAAAATATCATCCAATACACGGAAAATTGGAGAATCTTCCTTCACAACCCTATAAAAGCATATCCGGAAAAAATGCACCAACCTCAAATCAGAGAGCAAATTTACAACTAAGATTTTTTCTCCAGAGGGCTTGCTTTTTTGAAAAATAATCAAAGCATTCCATTATAAAGAGAAATGAATTATCTGAACAGACTCTATTAGCAACATTTGATAATAACCAATCTTAATTAATTCCATGAACAAACCATAAATTCCTCAAACATCCATTAAGTTTCCTTCAAACATCCATTAGGTTTCCTTCAAACATCCATTTCTCAGACAAAAACATCCTTTACTATGACTATTCTCCAGATGGCTTGCTTTATTTCAAATGAATCAAAGCATTTCATTATACAGAGAAATGAATTCTTCCAACAGATTCTATTAGCAACACTTGATAATAACCAGTCTAACTTAATTCGATGACCAAATCATAAATTCCTCAAACGTCCATAAATTTTCCTTAGAAGAAACATGTAGTTGTTAAAATAGAAAGAAATTCAGCATCACCATAGTACTATCGATACCAGCATTTACTTCATCTGAGGCATTCCCTTACCTAAGAAATTTATCATTATAAAGGGAGAGACAGGGAATTACAGCGGAAAATCAATAGATTTGGCGGGAAGAGGAAGGGGGAAAACAAGCTTGCGCCGGCCAGAGCGGGAGCAGATCACTCGGCGATATAAGCTTGAAATGTTGCCTAGAAAAGGAACGTTGGAGCTGGAAAAGTAAGCGGGAAGTAGACTCTTGAAGTAATTGGAGTAAAGCGAAGCTAGGGTTTTAGTCTCCGTCGGCGATCCATTGTCCTCCGCCGCCAACGACGCCATTGCCGAAGACCTTCAACTAGAAACTAGCGAAAAAACCTTCCAATAGTCGTCGTTGACAGAATAATTCTACCGGCCTCTTCGCTTTCACCGTCGATTATATACGGCAAATACGCTGGTAACCGACCTTTATTTGGGCCGAAAAAACGGCCCAATTAACTACAAGCCCATAACCGTAGCCCATTTCAAACAAAATTTGCTCACCTGGGGCCCAAACTAATTACCATGTGCTGAAAATAAGGGTTTGTTTGGTAAAGATATGGATACAGTCATTTTTGTTTATAAATTGTTGAAAAGTAGTGTTAGGACTTAGGAATTAAAGTGTGTTTGATGAAAACGATAATTTCTTTTTAGTGTAGTAAAAAAGTCAAAATAAATATTAATCTATCTATATATCTATATGCATATATATTAAAGCCACAATTCTTATATGTGTTACTCTCTTAAGTATGTCACATTATCAAAAAAATATGTACATTTATATATTCATCCTTCTCTTATTTTATAATTTACTATCTATGCAAATTTATTTAATTACAAACTAAATATCTCCCATTACATATAATAATATGTTATTGTCCTATAAACATATACCAACTTTTAATTATGCTAATTTCCTTAATTATCAACTAAATATCTCCAATTATATATAATAATAGATTACCTTCCTTAAAAGATATTCAAAAAATTTATTATGTTTATTAAATTGAAAATAATAATTTAATATAATATTATATAATAAATTTTATTTATTTAATATTATTATATGTTCAATTGACGACCGAAAGTTTCTTTTAACCAAAATTATCTTCGGGAATACATTTAAAGATATCAGATCTGAACATATTATAATATCCAAAAGTTTTCGGTTTAGAGTATCTATATACATAGACTAAGTTAATTTTGGTATCTATATGCTAAGGAATTCGTATCCCAAAGTATATATATATATATACTAATTCCAAATTAACTTATTCTGTGAATATAGATACTTCAAAATTTCCAGATGATCGGATGATTATCATTTATTTTTACCAAAATTAATATAGATATCAAATCTGAATTAGTAGATGTGTTTATGTCAAACTTTAATATATATATATAATGTACTAAACCATTATTATATCTCCTATGTGTCAACTTGTAAGCTATGACACGTAAGCAAATTTTAATGTTCTTTTACAACTTTAACCTTTAACTTTTTATAAATTTGCATTATCTTCTTCATATATCATTTTCCTTATTTACCAAACATAATCTATCATATATATAATGAAGGATGTATTTAATAAGATGTGATTATTTTTTCTTATTTACCAAACATAACTTACCATTTATAAAATTAAGGATTTATTTAATATTATAATTTTTGCTTTAAATTTATAGTTTTGTATAATTTTCTTTTATCCTAACAATAATTTTGCAAATCTATAAATAGATTCATTATACATTTTGCTTTTCTATTATATTCTTTTCTATATCTAATGTAAATATAAAATACTAGAACCATACATATTTGTCATATGTATCATATCTATTTCGTTATGATAAGTACGAAAAAAATGACCCATTACATGTTCAGTGTTCACCCTTAAAAATATATATTTTTTAATATTTGACCTTAATTTTAATTTTTCACATGTTTTTGTCAGTATTATCTTATCCTATATATAGCATCTTTTTAAATATTTGATCTTATATGATAAGAAACATATTTTGTTATAATAATTATATTAATATTCTATATGACAACAAATCTACCTTTTATATCGAATAAATCTTTCTCATATGTGGAAAATTGACTTAATATTTTTTTAATTGTCTAATTCTTACTTTAATAACATATTTTTTGTTTTATTTTTAAGGATTGTAATTCTTACTTTAATAACATATATTATTTTTATTTTTAACAGTCTAATCATTTGCGTATTTTTTTAACATCTTATATCAACCTAATTTTATTCACATTAGCCAATGATATGTTGTACAATAAAATTTATTCACACTAAATATATAGATTTTATTTATCCAAACTCGTGCAAGGCACGGGGACATGTTAGTTCTATGTATTTACGATATTTATAAAAACCGTTAAAAAATGTTAAACATATTTTTATAGAAAATTGTTCCCCTAAATAGGAAAGCTTATACTCTTTTACAAAATAATTTTTCTAGTGTGTGTCTATGGGTACACTCTAATGATCAGCTTAACTTCTTTCTTCCTCAAAACATTATATAAAATCAACTTCTTACCAAATGATCAGCTAGATTATACTTTATTTTTCATACATAATTCACCATAAAATGAAAAGGGACGGAACTCGTTACTAATGATCACGAATGCTAACCAAATTAACTATACGAGGTCTTTAAGCACGTGCTTCGCACGGATCATGATGAATGCGTTAGGATAAGTTATTTAGTTATGTTTTATGATACATGTTTTTTGTTATTTTAACTATAATTAATTTATACAAATTTCGAAGGTGATTGACTCTTTTTTCGCGAATAGTAAATAAACCGTATAATTTATTTTATTATGTAGACAATATTGAATATAGAGTAAGTACCACAATTTTTTATCATAATATATTAATATTGTGTTTATATGATTACGTAGAATTCAGGTTTTGTCGATCCATAATGTATTTTTTTATTATGAAAATTTCGGTGTATTTATAACCATGTTTTTGTGTAAAATATTGTAGTTTAATTCATATGAAAGCTATATAGTTCTATACGTGATTTGAACGGCCTGAAAATGTTATTATTTTATGTTTATATAATACATGACATTCATTAGTTGTGTTAGAATCTTATAACAAACAGTAAATGACATTTTTTAAAGAAGACGGATCATGCGCTTTGCACGGGTCGGTACAAATGTTATCATGGTTTGCTTGATATGTAAATGAATATAATATGTCAGTGTTTTAGCTATGTTAAGATATGATTATATGTATGAAGCGGTAACACATTTATGTTTTTTATATTAAGGTTACACATTTTTTTGTTTGGAATTGTTTGATTTGAACAAAATTCTCCCACAATAAAAACATAAATAGATTCAACAGGCTTAAAGAAACTTTTATAAATTTATATACGACAATAAAACATATACACAATATACATGTGCAATATATTATTATTTTACAATATAGGATTTTTTTAAATAGTTGAATGAACCGTATCTCCAATTTGAAATAAGAAACTCATGAAATTCATCATGTATATAGCTACAAAATGGTTGAAAACATATCTCTAGCATGTTTGTAAACATATTTGTAAAAATATTGGCCCAACCATTGACCCATTTAAGCATACTACAGAAGGCCTTTGGGCCCACTTAAACATAAATTGGTTTTATAAAATTAGTTGTGTCTTTAAAAGTTAACATTCAATTACCACGAATGCTAACGTTTAAATATATATATATATATTCGGAAAATCTAATAATTTCGTTCATGTGAAAATGAGCGTCTAGGTGAGAATGTCAAATGTACATTGATTTATGTTTGTATGTGCATGACATTGGTTAAAAATATATACACATTTATGTACTTATTCTCACATTCTCACTTAAGCGAACATTCTCTCCTGATTCGCCCTCTTAAATCATATTGTTAGTGGGCATTGTTTTGGACGGAAAATGACCAATCGATCTCTTTCCGTTGATTTGAGGGGTAACAATAGTTAGGGTAATAAATCTACTCCGTTTGATGAGAATAAGTGATTACAAATGGTAGTTTTTGTGATGCAAGAGAGGAAGAAGAAGGTTACAACATGAATAGTCGAAGAAGACGAGATGATCGGACCAGACTACAAGCGTTGGTCGGACTAAACAACGTTGGACAAGATAGAATATGTAAAAATGAGAGTTTTGACGATGAGAGTACAAGTGGTTGTAATAGAATGGAGTGTTGTAGAATGTCGTAGAGTGTCTTTTGAGGCTTCTCCTAGAGCCTTATTTATACTTGTTTGATCCCTCCCTAAATGCTCTTGATCTCTCCTTAAATGCTCTTGATCTCTCCTTAAATGCTCTTGATCTTCTCTTTGATTCTGCATTAATTATGCTTGATCTCCTCTTAATAAGCCTTGATCCTCTCTTAAAGATAGTTGATTCCTTCCTTGATGGCTGAAATAATGCATATAGCCGTTGGAGATCTCGGAGTTGTTATACTTAAAGGAGAAAATCTCGCTGGTCCGTTGCGTCCAGGAATCAGGCGACGGTCGCATGGCTCACGTCCGACAGGTCTGATGCGTCCGACGGTTGCGTCAGACAATTGATGCCCATTGGACGAGTAGTCGGTTTTCCGACCCCAACAGGCATGATGATATATATTTGATCTTTCCTCTTTGTTATAACAGTCAAACTTGAACACTTTAATGAAAATTTAACTTATTTATTTTTTGGTCAAATTGGTGAAATCCTAATTCTAGATCATGTACATATCCGTCAACTAGTTTGGGTGGGTCGGTTCAGGTCAAGTCGGGTTTGGAGTAAATCGAATTCGGATTGAGCGAATCATTGAAATTTCGGATCGTAATAGGTTTGGCTCAGATTCTGATCGACCTAACAGATCAACAATTCATTTTTTTATGATTATTATAATAATTTAAAAACTTAATAAAATAATAATTATCAATTTATTTAATAAACTATATTAAAATATTTAATAAATAAAATAAAATATATTAAATAATGGGTTTATTAAACTCGGATTCGCCTTCGGGTCGAATTGATGTTCAAGTATGAGTTCAAATCCGCCAATTTCTAGTCATTTTTAATCCAGTGACTTTCAAATTGGATCTCAGCCCTAAAATTTGAGATCGGTCGGATTTAAAGTTATTTTTGACATGTACATATGAAAGCATACTAGTTTTGGAAGAAACGAAAAGAGAAGGACAAGATATATCCATTCCATCGGATGGTTGATAACAGGTTTTTGTCGTGTGAAAAACTGCTATGCAAAATATCCAAACAAACCTTAAACCGTAGTCCTAGGTAAGTACAGGTCGAATCCACAGGGAGGTGAATTCTATCTAATTATGCAATTCGTATGTCAAACTAAAGTAACCAAAAAGGGGTTTTTGTTTGTTTAATTAATCTAAGCATGCAAAGGCAAGAATAAACTAAAGATGAATGAATTCAGTAATGGGGAAAAAGCACTTAGTCAAACAACATCCACTATTCGTATGACAAGTTGATCATAGATACTCATTCAAATCTCATGCAATGGTAATTCCAATTCCTTTTCAGATATAACTAATAGCACAACCAGATACTATTAGCACTAACTAATTAAACAATCCTGAAACTATTAAGATTCAGTTTAACAGCAGCGTTACGGATATGAATATAGTTGGATACAATTCTAGCATAAAACAACCAGATATTATCCTAGAATGTAAATCAATTCTCTTCTGCATAAGACTAGCACAACCAGTTACTAATACGATGCAGTTGCTACTCTGAAATAGATATGCTCAACCAGTAACAATCTAAATCTAGCAATCAATCAATAACAATAAACCCTAGATGCGTCAAAATAGAGATTATCAATATCAATCATAAACAACTTAAGCAAGAGAAAGATAAAAACCATGCAATAGATTAAGAACGGGAATCTCACAACTTAATCAAAACGAAAGCTTCAGCGTCTGACTAAGCCAGGGAGGCTTAGTTCTTCATAACGTAGAACGTAGAAATTAGGGTTCCAAGAGATGATGATTAGATTTCTCAACAAGCCTTTTCTCAACCCTTAAATACTAAAGGAAATAAAGCTAAGTTAACCTAATACGAAATATTAAAACCGTAATAAAAATAATCCAAATAAAACAAATATGGAAAACACGTTCGGCGGGCTTCTGACATTGGCGGCGGTCGCCGCATCTCCCACGGCGATCGCCGTAAATGCGGCGGGCGCCGCAATTAAACGGTGGTCGCCGTAATCACTTCGTAGCCAAGGTCGGTGGAAAGCCAAATGCGGCGGGCGCCGTAAGGTTCACGGCGGGCGCCGTAATTACGGCGGTCGCCGTCTTTGTACGGCGGTCGCCGTTCTTCGGTTCAGCTCCTGCGACACTTCCGTAAAAATGCCATAACTTTTGATTCCCAACTCGGATTGCGCTCATATTTTGAGGACTTGCAATAGACTTCAAGATCCAACTCCTCGAATTGGAATCACTCCATTTGGACATCGGAGCAGAGAGAACGAACCAATTGAATTCAGCACATTGTTCTTCTACTCTTCATTGCACTCCCTTGGCGCCTACTACTGGTGGCTTCTTCCTCAGTGTCTCATATGATCTCCAAAACCGCTCAAACACCTCCAAAAACACCAACTCCGCCCCCAAACACCATACACATGAATGTGTCTAAATCTACCCGAATGGCACCAATAAATCCTCTAATGACTCTTACTTAAGCCCTACAAAGTAGTGCTTATCAAACCACCCCATGCTTAGACCTTTGCTCGTCCTCGAGTAAACTAATAAAGAGCCTACTCCTCCAATACAGCATCCAAGGTCTCAGGAAGCATATCCTCCAACTAAGAGTCACCTAACCCATGCCAAGCTCCTGGCACCAATCTCATTCACAACACATTCACAACTCAACAAGCTTAAGGGCAAGCAGAGTACTTCCCCAAAGCTAACCCGGACATCCAAAAGTGTGAGTAACCTCTAATCCTAGCCTCCATCTATTGCTCCTTATGTCTCCCAGAGTGACCTACCCGACAATCCTTCTTTGACTCCTCTTCTTATGACGCCTCGCCAAGAATAGTGAGAAATCCTAAAATCACTCTTCTTCTTTACGCTCATTTTGCCAAGGCGCCCTTTCGGGTTTTCACCAAGCCACTCATTTCATTTTCCAATAGATGTGCTCACATAAGCTCACGTCACTCTTGACCTCATATTACCCCAGCCTAATGCCGGTCCAAGCCACCTGCTTATTACCTAGGCCGCCTATTCGGGTTTTCGACCTATCCTAAGATTTCAATGATAGCCTTTTTTCAAATTTTTGGCTCTTTTCATTTTTTTTCATTTTTCTCCTCAGCAGCGTAGTAAGTATAAAACCCCACCCCATGCTTAAACATTGCATTGTCCTCAATGTAATGAAAGACAAAAGAATAAAGCACAGGAAAAAACAAAAAATAACTCACAACGTTGCCGAGTTGGCTTGGACACTTCCTTGTTGCTGGCGGTGTACTCATGAAAGCTCATATCCAGGATGTCTGGCATCAACGATATTATCTTCATCTACCGTACAACCATAAGAAACCACTGGTGAGTAGTGGTAATCAAACAATGCGGGGCTGCACGGCCTTCAACTCCATCAACTTGTACCATGCAACCAAAAGGAACCACTGTGGGGAGTAGTGGTCAATCAAGGGAACGGGGTTGCATGGCCTTCAAAAATGGGCCCAGATGTCATCGTGGTTGGGCCCTGGTGTACCTCCTCCCCAACTGTCGACTACAGGGCCATCATCGTTGTCAAATAAATATAGGGTGAATGTATTCCTCCGTTTAGCAACATGATGCGCACCTCTCCGTGGGGAACTCTGGACAGCTGGGTAAAACTTTTTTTTCTTTTAACTTTTTTTTCTTTTTTTTTAACCTTTTTTTTTTTGACTTTTCTCCCCGTTTAAGGTCTTTTCGGGGTATCTTATTTTCGTCTTTTGCTCCCCGTTTAAGGTTTTTTCGGGGCCCATTTTTTTTCGAATTTTTTTTTTAAAAAAAAATAAATTTTTTTTACCTGCGAAAATGCGGCGGTCGCCGTAAGGTTCACGGCGGTCGCCGTCTTTGTATGGCGGTCGTCGTTCTTCGGTTCAGCTCCTGCGACACTTCCGTAAAAATGTCATAACTTTTGATTCCCAACTCGGATTGCGCTCATATTTTGAGGACTTGCAATAGACTTCAAGATCTAACTCCTCGAATTGGAATCACTCCATTTGGACATCGGAGCAGAGAGAACGAACCAATTGAATTCAGCACATTGTTCTTCTACTCTTCATTGCACTCCCTTGGCGCCTACTACTGGTGGCTTCTTCCTCAGTGTCTCATATGATCTCCAAAACCGCTCAAACACCTCCAAAAACACCAACTCCGCCCCCAAACACCATACACATGAATGTGTCTAAATCTACCCGAATGGCACCAATAAATCATCTAATGACTCTTACTTAAGCCCTACAAAGTAGTTCTTATCAATGGTCAATTTACGACCTCTTCTACACACAAACTAAATCGCAATGCCATTCATAATCCTCAAACACAAACTTATAATTGGATTTGGAAACTCAAGATTCCACCTAAAATTCGAACTTTTCTTTGGAAAGAAGCTACCGATGCACTTTCCACCATGGAACGTCTTAATAGACACTACTACTCAGTATACTCCACTTGTTCGCTCTGTCAAACTATGGATGAAAACTTGAATCATCTTTTTTTCACCTGTCCTTTTACCCAATCAATGATATCCAACATAGAATCCAAACTTAATATATATTTTTCACTCCAGTTCAGTTCTGATTTTCACTTCAACTTTGACTATTTCAGGCAATCTAATTCCAATCCAATTCCTTTGCTCTTTCTATGGCGGTCTATTTGTAGGGCTGAAAATCACCCACGGATGACCGACCCATCCGAAAAACCCGACCCGAATATATGGATGATCACCCGAAGTAAACCGGGTGACAGATGGTTGGTGGATCGGGTGAAACGAATGACGGATGGATGATGGGTGATGTAAATCTCACCCATCACCCGCACTTCACCTACCCATCCGTTCACCCATCAAAAAATGTAGCTCTAATTCTATTTTATAAAAATGTATCACTTCAATTTTAGTTTTTCATGTTTAAAAGTTGAATATTTTAAAAATATTTTCTATTAATATCTATCAAATCCTATATTTAGAACAACTATTTTCATAATTAAAGAAAAATAATAAATTTTTACACTTAATCATGTATTTTATTACATTAAATAATTATAAATATTAATAAAAATATTATGCGGATGACCCGACCCACCCGAATCACCCGTTGGGTGATGGATGGACGGATGTGAGTGAAAAATTTCGCGGGTGACAGGTGGGTTGGGTGGAGGATTTACTTCACGGGTCGGGTGATAAAATGCTCCACTCATCTATCACCCGACCCATTTCCACCCCTATCTATTTGGACACATCGCAATAATCTTATATTCTACCACTCTGACACTTCTCTCACCGCCTGCCCTTTGGAGCAAGCATGGAGATCCTTTCAAGATTGGATCCTAACCACTAATAACTCTCAAGTACCAACACTAAGACGCAATCGTACATTACAGACAAATTGGACTTGAAAAAAACCTCTTTCTGGCTGGGTCAAGTTAAATTTTGATGGCTCTAGGCAAAACGACGCCTCTTCCCATTCCGATTTCCTTCTCAGAGACCATAACGGGAAGATTCTTTTCTTCCATCGAGAACAAATTCCCTCTACCTCTATTCTCAGATGTGAAGCATTGGCAGCACTTGCGGGCATTCAAGCTGCGGTGTCGCTCAACATCAAACAATTAGTTATTGAAGACAGGGGCGAATCTACAAGGGGG
This sequence comes from Rheum nobile, assembly GCA_027886185.1. Classification (NCBI taxonomy): domain Eukaryota; kingdom Viridiplantae; phylum Streptophyta; class Magnoliopsida; order Caryophyllales; family Polygonaceae; genus Rheum; species Rheum nobile. Next base: position 868,634 of record WOAB01000146.1, on the reverse strand, counting down.
GCTAGGGGGGCGGTAGCCCCCGCTTCCCCCCGGTAAATCCCTTATAGTATGTCGAATTTTTTATTAGCCATCTTTTGAATTTTTAATTTTGATTATGTATATATAAAATGATAAGTAAATGACAAGAAAAATGCATTGGTCTAGTGGTATTTGTCTTAAACTTGTGTGAAAAAAGCTAAAGGTCATGGGTTCAAATTTCATCCCCAATCTTTTTTTTCTACTTTTGTTAAAAATTTGAGTTTTAATTGCTTTATTAAAATCTTGTGTGTATTAAGCATATTTATTTCTCTTTTGTTTTTATATTTTTCCTTCCATGTTTAAATTTTTTATTAACACAAAAATTGAAAAATCTTACATTATTCAAATAATTTTTCAAAACGCTAAAAATAGAGTATATACTGCATGAATTAATCAATTTTCAAAAGGTGAATCTAATATTTTTTGTAATTTCAAAATATTAATATAAATGTCGATTTATGAAGTGAAAAATATACGAAACTCACCCCCCTTCAATTAAGTTCTAAATCCGCCACTGATTGAAGATGATAATTTAGTAGTTGTTAATTCGATTCGAGGAATCTGAAAAATTCACTGGAAAATTCACTCTATTATTTTAAATATTTATACTTTGCTTTTGTCTTTAATTCCTTTCAGTTTTTTACTATTTTTGTGAGGCTAATCCGGCAGTAGACTTTTTGAATATCTCTAATGTTTGCCGTTGTAAAAAAAAAAAATTATATCCATTCCATGCACATGATATTCGTCATGCAGGCGGCGCCAATAACGACCATGTGGAAGGTAACGTCTGCAAATAAAGCGCTGACTTCCATCTCCTTCAAGTTTCCCCATTATATAAATCCACAATCGGAGTGGATACATCGAAAACCTAAATCGTTTCCTGTATTTTCAGACGAAATTTCACCGGACTGAGTGAGAGAAGATTAAGGAGGAGAAACGGAGTCAGGATGGCGTTCACGGGAGGAATCACGCCGGTGGCGGTGGATGGATCAGCCAACAGCCTCGAGATTGAGAGTCTTGCCAAATTCGCCGTCGAGGACCACAACAAGAAGGAGGTTTCGTTCTTCCACAAAATTTAAAATCTTCTCTTTTTAATCTTCTGAATTGACTAATTGTTGATGGCGATTAAACATCGATTGCGTAATTTTGGATGAATCTGGATGTTTTTGAGTTTGACGGAGAGAAATCGGTGTTTTGCTGGTTCGTTGCAGAATTCTATGCTTGATTTTGCAAAGGTTGTGAGCGCGAAACAGCAAGTGGTTTCCGGAGCCATGTACTACATCACTCTGATGGCCAAAGATGGCGATCAGGAGAAGGTTTACGAGACCAAGGTTTGGGTGCAGCCATGGATGAACTTCAAGGAAGTTCAGGAGTTTAAGTACGTTGGAGATGCTCCCGCTGCTGGTGACTGCAGTAGCTAGGGTAAGTTTATCTAATCTTACTCTTACAATTATAATTTGGCCTGTTCTAGATCGATTTTTGTACTGATAGTAATCACAAACTCATTGTTAGTGCACCTGATAGTTTTGCTGTTCACATGTTTTTGACATTTGATATTGTTTTGTGCAGGTGGAGTAAAGATGATAATGAAAGAAAACAACTATACTATGAGCAGTGTCTTGCTTCTGCATAATTCCTAAACTTCAAACTATTTTCTGAATTTGGCGAACATAATGTGTATAAAAATCTAATTATATCCACACTTGTGAATTGTGATGAATAATGTAGTTCTTATACAAGTGCTGCAATCTACCTGTGCAAAATATTGGCTTTGACTTTGTATATTTAGTCTGTGTTATCTTGTAATTTCTGTCTCCATCTCAATCTTGAAGCTTTGGGCAATATCTTCATTAGAAGAGCAACTTGGTTAAACATAAATTGCTTTCAATGAACTGTACATTTACTCTAGAATTATTGAGGTCACAATTTCAGTACCATTCTAAACAAAATGAAGGAAAACAACAGTAAGTGCAAGTATGATGAAAGATGTTCTTCTATATGAGGTGTAGCTTCCTCAAGCTCCTTATGACCAGGCGGATAATACTTTTGATGACGTTCTTCAAGCAATGAACAAAGACGAGAACGCAGATAAAAGAGACCAGTGTGGTACCAAAGATGACGCCTACGCCAAAGAAGTGGGGTGTCAATGAAGCAGTCAACACTAAGTAGCTCAGCACCAGGAAACTGAGGGCAGAAGCAAGCAGAACTCTTGCGTAGCTCGTGCCCCTATACAAGAACGAAACGAGCAAGGCAGACAAGAAGCCTGCTGAATTGAAGGCAATGAACACCAAGTACAGCTTTGATGGGCAAGCATCCACTGGATCAGAACTCTTGGACACATACATCCTGTGGCGGAGGCATCTTAGATCCAGCTTCATGTTTATGGCCCACAGATTCTCTGGAGGAGAGAGCCCTGTTCTGTATGTAACACCTGCCAATAGACTAGCCACAAACAATGCCCTTTCATCTAACCCTCTTGAAATGTTCCTGAACACAGCCCCTGCAGCACCAAGCTCTTCGTCTTCCCCTTTCTCATCTTCCTCTTCCTCATCTTCTTCTTCTTCTTCTTCTTCTTCTTCTTCGTCTTCTTCGGCTTTCTCCTCTTCCTTTTGCGGTCTTTTGATTCGGTGCTTGAGCACGTTTTTTTCTTCAGCGCGATTCTCTGCTCCCAAGTAACTCCTTCCATATCCGGTTGCTGGGATGTCCTTGTTCAGCAGTTCAGATGCCTGCCAATGGGTGAATTCATTATGTTTTAGGGCCGTTACAGAAAGGAAAAATGAATCTAGTCCACTTTGAAATCATCATACTTATCTTGACTTGGGGAACAGAAAAGAAATGATTTCATTAAAGCATATAATGACATTAAATTGGACTAGATTTGTTTCCTTTTCATTACCGTTTTCATAATTCAAAACAAACGAGCCCTTAATTCATTTCAAAAAAATCCTCAGAAAGCATAAAGGGTTACTCAACATATCTATTTTGACTCATTATGATCACTTGATTACCTGAAGTTGATCCCTAGCCATAGCTACTTGTAGAGCAGTTTGGCCCTCCTCATCAACAGCATCAAGAATCTTAGCAGCTACTTTCTGGTCAATCGCTTCAAGCAAGGCCTTCAAAGCTTCAAACTGGCTGTTCTTGACTGCCAAATGAAAGGCAGTTTCACATTTAGCTGTTACTTCCTTGACTGAATCTGGGCACTTGGCTAACAACTCCCTGATCACATTCACCCGCCCTTTCATGGCTGCATAGTGCAGTGCAGTTCGCATTCTTTCATCTTTTGCAAGGCCCGGATCAGGGCTGACCTTCAAGAGCTCCTTCACAAGGGCCACATGACCCCTGGCAGAAGCAATGTGTAGAGGTGTGAGCCCTTGGTTGTTAGTTTCGTGTGCAAAACAAGGCTTCAGCTGAGTGATTTCCTTGACAAATTCGGCTTTCCCAGCAAGCGTGGCTATGTGCAGGATCGTCTCTCCACTCGGTAGTGGTGCAACCGTTTCAACAGCTGATGGATCTTCCTCCAGAATGGCATTCAATTGATCAACATCTCCCAGCTGCGCTGCACTAAACAGTCTCTGATCCATCCTGCAGAAGAAGATAAACCAATAAATAAAAGATAAGCTTCTGTTTCTGAGTTTTGATTTATTGATGATTAGACACAAAACTCAAAACTGTAGTGTTATGCTTGTTTCATTGGTGTTATGATTTCTAACAAGTAAAATTCTGACATCAGTCTTAGTCGATAATCAAATGGGTAAACCTCCCAAGAAGAAACAAGAAAAATGAGGGCAAACGTCTTCTAAAATGGCATAAATGATAAGAAAAACCTGGCTTATATTAAGCAATTGAGATCAATCGATAGCTTTGAAGGCTGATTGTTTAAGAGCAATTGTGATCTGGGTTAGGTGCCTGGTAGGATTAAGGGGCAAGAGAGAACTTTGTCTCCTTAATTTTTTGGGTGTGTGAAGGGAAGAAAGGGAGGTTTTGATTCATAGGAGTGAACTGTACATTTTTATGTTTATCACATTTATATGCTTCAAAATTGTATGCTCAAATTGTGGGAGGAGTCCTATTCTAAGCATGTAATCAAGTTTACTTTTCCAACTAGTTCCTATTTTTTCTCTCAATTTTCGTTTTTTATCTTCCTCAATTGGAAGATTTGGGATTACTTTGAAAACATTTTCATATTTCAAAGAAGAAGAAAATTCACAACGAAGCACATGAGGTTTCATTTAATCTAAGAATGCAGTGGATATAGTTTTCAAGGCTGTATCAATTGACAATTATGTTAATCCCCAAGACTTCTAGTTAATGGAGAAGAGTTCAGTATCAATTTATCTATAGATAGCAACAAAACAGATCACTGATACGTCATTCAAGAAGATGAAGGCAGCAATGTATTAACAATTTAAGTTTTGCGAAAATGATAAAGCACGGGTTCAAAAGATTACATGAAAAACGTTACATGAGAAGTACAGGAGGGAGACAGCAGAGAGATTAAAATGAAGCAAACAGGCATCATAGTGCACAAAATCCAGGATGAATGCACTGCAGTTTTATGTATTAACACATACAAAGCTTGAGGAAATGCACAAGTCTAATGCACACAAAAGCTTAAACTTGATTCCTTAGTAATCAAAAGGCCATCCCGAGTAACTCATTTCATGATTCTCTTCATGATTATTACTATGCGCAGAGCTGCTACCATCCGTCCTTGCATATTCACGGTTGGTGGTAGTGTTTGATGACGAACGAAATGGCCAAAGGAACGAGAACGGGTTCCTCCTGCCCGGGTTCTGGTCACTGCTAACACTCCTGTTGCTCCTACTCCCGCTGCTTGAGGTTTGACCACGTCTAGAAGAAGTCGACCCTTGAGGAGGCAGCTCAAGGCGACAAACCGGGCAAGAGTTGTGCTGCTCCAACCAAGGGACGATGCAATCAGAATGGTACAAATGGTTACAAGGCATCTGCCTTGCTTCACTTCCGAGCTCGAATTTGTCTTGACAAACAGGGCAGCTGGAGTCACTTCTAAGATGGCCTTGTGAGATCTTAACAGTGGGCATTGCTTCAATAGCTGTACGAGGAGCGGGTGCTGGGCCCCGGCGCTCAGTTGCCGTAAGCTGCTCAATCAACTCTTGCAGTCCAGGGCCCACAAACAAGTCACCGTTGCTTCCTCGGGTGAAACCGACTCCTGAGTTGCCATTGAAGAGCATCTCAAACCCATTATTTCTTGCCATTCTAGCAGGCATCTGGCCTTGAAAAATTAGCCAAGGGCTACGCTCTGAATCATAAGCTGACCTTCTCCTTTGGCTCATAAAGGCATCCAATGCTTCCATGACTCCAAACCTTTGATCCACATTGTTGCGCCACATGAGAGAGTCGAAAGCCTCCATCAACCCCATTAGCTGACCAGGGCCTTCTCGGTGACCACGGTTCCCCAAATCCTCCAACTCTTGGACAAAACCCCCATCACAATACTGGCATGTCATGCCACGGTTGCGAAGACGAACCGCTTGCCTACATTGATAACAGAAGTGTGTGTTTCCACCACTTGACATTCTAGCAGTTTCTAGATTCCACCCTTCCTATAAGCTAAAGATTCCACCCTTCCTATAAGCTAAAGATTCCACAATACTTGAGCCTCTTGTTTGTTGCTACCTCAGTTAAAGCCTTTCTTCTGCACCATGAAATGTTCCATGCTCAAGACTCAACAATTTACAGTCACAGTATACAGAGTTATCAGGGAGACAAGAGAGAACTACAGGGATTCACATATCAAACTTCCAATTTCAGAAACTGTATTTTACAAAAACAAAATCCCAAGTACAATACAGTAATATCCAATGGTACAACACTAATTTTCAAAGCGGACAACAAACACAATCAAGATATACGAGAGGAGAACATTGCCAAATTGAGCGAGATCAATCAGATTCTACACAGTTCTAGATTTTGCTAAGAGACACAAATCACTGTGTTTGAACTACATCTGCATATCAATTGAGAATTGCTATTACAAACCTACAAATTAGCCGAGGGAGGGGGACCAAAAGCATCCAGACCAAAAAACAATCACAAATTGAGCAAGAATTCGAAGTACGAACAGAAAATCATGCGAAACAAAATCGGGCTATATCGTGAAAAGAAAAATTAAAAAGCTGAAAGCTAAGCATCAGATTACAGAGAGTATGAGGACAGTACCAAAGAAGAGAAGAACGCCATGGAAGAGTTAGGGGGAATTTGTGAAGATCCAGATACCTGAAAGAGGAGGAAGTGAAGTATAGCAGAAGGTGGGAAGAGACTCGGAAATAGCCCTGCGATTCCGATCCACAAGACTCCTATTAGGGCGACTCTCCTGCACGCGCCCAATTTCCCAATTTCTAATTTTTTGTTACTGTAATAACTAGTAATTACTCCCTCCGTGGCTCCCTAAAGAAAAGAGTGTACTTTTAACCCAAATTTTTTTTATAAATTTTTGTATTATTTTAAGTATTTAGGTAATAATTTATTAGTGAGTTACGAAGTTTTTACAAATTTTTTATTTTTATTGACTATAATTAAAAGGAGTTATTAAATAATTATAAATTTTTTAAAAAAATTATGAAAATATAAGATAATTATTGTATTTTTTAATAAATGTGTCAAATTCTAAAATGACAATTTTTTTATACCGAGGGAGTATTATTTTTCAGGAAATCAGGATTGAATTGGAATAAAATTAGGGGAAATCGATCATTAAATACCTTTTACTATACAAAACCACCCATCAAATATCATATACTTTTTGTGCGTATAAGTTGACTAATGTCAACTTGATCTTTTTGAACAATTTGGGATCATGGCAATTAAGGGATATCATGCATTTCAGCATTTGAAAGGTAATTTCTACTAGGTGCTCATGAGGATTTTTCAATTAACATCTTGCAGTTTTAACTAATACATATGAATTTTCACTAAACCAGTTATGAATTTCATGATATTTTGCCATGAAACAGTCAATGTGAATTTTCAACCATGTGATGCAATTCTTTAGTTGTCAGTAGGCCCAGGAATATTAACATCACCAACAAACAAAATTGCTTCAATTAAGTACTGGTTTTTAAGGGTCCGGTTCTTATGCGGTAATTATAGCTTTGACCCAGTTCAGTGAGCTGCTACTAGCATACCTACTATAATCTACCACATTTATTACCTATAAAAAGAATAAAGATCAACCAAAAACCATGAAAGCTACAAAGCAATGTTTCTGTAAAATCCATCCGCAGTTTGACAATGTAGATCAAATCCCATTGTGAGGGGAAATGATTTCAAGAAAAATAGAACTGAAACTGGGAAATAAGCTTGGCTTATAATTTATCATTCTACAAGGCTGTGTTGAATGATGAAACTGGGAAATAAGCTTGGCTTATAATTTATCATTCTACCAAGGCTGTGTTGAATGATGTGTTTGGTCCTTAGATTTTGTTGAAGGCCACAATATCACAGCTCTGGATGTGCTCGTTTGCCGGTTCTACTGTGAGGTGATCCTCAATGAGGGTGTCCACCGAGACAAGGTCATCCACGATAGTCATCATGATTTGCAGCTTCTTGATGCCATAACCAACTGGTACGAGTTTCGCTGCACCAGATTCAATGGTGATTATAAGATTTAATCATTAACAGAAAATCACAAGTCAAAAAGGTTGAGATTAGCTCATGAAAATAGTGCAAAAGCTGAACACATACATGCTCCCCAGAAGAGACCGTCCATTTTCACACTGCGAACAGCCTCCTCCAGCAGCTTCATGTCGGTCTCATCATCCCATGGCTTGATATCCATAAGCACAGATGACTTCCCACCTAAAGCCAAAGTTGAATCCCGGAAAAAGAGGTAAGCAAACGGCACAAATTCTCCCTACTAAAATTTCCATCTCATTATCCAAATGAAACTAATTTGTACTAGCAAGGGTGTCTTACTCTCTTTCTTCTTAGAGGAGGATGCCTTCTTAGCTGTCTCCCTCTCCTCAGCTGCCTTTTTCTCCTCCTCAGTTTCATCCCCAAATAGATCCAAATCATCATCATCATCATCGGCAGGTGCAGCCTACAATATAAAAACGGAAGATTGATACTCTAATTTATAAATGTAATGGTCCTCAAAATATAAATAAAAAACTTTTGGAACAGGTGAAATAATAATCAAGTTACAGATCACGAATCAAGCTGGCTAATGAATCACTAATTCCTTATTGATTATAATAAAAAATGATCAATAAGGAGGTTGTGCTGTTGCAGGAAATAAAAGAAGTTACCATAAAGTTTTACCTCGGATGCAGCTGGAGCATCAGCTTGAGGTGCACCACTGCAGATCGATGCTCCCAAAGCTTTTCCAGGGAAGCTGCAATAATTCATTAGGAGATATATTAGTTATTAATCACATCCAAATTATAGACATTTTCTATACTTGGGTGGAGACACCCAACATCACCATAATAAGCCAAAGAAATAAAAGAAATTAAACGCCATGGGCCAAATACCAGCAATCCGCTTTACATTAGCCTCATCATATATATATATATACAAAATCAACGTATGCCTTTGCTCTCTAATGGTGTACCAATACCAGTTTACAATTTCCAAAGGCCATAACACCAAACATCATCACTAACCGACAATGTAACAAAAATGATAAATCATATCATCTCATTCTATTAAGGGATAATTCTTTTTTTTTTTGGTCCATCTATTAGGGGATAATTAAAGACTACAAATTGAGGATTTTTTCAGCTCATAGAAAACACAGCAGTATAGCACACCTACACTACGCCAGCATGATATTTACCAACATCAACCAGAATGACAAATAGAGGTATAAGCATTTCCTATTCTGTAATCCAGGTAAAATAAGATACTAGTATAATTTATCAATCAAAGCTAATGTGCACAAACCTTGCAGCCAAGTGTGAAGACACACACTCGTACCACTTGCTGGCATTGGAGAACGAACTGCCAGGATTCTCCAGAACGGCGGCATAAACCTTCACATCATCCTTGGTGAATGCATTGCTGAACTCCAACAAATCAAATTACAAGAATTAACTCCACATGCATACATACAAAAAATATTAAGCCCTTAGCGCAAATCAAAGTTTACAAATTACAATAGATAGGAGCCCAATCTGAAGTTCGATTGGCAATAAATATATTGAATATATGCTATAAAAAAAATCAGCAGAGCTCATATAGATATACCAGCAGATGTAAGATTTGCCGGCGAGAAATTCGTCGAGGGACTTGACACCGGCTTCGGTGTGGAGATCGGAGAAGGTGACGGCCATTGATAGACAAATATGTGGAGGCGCGCCGGAGTAGGAGAGAGAGAGAAGAGAGAAAAGAGAGAGAGAGAAAAACTACCAAACCCTAGCTAAGTAAGCAGCCGCCATAGAAAAGCATGTCTCACGGAGTCACGGTTTGGGCCCACCGTATACTCTGGTAGGAGTATTAGGCCCGATTGAAATTAGTCTCTTATTTGAGCCCAATAAAGCGTAGCCCATAGTTGAAAAGTTTATCTGGGCCGGTCCAAGAATGAATAGACTAGTTTTTTCCATGACATGAGTTCTATTTTTTCTTTAGGGAGGATAATAGGTAGGGGTGGACATGGGCAGTTAACCGAGATCTCGGTTAACCGGTCTTCGATTAACCGGGGTTTCGATCAGTAATTTTCTAATACCATTAACCATACTGTTAACCTCGATTAACCGAACATCGATTAACCGGAATTTCGATACGGTTAATTGGTTAACCATAAGACTAAAAATAACAAAAAACGCATTTGAAAATACTTTATGATGTTGTTTTACTGGTAATTTTTCACTTAATTTTCTTAATTAGTGGCATTAGTAGGTAAGAGCAAATATGAGAAATCTATAAGCGGATGAGTTAAACAATTTTAAGATAATCCATGCTAAATGATTTATGACTAAACGGTTACAAATAATCCAAACTCGTATTACAAGTAATTCAACAATATTTATACATACAAATTGGATAAGTTATTTATTATGACTTTAGTGCGCATTAATTTACTACTTCATTACATTAAACATTCTATTGTAGAGATATTTCTACACGTGTCAATGTAAGACTACACTTCTTAGCAACTTTTACAATAGATTAAGACAACTTAGTTTTATACAACTTTATAACACTCAATTTCGTAAGATGATGTTCGGAAGGATGGAAAAGTTCATATAACTATGTAATATATTAAGAGTCATTACAAAGAACAATTGGTTATTCATAGTTTTTATTACACATGAGATATGTAGATGCATGATAGGGAGTTTTGGAATGCCTCCAAGAGAATCTCGTAGTAAATATGTTAAAATGGAGTTAATCTCTTATAAACCAAAGCCATACATGTATAGAGAGCGAGGGAGAATTGAACTAATTAATCATTCGTCACATGCAACATCTAAATGAGTCTTCGACCAATAGACTAGCTTAAGTATTTCCATTGCTAAAAACATATTATTCATATGTTCGGTTAGTCGGTTAACCAAATGTGAAAATATTACTAACCGTAACCATACCAAAAAATTGTAATTTTATCCGGTCGGTTAATTGTATCAAACTTTCGGTAAATGTTCGGTACGGTTAACCAAAAAAAGGGTCGGTTTCTCGGTTTTTTGGGACGGTTTTTCGGTTTCGGTTTTTCATGCCCACCCCTAATAATAGGTTGCTCCAAGTTATATAGTTAGGCAGACCTTATATACACACTTTAAATTGTCTAAACGCACACTATTTGGTGCGTTTAATTTAAACGTACAACTTAGTGCATTAAGGTTTAACGCACAAGGGACAAAACTGGAAAAAAGTGAAAAATGGCCAGAATTTGTGCGTTAAGAATAGTCGTATGGCATTGTAGCCGTGCGTTAAGGTTTAACGCACAAGATTAGCAACAACCTATGCGTTAAACATAGCAATACAACTGTACTGCCAAGTTAAACGCACATGCACTGTTCATAGCCGTTGGAGAAATGAGTCATTTGAAAAATCAGACCGTTTGCACAAATGGTCATTTTTTTAACGAACTAATTTTCAGCCTATATATACACACTCCATTTTCTTTCTCTTGCACACCAAATCACAACATTCAACATGAACTATTCTAATGATGAAAGTGAGGAAAACAATTGGAAATAAAGTCGAGATGATGAGGAATGCGATTGGGTACAAGCACGAGAAGATGAAGAAGCAGACGAAGATTGGAATGACTCTTGGTGTCGGGTTGCAAAGACGAAGGAGACGATTGGGATTCGAGCAATGATTTATTCACGGTTAGTGTTGAATTAATTTCCGTTTGAGTAATGAATCATGTCTTAGTTTTGTATGAAGTAGTTATTATGAAATTTAGCAATTAATTTCCGTTTAGGATTCGTAAACTAAAGAGATGATTGGGATACGATAAATATCGATAATTTTGTATGAAGTAGTTATTATGAATTTTAGCCATTAATATGATATTGCAATTTTGTTGTAGTAGTTTGAAGTAGTAGTTTCCCTGGTTGAACATAAAATTCATGGATTAGGTTATGAATTAATGACTTTGCAAATTTGTTGTATTATTAGTTTGTTATAATTATAGACAGTATAATAATTCGTAAATCAAAATTAATTATAGGGGGGAGATTATAGAGATCGTTTTCGTACTAGCCTAGTTTGGGGGAGTATGGATGAAATGGTTGAATGGGCTAGAGCTACAACAAAAGAGTTGATGATAGTTTTGGTGAAACGTACCTCAAATTCGTACGTAGTTAGTTTGACATGCGATAGATATGGTGAGCCGAGATCTAGGAGGCCGGAAGTTATAAACTGGTATTGGTACACCATTAGAGAGCAAAGGCATACGTTGATGGAGCCGACGGACATCTGTAGAAAGGGAAGGCCAAGTGGTGCAAAGAACAAGGCAAAGGGATCGCCGAGTAGGGAAAAGAGCCTGCATGAGCACGTAAGAGAAGACTTACTGAAGTCCGAGAAGGCGAAGGCACAGGGAAAGGCAAAGGAGAAGGTGAAAGGGCCATGCCGTCCCAGAAAGCAAGCAAGTTTTGTGGTGCTCGACGCTGAGGACATGCAGTCCCAACCGCAACCAGAAGAATCACAATTTGAGGACGACCATGTGGGAGTCCGTCCGTCGGATTGGCCTGAAGAACCCATGATTCATTTTAGGGTGGACTTTGGGGTTCAGAATACCGATTACTTCTGATTTGGGTACATTAATAGTGCTATGGATGTACGTTCAGACGGACACTGTGGTTATCGGTCTTTGAATGTGCTTATGGGAATGAGTTAGGGTCAATATCCCTTGATCCGTAGTGCGATGGCAAATGAGTTGCGTGTGAACCGACAAATGTGGGAGCCGATACGAGCTTATGCAAGACCAGGGTCATGTGACGATCTAATGGTTCAAATTAACTATGTTAATACCCCTTGTGGCTCGAATTATTAGCTTGACATGCCATTCATGGGTTTAGTGTTTGCCACGGTGTATAACGTTGTTGTCGTCGTCATATCTGAACACCCTTCATTGTGCTTACCAATACGGGCGTCTGGACCAAGCTTCACACCTCCCTTAAATTTTTTGGGGATAGCATACGTAGGGGATCACAACCACTAGATACCGGTAATGTTTCGTATCTCTACTTGTACTTAGATGTTTCATTTGCAATATTGTGTATGCTAATTGCGTTTTTTTTGTTTGTATTCGTATAGGTGATGCTCATTGTGTAATAACCCCTAAAAGCCCTGAACTGTCATTTTGTATGGAAGACATGTTGGACAATTTCTGTAACCTCTATAATCTCTGTATGAACCCTTTGAACGTAATAATATACGTTTAGCAAAGATATATGGGTCATAAGTTATTTGGGAGTATTAAGAATAACAAGTTTTAAGCATAAACCCGAGCAAGGACCGCGATCAACGACCCAATGGAGCGATCGCGGCAGTTCCGCGACCGCGGAACTGCCGACCGGCAACCACGACCGCGGCGGAGAAGCCGCGCCCACGGAAACGTGTTGCGTCTTCGTCTTCCTCTTTTCCCCGCGTGCGTCGCTTGGGAAGTCGGCGTAACGCCGGAGGGGGAGGCCAACCGCTTGGGTTACTCGGCGTTAAGGCCTCCTCCACCCTATATATAGGGGCTCTCGCCACCTTAATTCCTCATCCAACCCGCATCTGCAACCAAGCTCCCTCACTTTCTCATTTTTCCTGTTCGTCGCCAAAATTTGTGTGCTCGCCGGAGTTTTTGGAGGTCGCCGGAGGTGTCGTGAAGCCAGGAGGAAGTAGTGGTGGTGCGCATCCATCCCAAGTGAATGAATTCGTCGTCGTCGTCGTCGTTGGTAAGCTCAAACGCCTCCAAAGCCATCGTCGGAAGGGAGAACCGCGACCGCGGGGATGAATTCTGCGACCGCGGCTCTGCCCAGATTTCCGCGACCGTGGATGTGCAAACCGCGACCGCGGCTTTCCTTAGCAAGCGTGATCGTGGCTTAGGCATCCACGGCCATGGCGTAGGCTTTTGTTTCCCTTCGATTCATTTCGTGTTTTCGTTCATTCCGTTGTTTCGTGTTGTATCGTATCTAACTTAGGGTTCCGTCGTTTATCTCGTCGGCGTCATAGGAACCCGTACTCAGATTCCAGTTTCCAGATCCCGGAACCCGACATCTTCGTTCGTCTAATTAAGACAAGTGGCGGTTCGCTCTTGCTCATTATTCCATGTTTCCCTTGATTATCAATTAATTGATTGTTAATTAAGATGGGATAAAAGTTGTTATTTTCAGTTTGGGAACAAATTTAATTAAACGATGTGTTAAATATGACTTTATAATAGGTTGTATATATTGCTAGAAACAACGCTATTATATAGTTTTATATGTTATTACTGTAATAAATTTTGGTGTGGATTTAAATGTGAACTTAATGCTAGTTTAGCACAAGTATTCGTAGGAACGCTAATTCCTTATGAGGATTAGTCGTTTCTTTATAACTTTGGGTGATTTAGGAAGTAAGTGCCCTAACACTCTTCTGGTCATGAATGTACCCTTATTCAGGGTAGGTGCACTCAGCTGGTGCCAATCTTCGGGAGGTATTCCCAATCTTAAGGGATTTAATCCCAATGTCTCATTGCGAGATGTGAAATTAAAAGCTTCAACGTTAATGTGCGTTTTGAAAGTAAATAAGATAAGTGCGGTTATGCACATAATTAATATACCCTCGAGCGAGGAGTACAACGTGGAAACCGTCCGAACTCTTGTTAGAGTAAGTCTTCTTTCCAATCTGGATTCGCATTACGCGGTGAGGTTGATCGTGGACCCAAATAATCAAGGTCGTGTTTTAAAACTTGTGTGTGAAAACTTAACGTTCCTAAACATTTGTCATACGTTTCCCATAAGACTCAATTCCTTTGGAGTCTTCTTTTCAGTGCATGTCTAATTCTAATCATTCCGTGAAAGTTACGGGTTATGTATCGTCCCTTCGGTTATTATTCGAGGGACAATGATAGTAAACGATTACGATTACTTGAACCATTCTGTTTGTACCCTTGCATAGTCTTTCATTAGACTAACCAACCGGGTTTTATTCCTTGAATGATTGGCTGGTGTCATCCGTCCTATACGGCACATCAGTGGTTGGTCCCCGAAGACTTGAAGTAACCAATCAGAGAAGAGGCTTGCAGTTGAAGATTTGAGTGTCAGTGTTTTAAAGGTTGTTAAGTATTACTTTAATATATAACACTACTACATTTAAGGCCTATTGTAGCGGTCGAAAACCGCTCCCTAAAGTGCAAAAACCGCTACCTAAGACCTTTTGTAGCGGTTGAACAACCGCTACATCTGCTGGCATTGCTTTAGGTCTATGGTAGCAGTTTCATACCATTCAGGAAGTGGTTTATAATAGGAACAAACAAGCGCTACTTTAGGTCTAAATAACCGCTGCATAAGCATCTAATGAAGCGGTTTTTTCTTAGACTATAGCAATGGTTGTATTTGCCTATGGCAGCGGTTAGATAGCCCTGATGTAGCAGTTTCTTGATATATGGTAGCGGTTTTGTTTGCCTATGGCAACAGTTAGATAGCCTTGATGTAGCGGTTGTTTTGATTTATGGTAGCGGATGTATAAAACCTATTGCAACGGTTGTGATCAATAGTAGCAGTTGGTTTTGCTTTTTGGCAGCAGTTGTTAGACATGTATTGGAGCTAATGTAGCGGTTGTTCCTTTCTATGGTGGCGGCTAATGAGTCAGTTATTGTAAGCTATTGCAACGGTTAGAAAGAATTGGGATTTTCTTTAATTGGTGTACTAGCAATTATTTTATAATATATTCTTTTAAAAATTTTACATTTTACCATTTAAGCTATTTTTATATGTAGGAATACACTCAAACAACTAATCATTAAAATATACAAATCACGTAGAAAGTTGATCATAATATAATTCATTACATGCATAAACAACTTCATTAAGTGTACCTTTTTCACCATAATTGATAAATCTAAATACTTCCCACTACATATCATATTACCTATATATGTAGGAAGTCCTACTTGTAACCTACATCCAAAAGTAATTAATAATTTTAAGTATCTTATACCCAAAATTAACATGCTATACCCTTAGTAGTGGAGCAATCACTTCTTGCCTTGTACTTAATTCCTAATCCCAATTAAACCAAAAGAACATGCAAGTATCTTATATACCCAAAATCAACTTGCTATACCCTTAGTAGTAGAGCTGTTGTACCAACCGCTTCTTGCATTGTACTTAATTCTGAATCCCAATTAAACCAAAAGAACCTGCAAAATAAAATGAACAAGTTAGCCACAACCTGCAGAATCTTCACAAAGCAACACAACTATGCCACACAATTCTCACAAAACAACACAGTTATACCACACAATTCTCACAAAACAAGCAAGGCTTTCAACCCTCATTCTCACAACAAGCAGAAATACCACACAATCCTCACAAAACAAGCAAATTGTGTCATCAATAAGATTATTCACCAAGTATAAAATGGCCTACCAAATTGAACCAGAAAATCAACACAACATGGAAAAGATAAATAGAGAGCAAGATATTCAGCAGAATGATAGCAAATGGGCTACCATAATATGCACTTCATTAAAAAGAAAACAAAACACAAAAATTAGCCACTTACCGAAATTGATCCAGAAAGTCTGCTTTAGTGAATCAACAACTGCATAAAGAGAAAAAGGGAAGAAGATGTAAAAGAAATCCAAAATAGACAAGTTAGCCACTTACCAAAATTATGAAATAAAATAGAGTGACAAAGTGAAGAAAAGAAATACTTACCAAAATGTTCCTTGAACTATTAGAGTATTAATAATGTTGGGACCTACAACAAAAAACAGAAACGATAAACTCTCAATCTGTCATGCATCAAAGACATACCGGCCAATAAGAAATAAAGCATCATCATCAAAGACACAATTCTTAGCCTAACTCACCCAATACATACATACCTTTGCTACTTCTGAGTCCCAACACTCCAAAAGTTCTTTAAACTCATTTTCCGGTATGTGCATGGGTCGGTTTGCCATCATTTCCTCCATGGTTTTAGTTGAAGAGTAGTGTACTTTCTTCAATCTTGTTTTGTAAATCCGCCACTTTGCATTAACACTTGCTAGCACATATTTTTTCCCGTTTTCATCAATATCGAATTTTTTCTACACCAGAAGAAATATAGTAAAATTAATTATAACAAATGAAGTTAGGCAAAACTAGATTGAAAGTTGTGATTTTTCTGATGATATGAAAAACAAAATACAAAAAAATATGTTACCTGAACATACTCCCAATTTTTTTTCTTCCTTTGTAGGCATATATTTCCAGCTTTCTGCAGCACAACAGATATTAGCAGCTTTCTGCAGCACAATAGATATTAGTAGAAGAATGTAGTATCTATAACTAACCCAAACCTCCAGCTCAACTATAGAAACCTCCAGCTCAATTATAGAAACCTCCAGAAAAAAACAAATAATATGCCATATGCATGTATTCCAAATAAAACAATATGAGGACTGCCGAACGTACCCTTAATTAAACCTTGGAGGAGATCAGAAAAAACAAATTGCCATATGTATTCCAAATCAAATAATCAGTGCAAGTCCTTAGTTCTTGGGAGAATATAAGCATTTATTGCTCTAATGATATAAGCCTTACATCATTGTATTTTGGGGTTTACACCAACACACCCAATTAGGCTGACTCTTGTCAGTTCAAACCCTTCATTCAAGCTTACAAAAGTAAGCCAATTCTGCTCATAAAAGTTAAAAACCAAACCCGAAGTTGCAGATTTTCTAGCTTATACAAGACAAAAACTCCCATTTTCTTTCTATTTTTTAATCCTCATAATTTGCACGATCAAGATGTTGAACTTGGTGATTATCAAAAATAAAATAAATGTACACTACAACCCCTGCACAAACTTAGCAAACCATTGTGAAGTAAAAAATCAAAAGTTAGAAACTACCTAAAATAGTGAGGTTTGATGGTTTATTTTAAATAAGGCAAAAGTTAGAATAACTATGTGCATAGCACTGAAAGGATATCATAAGGTCATGTCAAAATGTCAAATATTATGTAAAGGCACTAAGAATCATGTGCATATGCAACCTTCTTACCTTTAACCACTACAAACTCGTTGTCGGTGGATCTACAATGGCTTTGATAATTTTGGTTGATGATCCTGGTTCAGAAGCCATATTTTGTATTGTTTTTAGATGATACATCCATGGCTTTTTGTCTGTGAGAAATAAAAGTGGTTTAATTCTTCATGCAAATTCTAGACCTGATAAAGTATCATAGCATCCATCATAGATATGTGGAAATATATAAGAACCCAGTTCATGAAAGATCATTTTTCAAGATTCCATTTACCACTATAAAATAAGTTTTTCACAGAAAACGGCTAAAGTCTTAAAAAAAAGCTTAGCTGGAAATATAAAATACATTATCTCGCTCATTATGGTAATATCACTTGTTCACCACCTTGGCTAATTCACAGCTAACAACCCACCAAGTAGATTTCTCTTTAAAATTATGCTTTCACTTGGCAAAATACAAAGCCTACTGAATGTTCAGGTTTACATTTGGTGAAACCATAGGTCAAAACTCTTAGCAACTTATTAGCAAGGACTTGTTTTTTAAACCATCTCTGTTTTCAGACACCTACACATCCTTCTTCCAAAAACCCTTCCTAGTAGGAAAAAAAGCACTATGCATCAGATAAAGAAAAAAAACTATCTTCAACTCAATTGTAGCTTATGGTATTATGGTCAATATAATCACCCAAAGTAAAGCACGTGCAACTAAAAAACTTAGACTACATGCATTTTCTTTATCAATCCAAGGTTCTATCCTCCCTTAAAGGCAACAGAAGCAAGCAACAACATAGAACAAGGTTAATTATATATGTCGTGTCCAAATCTTACTAAATACATATATATATCATTGACCAGAGAGGTGTAGTCCCGCCATAATGGAACAACCTCAGGTCAAACAGATCATATGAAAACTTTGAGGACTCTTTATGATAACTGCATTTTTCAAATGCATTAAAAGTGTTGACCCTAAATAATATAAATGCACTTGATAACTTTCAAGGGTATACTTTTCAAAACTATCACACAAAATTCATATTATATTGAATTTTAACAAGGAATTTAAATGCAAAGGTATCATACAATGATATAGCACTGAACAAATCAAGAGATATGCATGAAGGAGCAATCAACACTGATAGTTCAAGAGAGAGAACACTGACAATCTTAAATTATACAATTCAATGAACCAGAAAATTTGCTACATGATTTTTTTTAAATATTTCAAGAATAAAGAGCAACACACATTGAATCCAAAATATCATGTTTGTCTCTTAGTAAAAGATAATAATTTACCTAATCAACTTCAATGCCCACAACCTAAGAATATCACCCTTCTCTATTCCAAGGCTAAGTGCAACCCCTGCATAACATTGAAAATGTCAAAAAATCATGTTTTGTTTTTTTGCACCCTCAATCCTAGTAATCATGTCATTCTTGCACGTAGTGATATTTTTGTCAACTAGTTTTATCTATTAGAAAATTTAGTATTGTGGAGTTTATTTTCATAGAAATAAAAACTCTAAACAAATTGATTGGTAAGAAATTTATTCAGCTGCAATTTAATCAACTTGTCAAATTCACTCCAATCTATCCCTTTTATTAATCTAATAATTAAGTATTTTGAGGAGTTCACAAGTATATGTCAATGACTCAATAGATAAATACATACAATGGAAATAAATGATTGATAGGGTAAAGAAGATACAAAGTAGACGAATATATAATTTTAAGTATTTAGATTAGAATTTCAAGGTAAAACATAAAGACACTATCAGAAGATCTGTTAAATTCTGGGAGGTGACACTTGCTGTTCATATCTCATTTATCTGGGATTATTATTCGAACTCATAGGCTTATTATGTTCATATCTTTCTATACATGTTATATCTGTTATGGTCAGTAATGATCTAATTAGACTTTTAAATACAAGACCTGTTAAATCCTGAAAGGAGACACGTTCTTTTCTCTGTACAGTAAGTTCATTACATTTATAGTAATTAATATGTTGATCCAGTGGAAATCTCAGAAATGTAGTAGTGATGTAATATGAAAATTGCTACTTTTAAAAAATGTTTCAAGAATAAAGAGCAAGCAACACATATAGTTCAAGCGCACGATGAATCCAAAATAACATGTTTGTCTCGTACTAAAAGATTACAATTTACCTGATTAACTTCAATGCCCACAACCCGAGAATATCACCCTTCTCTATTCCAAGGCTAAGTGCAATTCCTGTATAACATTGAAAATGTCAAATAAAATAAACCAATTTATAAAATTATGAAGTGTTAATAAATAAAATAAATGTCATGAAACATCCCAACAACAAACTATTATTTACTGTTAATAAATAAAATAAAGTTAGGAAAAGCAAAAGAAGAGACACTACTGAAAGTAAAGCGAGGGAAACAATTGTTATTTAGTGTAGTACAAAAGTTGGCAGCATGATTGACCCCTTAATAATATATAGTTGATACAGACTTGGGTTGATTCGGTTGGCACTTGGCACAAACTTAAGAAATTAACCAAGAAGAAAGAGCATAAACCTTTGTAAAAGAAAGTATAGCCTTTTCCAAATATATGCCTAGGATGTCGATCACAAATTAATAACACTCAAACATCGTACCATTCTCTAAGCCTTTTCCAAAACACATTCACCAAGGCTTTAAGCACCAGGGGCAGAGGTGATACGAACCCCATTCAGTAGATTGAAGGCTTTAAGCAAATATAGCCAGCTGCTAATAAGTATCACATGGTCATTCTTCAAACCCTACAAACCAATTCTTCCAATTCTGAGTATGATTCTTCTGTGCAGGTGAAAACTTCAACGGAATAGCAACCATTGCTAATAAGTATCACATGGTCCAAGATTTGAAAGGTGCATTTTGTAAGCAAAAAAAACTCATGTTCTAGCATCTTCTAACATTAACTCATGTTTGTTTTCTGCAATTCAATAGGCAATTTTGCAGTTCAACCAGTGACTATAATTCTGTAGCTCAACCAGTGACTATGATTAACTCATTCAAGTTCAATAGGCAATTTTGCACAAAACCAGTGACTATGATTAACTTATTTGATTCAATATCATGACAAAGGAGCCATTCACCGACACACAACCATTAATACAGAAAAAATGCTCACCTCAAACAAAAGAACTGGTTCAATCTACGTATGGATACACCTCCTGCGCCCCAGATGAACAATCTTGTCTGCTTGTCTACTTCGAACGGCGCCCTAGATGAACAATCTTCAAACCCTAACCCATTCCAATTTTTTCGCACTTCTCTGCTTCGAATTGCCCCTCTCTTTTCTCTCAAATCTTAATCCTAATCACACACAAGGAAGGTATATGCTTGAATTTTCTCTTCTATTGCTTCCCTAATCGCACTCCTCTTTCGTTCATACTTTTCCCAAACCCTAGCTGAAGATGAACGAAGTACTGCATTATTCTTCTAAGCGGTGGGAAATAGCTATAACTCACGCCAAGATTTTGGCACCGACGCGCCCTAATCGTTGCTCTTAAAAAATAGATTCAACATTGAACCGCTTCCTTAGGTTTAGTAACATATTAGACCGCTTCAAAATATAAACCAAACCGCTTCATTAACCGGAATATATAAAAACCGTAGCCTAAACCGCTTCCTTTGCCTAAACCGCTACATACACCCGCTACACTACCCTAAACCACTACCTACACCCGCTGCATCACACAAACCGCTAGATACAACCGCTACAATTGTCCTTAATTGTAGTAGTGTAACCAAGTCATGTAATAGGGTTTATTATAAAAGTCTTCCGCTGTAATTTCACTCTGTTGTAAAATCGTCATTCTCAGTTAATGAGAGATCTTTTAATAAAAGGTTGAGTTTCATTTAAAAAGTCTTCTGCTGTTTAATCTCTCGTTACTTAATATATACCTATTTAAGCTTGATTGTTCCGATTAAAGCCTAGGGTGACTTTGGGCAGTAACGTCTGAGGTCACTGGCGTGTGGCACTATCAACGTAAGTCGGGGGGGTGTTACAATTATGGTATCAGAGCAATGGTTTTAAAATTCTTGGCCTATTGTTAGGTTTGAGAATTTTCGAAATTATTTTTTCGAAACTATTTTCAAACTATTTTATTCTTGGAATTTCAAGAGTTTAAATGTTAGTATTAAATTTAAAGTTCAATGATTTCTTAAAAGTTTAATTCAAAATAATGGTTTAACTATTAGAACTTTTAATAGTTATTTATAGTTGTTTTTATAAATGGTGTGATATAAACGATCAAATTTAAGTTTATAGTTATAACTTTAAAAGTGTGATTTTTGGTCTTGGTAAAGGCTTTAGTTGATAACAGTATCATTAGTTTGAGAAATTAACTTTATAAATAATTATTTTGTTAAGTTAAATATAAAAGGTTTAAAAGTATAAAGTATAAAGTTTGAAAGCATAAGGTTTAATAATAAATGGTTTTCAAACTTCTGCAAGCTTCGAATTGTTACTTATTCCTTAGATCCATTCTTAGGGATATCGTTTCTCCTTAGGCTGAATGTCATTTAAAGGTTGACGTTTCTCCTAAAAAGTACCCATTCTCAAGTAAAGGGAAGAAGATCGTGTTACGGTTAATGATGGAGGGCCAGTCAGACTGATATAAAGTTATTAGTTTGGACCCTTATAATTCGTATCATAACGTAATTGACTAAGTGTCATGTATAAGTCGGAAAAGTTCTAAACTGACGTTATGGTTCATCAACAGATGGTGAACACAAGAAACACAATCTGTGCCGGAGCTGGGCTGAGTAACAACCCAAGACTGAATCTGATAAGCGCCGCTAATCAGGGGGAGGAGAGCGAGTTTGTCTCTCACAATAACCCCGTAGACATTGGCCAAGTTCAGGCTAACCCTCAGGTGGTGTTCGACGCTGCGGCCATAGAGGCCATTCGGGGGATCGTTATGCAAGCGGTCACCGAGATGATTCGGCCAGTCGCACCACACGCACAAGGTGTTCCGGTTCCTCAGGTTATTCCTGAATTTGAGGAACCAGTGGATCATGTACCTCAAGTCGATGCCATCACGAACATAGGAAGTTACAATCGAGCCTTAAAGGCCATAAGCTCAATGAGGCATGACAGTTATGACGGTACTAGAGAACCAGTCAGAGTGGAGTATTGGTTCTCGCATATGGAACGATTGTTTAGGAATGCCGAGTGCACTGAGGCTAAGAAAGTGCATATCGCCTCCCTTCAACTTAAGGATATGGCTAGCGAATGGTGGAAGGACATTGGTCTAGCTGATCATCTCGGGTTGAACTGGGGTATGTTCAAAACAAAGATGACTGACCGTTTCTTTTCTCGTGCTATGAGGGAGGAGAAGCATAAGGAGCTCCTTTACCCTAAGACCGATGGGTTGAAGATGACTGAGCTTGCAACTACGTTCAATCACCTGTTGCAATATGTTGGACCGAAAGTGTCGAGTGAAGAACAAAAGATCTAGTACTTCCATGGATTGATGAATTCAGAAATCAAACCTCTGATGGTGCATCACGGTTGTTCTACGTTAGAGCAATATGTGGATGCGGCCTACAAAATAGAGGCCACACTGGAAGAATCCGCCCGAAAGCGGGAGAAACAGAATAAAGGAAGGGGTGGGCAACATGATCGTCAGGTTGGTACATTCAAGCGACCGTCATCGCCCACCAAGTTTGAGAAGTCTGGTCGTGCTAAGACCGAGATGACTCAGTCTGACTCCGCTAGAGGCTCAGATTAGAGTAGCAGAGTGATTCAATGCCACAACTGTGGTGAGACTGGGCATAAAAGTTTTAATTGCCAAAAGGAGAAGCGGGTATGTTACAATTGTGGGAGGGAAGGCCACATGAAAACATACTGCAGGCAGACGGGTCAAGGACCAACGCAATCATATCAAGCCTCAAATGTTGGCAATGGGCGGAACCCAAAGCCAGAGGTGTCCGCTCCTGAGCAATCTATTGCTCATAATAAAGGCAAGGCGCCTATGGAGTCCTCGGGTCAGGGGCAACGACTCTTTGTGATTCATCACTCCAATGAGAATGAAACCCTGAACGAGTAGTTGTATTTTTGTTGAGTCTTTTTAAGAATAAGGAGCGATGACTTGTGTCTATAGTCTCCATAGTTTAGTAATCTGTCTGTTCGACTTTCTGTCGGTTGTTTTAATGTAATGTTTCGAATAATAAAGAAGTGTTTCCTTGTTTCGAAAATTACTAAATTCGTTACTATTGCAAGTTGTTGTGCATACGAGAATCCTTGAGTGCCAAAAATAGTACATGTCATGTGTTGATAAAGACTGACTGGACTCATAAAGGATAGTGTTGGGTGGTGATAAGTGCTATTTTGTAGCACATATCTAAGGATTATTACCAGGTTTGAGGCGCCATTTGGTTGGATTTAGAGCACAATTTGAGATTATGGAGTTGGAGTGGAGAAATGTGGTTTTGGTGGTCTGGAGGAGCTAATTGGAGACATCCAGAGGAAGAGGAGTTGACCACATGAGGAGACGACGAAAATCTATGAAGAAACCACATTGGAGGAAGCCCCGCACCAGAGCCACCGCGACCCGGCGGTGGGTCTCAGGAAAGATGCCGCGCCGCGTGAATTGAAAGCAGAAATTGAATTGATGCCGCGCGTGCTGCAATAGAGAGGAAAGGCCCAAAGTGTAGTCTCGGCGAGTTGAAGAAGAAAGGCCCATTAAGAAAGGCCCACGTGAAGAAAGCTGAGGCCGCGCGCGGATGTAGAAGCGGGAAAGTGAGCTGAAGAATTGGAAGATGATGTCGCCATGACATCAGCGGAGCATGTGATGGAGAGTTGGGCCGAATGCTACTGTGTGGGCCGTGCACTGCTGGGCCAGGCGAGAATTGCTGAACGAAGAGAGAATTGCTGCCGAGCTGTTTGCGACCGAGATGGAAAAGTTGTGCGAGACACCGAGATTAATTTCCCAATCTCGATTGTTTACTTTTGGTTACTATATTATTATTATTATTATTGCTTTTTATTATTTTTATTACTTTTAGATTTAGGTTAAATACTCTTTTGTTAACCTAGTTGCCACAAGTTACCATTCTCCTTCGGGAGACTAAGTTCGTTCTTTCATTCCCAACTCTAGGGTTTGAACGAATGGAGAACTAAACACCTTTGTTTCGCTAGACGTTTGAAGCAATACAGTTGATTCGGTTGTGAGATTTCTATTCCTTGTTCTTATTCTTATGTGTGTTGGTTTGATTCTCTTGGTTATATTGATTATTGATTTATCGTTGTTCTTCATAGTCTGGCCAGCTAGGTTGAGTAATATTTATCAATTGCTAGGATTTGCATATAGGGGTTCCGAGTGCTTATCTAGTGGCAAACACGATTGTGCGTATAGGGGTTCCGAGCGTGCAATCGTGAGTGAGAATCAGTTGCATGCGAGTATTAATACGTCTTTCTATTTGCATGTATCCTATATCCTTGTGTGCATTGCTATTGCTTTGTTGGTGGTAAAGTATACCGACAACTGTGAGAATCAGAGGTATTTTACCATTGGCATAGTAATAAGTCTATCGACAACTGTGAGAATCGATAGTACTTAAGATCAGGGTGGTAACAACCATAAGAATAGTAAAAGAACTTGGATTGAATAGATTTCAGTGATCAACTTATATCTCTGTATTATGGATCTCGTTCTAGTAGGACTACTTTCCCCATTCATATTCTCAAGCCAACTTAACCTTGTTACTCTGTGAACAACCAAAACCCCCCTTTCTTGTTACTTTGCATGCTAATTAACATTTAGAAAGATCACTTCCTCCCTGTGGGATCGACCCTTGCTTGCCTCTACTACTTGTTTAGGTTTGTTAGGATTATTTTGTTTAGGTGTCACGACAACGCCTTATCAGGTGGGACATGTGTGGTTATTCCCTACCTAGTTAGCGCTAGTTTCGAGGTCAAAACTATTCATAAGAACCCTTCTACCTTCCGGGAATAATGTCAGGTTGGGCATTGACGTTGTTTGTTCCCTTCGCTCGAATTCATGAGCATCGTCTCAAGAGGATAATGTTGTAAGGATTCCTTGCTATAAGAACTTGGTGTGTGCGGTAATGCTCTATGGAGTTTGAGGTTATTCCTCATGTGCATACTCGGAGCATTAGATGGAGTAGTGAGCTAATATAAAGCTCAAAGTACTTAAGTGTGAGTTGTATAAAGTATATATTTAAGTAAATAAATGTATAAGAGAGATATTTCATAAGGAGTCGTTTTCTCTAAGATGATCGTACTCTAATACGATCTTGAGTAAACTGTAGAACCCAAGAGTTATGTTTATGAGGTTTACAAATGAGTGTGTCCATTATGGGACCAGTGTTAAAAGCTTTTTGGAAAAGCTAAGTGTGCGAAATCATATGTATTATTTTGGAAGACCTATTTGAGGTTTCGTTATGAGGTATTCTTAAGGAAATGATATACTGAGATGATGATACGAGAAGTGTTAAGGTGACTGTTTTGGGGCGAAAGGATCGGACGACCTAAATCGCCTTAGACGGGGTAACTAGTCGATCGGGTGATAGAGAACAATCCAAACCAAGCAGATAATTGACAAGCAAAGAATAAATGTAGAATAGTGAGATGATTTTATTAGATAATGTATTGATCGGATCGAATCGAGATACAACTTATCGTAGTTTAGACCGAGTGGTCGTGTAGGACTCGACCGATGACTTTTAGGTGGCGACCGATAGAGAGTGAGCGCATATGATTGCTAGAGAGCTAAGCGGGCAGCGTAAGTGTTGTTCTGATTCGTTTGTGAGTCAGGATACTTGTGTGTCTAGCGTTAATGTGTTCGTATCCTCTTATCTTCTTCGTCGTCCAAATATGGTAAGTTCTTTTCCATTGTGACCGTTGTGTTTTTCTAATATCTTCGTCTTCAATGCCGGGAGCAATGGCAAGGATTATGCCATTTAATTGCTGCAATTATAGTGGTTTGAATGTTGTGGACGTTGCGTGATCTGTGCATTAAATGTATGGCGAAATTCTCGCGATCCTGTCGGAGGGCATTCGACCAGAGAAGCCTTGTCGCCTCCTCTGGGCCTTCTCCTTTGTTCTTCCGATCTGCAATGGGCTTGGGCTCGATTCACTTGATCCGTCTTCTTCGGGGATGCCAAGCCCAACAATAGCCCCAAGTTGCCTTGGGTTTTCGGTTTAGGCAGGTAAAACGGAATCCGTGGCAACTTCTCTAGATACGATCTTCACCATCCTTTTTTGGCGCATTTGCTCAGGGCTACGTGGCGCGTGATCGGGGCATGATGCGACGCCTCTGCAAATCTTCGCTTCCCTCCATAAATTCAGAGCAGAGGGAATTGATTAGTCTTCATCCCATCTTTCTTTGCAAGTTTCTTCCGGTAAGCTTCTCGGTCTCTTTCGCCATAGTTTTATGATTTCTCTAGTCATAGCTCTTTGATCTCTCTCTCTTTCCATTCTCGAAATGGTTTCCATCGAGGCTTCCGAGTCGTCGAAGACTCTTTCCGATTCTCGTGAAGGCGAAACTCCTCCTCGTTTCATTTTGAAGGAGTCGGTTGCATTGATTAGCACTTTGTCCCAGGCGGAGCTGGATCAAGTTCTCCAAGTCGAAGGCTTTCCACCGGAGACGGTCGCCAGGTTGCCTCATCCAGACGAGAGGGCCGATGCACGTTACGAAGGATGGATTTGCTTCTACGCATACCCGTTTAGAATAGGGCACACATTTCCTTTCTCTCCCCTTGTCAGGGAATTTTTAGCCACTTTGGCGCTGGCGCCATGTCAAGTAATGCCTCAGGCGTGGAGAGTTCTTAGGGTTTTAGACCTTGTGAATGTTCAAACTGGGGCCGATTTTGATTTTGACGCTCTGTGGTATAACTACTTTATTGGGTCTAAGAGTTCCTGTCGCGTTTAGTTGCGTATCCGACATGGTCGGAAGCCTTTGGTGCAGAGCCCTGATGTCAACGACCGTGGATGGGGGTCGAAGTTCTTTTTCGTCGAACGTTCTTCTTTGGAGAAGGAGGGAGAGTGTCCGTTTTTGTTGACGGAGTGGCGGATCGATAGTATGTATTTGTCTTCTCTTTCGCGTGTTTTATGTGTCTTAACTCTTGCCTTAACTTTTCTTTTTTGTAGTCCCCGAACCAGAAGATCTAGAAGTGAGTAGCCGGTTGGAAGGCTTGTCGAAGATTGTCCTTGAAATTCCCGCGTCTGAAAGAAAGTTCGTGAACGTCAACCTTCTGTCGACGACTCCTGCCTCTCAAGATGACATGTCGAATGTCTCATCGTCTCGTGCAAAAGGTAGATTCTTGACTCCAGGCGTCTTTTACTGTTTTTCGTTTTGTCGTGTACTTTAGGATTTCTCCCTTTTTGTTGTTCTGTCGTGTCAGGTTCCCCTGGTGGTCGATCGAGTGCTCGTTTGAGGGTGGCGTCAGGGAAAAGTCTAATCGAGCAGAGGAAGGCGGCGGCCAAAGCCGCATCAAGCAAACCAGATCTGGTGGATCTGACGGTTCCAGTCAAGACTGGCTCTAAGAGGAAGGCGAGCGCTCGCCCTGAAGACGTCAAGGTGGAGGACATCCCTAGGAAAAAGAGTGCGACTGCTGAGGGGGTCGGCAAGATCGGTGCCATCGGATAGTCGATCGCCGACCTTTTTCGCGCTCAGGACCCGACTTTGAAGTCGGAAGTTAAGGATGTCTCCCCTCTAGACTGCATTGGTGAAGCGGGATGCTCCGCGTGGAGGGTGAGTTGCCCTTTGTTCTTGTTTTTATGTTTCTTTTTGCTCGACTGTGTTTCTTGATTGTGTTTTTGTGTTGTCGTGTGTCTTTCTGTCAGGCCTTCTAGTATTTCCTGGGAGCTTACTCCGGTGTTCAGGCGATGCTTGTCAAGGCCGAGGATAGGGCTACTAGGTCAGAGTCCGACCTTGCGTCTTTGAGGACCAAGCTAGAGGGAGCGGAGAGTCGCTGCCGTGAGACTGAGCGTCGCCTCACCAGGGAGCTGGAGAGCAGTCAAGAAGAGCTGGTCGCAAGTCGGAGGGAGTTTGAAGAGTGCCGATCAGGCGTTGAGGAGGAGGTGAGGCGGGCTCGCATTGCCGATGGCCAAATTACTGGTGATGTTGGGGCTTTTTATGCGGTGAAGTCGCGCATCAAAATGATTGAGGAGTTCAACGAGGGCAAGCATGAGCTCTGGGACCTGAAAGCGGAGAAAGAGACTCTGGACTCCATGTTCCCAAAGGGCGATCCTGGTCAGGAGTTGTTTTGCTTAGCCGGCGTCGGAGAGGAGGACGTGGATGAAGGCGCCGATGAGGACGAGGCCGATCTTGGTGATGTCGAGCCGACTGATGAGATAGCTTCTCTAGAGCCAGCCCATGCGGAAGGTAATGCCATTGCTCCCGACGCTTGATTTGTTTTCTCCGCGTAGTATGACTTTCTTTGCCCCACCTGTGTGTGGGTTTGAATATTATGTGTTTTGGCGACCCGTCCACCATCGCGGGTCGCATGATAAGTCTGAATGACCGTCATTAAAAGTCCTATAGATGTGTAGGCAAACAATGTGTTTTGGCGACCCGTCCACCATCGCGGGTCGCGTATTTGTATAAAGATGCTTTTATTTCGATGCAATTGTATTTTTACATATAGAGTCGTATGCTAGTTCGTTTCGTACATGTTCGTCGGACCTTCAAGGAAGTTGTCGATGACGTTTTGTATTTCGTGTATGTTGGTTTCACCCGTATGCTCCGTCGAGTGGGGTTTCACCGTGTGTATGTATATAGAGCAGGCATGCAATGTGTTTTTGTATGTGTTAGTCATGACATTATGTCGGGGAGGTAAGCAATATGTTTTATTGCGTAAATGTAATAAGGTGTTATACCTTATGTTTTGTGTAAGGCAAGCGGTGTGCCAACGTACATGTGTTGTCATCTCCCCGTGTTCTGATCGATCGTGTAATGTAATGTAAGTGCTTTTTTTTTGCGGATGACAGGATCCAATGTAAATGATGTTCTGCATTTGTGTTTTTGTAAGGAGGAAGTCTTCGCTTAGTGTCAGATGATGATATGTAAAAGGAAATAGCGATGTACATGCGACAACATGCGGTATATATGCGACAGGTAGCAATGTATATGCGATAGCACGCGATTTGTATGCGACAGATAGTAATGTATATGCGATGTATAAGATTTGTGTGATGTTTTACCTCATTGGTTCAGAAATGGTAGAGTTTTAGATGTGCTGCGTTCCAACTCCTCGGGATCGGTCGTCCGTCTTTATCCTTTAGCTGATATGCTCCCTGTCCGACCACTTCGGTGATCAAGTAAGGTCCTTCCCACTGTGGTGCTAGCTTTCCGTCGGATGGGTTCTGGAAAGTTTTCCTGAGGACCCAGTCTCCGACCTTAAAAGCCTCGATTCAGACGTTCTTGTTGTAGCTCCTTGCGACTTGTTATTGGAACCTGACCATCCTGATTCGGGCTTTCTCTCTGATTTCGTCCGCTGTGTCCAGATTGTGTGCTAGCTCGATGTCGTTTTGTTCATTTGTCTGAAGGTTGCAGTGAGCGGTCAGAACCAATAACTCAGCTGGGATGACCGCCTCACTCCCATAGACGAGAGAGAAAGGCGATTGCCTGGTCGCATTCTTTGGAGTAGTCCTGTCGGACCAGAGAATAAGTGGGAGTTCGTCTGCCCATTTGCCTTTAGCCCCTGTGAGGCGTTTCTTGAGGTTATTGATAATGATCTTGTTGCTGAATTCGGCTTGTCCGTTGGATTGCGGATACCGAGGTATGGATGTGACCAACTTGATGTTCCACTGGTCGCAGAAGGTTCGAGTCTTATGACTGATGAATTGGGAGCCATTGTCGCACACGATTTCTGATGGGACGCCAAATCTGCACAAGATATTGCGTTTTACGAATGAAATGATGTGTTGATCTTTTACCTCTCTGTAGGCTTCGGCTTCGATCCATTTAGAGAAGTAGTCCGTCATGGCAAGGAAGAAGACTCTTTGACCCGACGCGGGGGGGAGCTTTCCGACGATGTCCATTCCCTATCTCATAAAGGGCCATGGAGCTAGGGTTGGATGGAGGAGCTCCTAAGGCTGATGATGGACGGGTGCGTGCCGCTGACAGGCGTCGCATCTCTTGGTGTATTCCATGGCGTCTTTGTTCATCGTTGACCAATAGTACCCGTTTCGTAGGACTTTTCCCGAGAGGCTTCGTCCGCCGGTGTGATTGCCACACTCCCCTTCGTGCAACGATTGTAAGATACGTCCGACTTCTGGAGTCTTGAGGCATCGTAGGAGTAGTCCTATAACAGATCTTTTGTACAAGATGTTATCTACGATATCGTAAGAGAGTGCTTGTACCTTGAGCCTTTTTGCTTCCATCTTGTCGTCAGGTAGGATACCGTCTTTTAACCATCTAATGTAAGGCAGCATCCAGTCGTCATTGGTGTCGACGATGTCTTCTTCTGATCGGTCGCCTATTTCCATGGCGATGAGTCCTTCAAGTGATGTTGTTGACTCGACGGATGTCCTTGGGACGGCTGGCGTGGTGATGTGGGACAATGGTATGTGTGGAAATTCCTTCGGGTCTAGGACGGATCCCAGATTAGCGAGTGCGTCAGCTTGGGAGTTAAGATCCCTGGGCACCTGTCTGATGTTGAATGTTTGTAATTGTCCGATCAGTTTCTTGGCTACCTCCAGGTAGGCTATCATTCTGGTATCCTTGGCACTGTACGACCCTTGTATCTGGTTTACGACCAGCAGGGAGTCGCAAACGACTTCGATCTCTCGGACCCCTAGGTCGCGAGTTAGGATGAGTCCGAATATGAGTGCCTCGTATTCAGCTTCGTTGTTAGTCACATACCACTCACATCTGACAGCTTGAGCTATCTTGTCCCCTTGTGGCGATTTTAGCACGACCCCTAGCCCCGATCCTCTGGCATTCGATGCCCCGTCTGTGTGGAGCTCCCATGTACCTGCCTCATCCGTCGCGAGTAATTGTGTTGCTTCTTTTGTGGCTTCTTGCTCTAGGGTTGAACTGAAATCGTCCATAAAGTCGGCTAAGGCTTGCGACTTGATCGATGTCCTGGGCTCGTACTCGATATCGTAACCACTGAGGTGTATGGCCCATTTGGTCATTCGTCCTGTGAACTCAGGTTTCCTCATGATATCTCTCATGGGATGATTAGTGCGAGCAGTAATAGTATGGGATTCGAAATATGGTTTGAGTTTGTTCGAAGCCATTACCAGTGATAGCACGAGCTTTTCAAGTGACGAATACCTTGTTTCGGCCGGTAACAGCGTCCGACTGACGTAATATATTGGCGACTGTTTGCCATCCTCCTCCCTGATCAGTACTGCGCTTACGACTGATTCTGACACTGCAAGATAAAGAAATAAGGGCTCGTCGCCTTTAGGTTTGGTCAGTAACATGGGACTGGCCAGGTACTCTTTGAGGTTTTGGAACGCTGCTTCGTGTTCTTCCATCCATTGAAAGGACTTGTTCTTCTTGAGTGCGTCGTGGAAGGGTTTG
This sequence comes from Rheum nobile, assembly GCA_027886185.1. Taxonomy (NCBI): domain Eukaryota; kingdom Viridiplantae; phylum Streptophyta; class Magnoliopsida; order Caryophyllales; family Polygonaceae; genus Rheum; species Rheum nobile. Next base: position 836,442 of record WOAB01000146.1, on the reverse strand, counting down.
CATTTGTCGGATGATTTGGAGATGAATCTGCTCAGAGCTGTTATCCGACCTGTGAGATTCTGTACATCTTTGACGCATCGGGGGGATCGAAGGTTGATGAGAGCCTTGATCTGTTCTGGGCTAGCCTCTACTCCTCTTTGTGTCACCATGTATCCTAAGAACTTCCCTGACGACACTCCGAAGGAGCATTTAGTAGGGTTTAGTTTCATGTTGTACCTTTTGAGCACCTCGAAGCTGTCACGTAGGTGGTCTATGTGATCTTCTTTCTTTTTGGACTTGACCAACATGTCGACGATGTAGACTTCCATCGTGTCTTCGATTTGGTCTTTGAACATTTTGTTGACTAGTCGTTGATACGTAGCCCCTGCATTTTTCAGACCAAAGGGAATTACTCGGTAACAATAGATACCTTGGCTGGTGATGAACGCTGTTTTTTCTTGATCGTCGAGTTCCATAAGGATTTGATTGTAACCGCTGAAAGCGTCCATGAAGGTAAGCATTTCGTGCCCCGCTGTGGCATCGACCATGGCGTCGATATGGGGTAAAGGGAACGAGTCCTTGGGACAAGCCTTATTGAGGTCTGTGAAGTCGATGCAGACTCTCCATTTGCTGTTCTTTTTCTGGACTACGACCACGTTGGCTAGCCATTCAGGATAGTGGACCTCCCTGATCTTTCCTGTTTCCAATAAGCTCTTGACTTCGTCGTCGACTATCTTGTTACGCTCGGGTGCGAACTTCCTGCATTTTTGCTTGACAGGGGGATGAGATGGATCCACATTTAATTTATGAGTAATAACATTTGGAGATATTCCGACCATATCCTCATGCGACCATGCGAAACAGTCAGCATTGGCCCTGAGAAAGTCAAGAAGTTGTTGTCTGGTCGAATCGTCCAAGTCTGACCCGACCCTTACCGTTTGGTTTGGCTTTGAAGGGTCTAGTGCGATTTCATCGAGTTTTTCCATTTCTGGTTCGACGTACCGACTAGGCCCTTCGCCGCTCTGTGGTTGCTATGCGGTCTTGTGTTCGACTGCGCTCTTCATGGAAGCGATGTAGCATTCTTTTGCGGTTCTTTGATCTCCTTTGATCTCTTGGACTCCCCATTCAGTGGGGAATTTGATGACTTGATGATACGTTGAAGGTACTGCCTTCATAGCGTGTATCCATGGCCTGCCAAGAATACAATTATAGGGAGACGGACAGTCTAGGACTAAGAATTTCACCTCTTGGTTGATTCCTCCAGCATATGTGGTTAGAATGATTTCACCAGTCGTATGCTTAACCTCACCACTGAACCCGACCAGTGGGGTCGACTTCTTGATTAGGTCGTTCTCAGTCAGACCCATTTCTTTAAGAGCATCAAGGGTCAAGAGGTTTGTCGAACTCCCTGTATCGATTAGTACTCTCTGTATTAAACAATTACCAATAGACAAAGAGATTACCAGACCATCGTGGTGACTATCCGACCCGTCGGAATCAGATTCGTCGAATGTGACCGTCGGAAGGTCAGATGTCCTTCTTGGCTTGAATTCCGATGCCTCGGGCTTGTCGCCCTTGCTTTCCCTAGCGTGTCGCTTAGCCGCGGAGTATGTGTTTCCACATATATCCGATCCACCTGAAATGGTATTGACAACTTTTGTATGGACAGGAGATGGGGGTTTGTTCTGTTTTACCTGATCTCGACGTTCCATGGTGGCCTTTGCCTGCTCCGAGATTACGTCGCGCATGAGCCCCTGTGAGAGCAGCCTTGCGACTTCCTTCCGCAGGGCGATGCACTCGTCGATCGAATGACCGTGGTCGCCATGGAATTCGCACCATCGACTCATGTCCTTCTTAACATCCGGTCGGTCACTCTTTCGGGGCCATCTTACCTCTTTTCCGTATTTGTCAAAACTCTTGACGAGCTCTGACACGGAAACATTGAAATTATAAGACTGGACCCTAGGAGGCAACACCGGACCGTCTCTCCATTCCTGTGACCTGTCTTGAAAAGAGTTTACCTGATTTGGTTCATTTCGATTACGAGAATCGTCTGTCTCGACGGTTGTCGGGGGGATTTTTACGGTCGGATGAATCGGGTCTGCGTGAGGCTTTACGCGACTCTCGGTCTTCTTCCAATCTTACCTCGGCCATGGTTTTGGCTTGGACATCTTCAAAACTTTTACACGGGTACTTGGTAATCTCGTCGTAGAGATTGCTGTCTTTGACCAGACCTTGTCGGAAGGCCTCAATGGAGGTTGTGACGTCGCAGTGGGGGATCGCCACTTTTTCCTTATTGTACCTGTTAAGATAATTCCGAAGGGGTTCGTTATACCTTTGTGTGACTCGGTAGAGGTCGCTTGATTGTCTTTCGAGCCTTCGACTGCTAGCAAATTGACTCTTGAAAGAGTTGACCAGATCCGCAAAGGATGTAATCATTCCCTGAGGCAAACGCATAAACCACGTTAGTGCGGGACCCGCGAGGGTTGTGCCAAAGCTTTTGCACATGACAGCCTCGCGGCTCTCCCTTGAAACAGATGCGGCCATTAGTTTTTGTTTATATAGAGAGATATGGTCATCTGGATCGATGGTGCCGTCGAACGTCGCCATGTTGGGGAGATGGAACTTCTTGGGGATCTCGACCCTTGCGATTTCTTCGACGAACGGGGATTCTTCGAATCCGCCGAACGTTTCCCTCTCGATTGGTTGCGGGACTCCTGGGAGCCTGTTGAAGCGATCGTCGATCGTCTTCATGTGTCTGTCGAGCGTCTGCTGGAAAAGAGCCAGGACATCTAGCGGATTGGTAACCTGCGGTTCATCGATTCGGGCCCCAGCAGACCCGATCGGTGTGGAAAAGGTGACATGGTTAGTCAAAAATGGACTAGCGAAGGGAGTTCGAGACGTACCCTCAGTGTGTCCGGGACGTCGTATGCTCGGAGGCGTCGGCTTGATGTTGTCCATGTCGAGGCGTGTTCGGACGCCGCCGTGGACGGGCACGTTCCTAGATCCGGAAGCCACTGACTGTACCTGCGACTTAAGAGACTCATTTTCACGGGTTAGTTGCGCGATCTTGGCTTCGGATTGGGTTGACAAAGCGGCTAGGGCCTCGGTCTTTTGGCGTTGCTGGGCTAGTTCCTCTTGAAGGGTGGCCATTTTTTGGGAAAGTTCTTGGAACTGGGTTGGAGTAGGATTTTCGATTGTGATTACTGCATCTTGGGTTTCGTCTTCGAGACGTGGTTCTTGGTTGTCGGTAGGTGGGTCAATAGTCATGGTTGGAAAGTTTTGGAAGGGTGATCGGCAAGTTGCCCCACGGTGGGCGCCAAATTGTTTTGGGGCGAAAGGATCGGACGACCTAAATCGCCTTAGACGGGGTAACTAGTCGATCGGGTGATAGAGAACAATCCAAACCAAGCAGATAATTGACAAGCAAAGAATAAATGTAGAATAGTGAGATGATTTTATTAGATAATGTATTGATCAGATCGAATCGAGATACAACTTATCGTAGTTTAGACCGAGTGGTCGTGTAGGACTCGACCGATGACTTTTAGGTGGCGACCGGTGGAGAGTGAGCGCAGATGATTGCTAGAGAGCTAAGCGGGCAGCGTAAGTGTTGTTCAGATTCGTTTGTGAGTCAGGATGCTTGTGTGTCTAGCGTTAATGTGTTCGTATCCTCTTATCTTCTTCGTCGTCCAAATATGGTAAGTTCTTTTCCATTGTGACCGTTGTGTTTTTCTAATATCTTCGTCTTCAATGCCGGGAGCAATGGCAAGGATTATGCCATTTAATTGCTGCAATTATAGTGGTTTGAATGATGTGGACGTTGCGTGATCTGGGCATTAAATGTATGGCGAGATTCTCGCGATCCTGTCGGAGGGCATTCGACCAGAGAAGCCTTGTCGCCTCCTCTGGGCCTTCTCCTTTGTTCCTCCGATCTGCAATGGGCTTGGGCTCGATTCACTTGATCCGCTTCTCCGGGGATGCCAGGCCCAACAGTGACTAAGTCTTGAGTAAATATTAAATTTCAGAAGCAAAAGGTTGCTTGATTTGGGATAATAAATTGTTTGAGGACGATTACGTGTTTAAGGATTTATGGGTGAATAACAGACTCAGTCGGTAAAAGTTTGTTGTAACTTGGGTGGACTAAAAATATGAGATAATGTAAGTGTATGGATTTTATCAAATGGACTTGATGAAAAAGTGATCTATGTCTATTAAGGTGATCTTATGACTAGACCTGTACAAGTCCGGGTTAGCCCGACCGGCCCGGCCCGCCCGCCCGGTTAAAAAACCGGGCCTGGACAACAATATTGGCCTGGTCGGGCTAGGTCGGGCCAGCCCGGTATAGTAACGGGCCGGGCACGGACGGTCCTCTAGGCCCGACCGGGCCTAGAAGCCCGGCCCGGTACCCGTTACTGTTTATATAATTAATATTTATTTATAATTATATTTATATTTATAATTTTATATATATATTTATAATTATATATATATATTTATAATTACTGTTTATAATTTTTTATATATATATTTATATTTTTTTTATATATATTTAAATATATATATTTATAATTTTACCCGACCAGGCCAGCCCACCGGGTAACCCGGCCCGGTTGACCGGGCGGGCCTGGACAAAAAACCCAGCCCGGGCAACCGGGCAAAAAAAAAAAACTCGGCCCGAACCCGGATTTGTACAGGTCTACTTATGACCCATGTTGGATGAACAAGGTGATTGATTATAATCGTGTTAAAAGGATTGTTAGCATCATGTTTGAGGAAAACATGAATAAGATGTTGTGCGGTTAATTGTAAAAAGGATTAAGGAACCTTAAAGGTCTTATGTTAGAGCTTGATTAATGGAAAGATTTTGGGTTAAGAAATGGCATAAGGGCCAAATCTAATTAAGGTGAATAATGAAATAGATGAGGTGCATATGTAAAGGGTAGGCCGATATGACAATGGGAGGTACTAAGTTGGAGGTATAAGTGAGTTTTATGTACTTTGAGGATCTGATCATCGAAAGATAATTATGACCTTGTGGATATAGTCACGAGTTATTACGATGATTTTGGAGACTATTATCCTAAGATAATTATGACCTTGTGGATATAGTCACGAGTTATTACAGGTGTAGCACATGGAGATGAGATATGTGAAGATAATGGTACAGTTGAGGAACCAGATCGTTTTCCAAGGAGCAATTTCAAGGATAAAATGATTAAGGATACTAAGTGCAGGTAGTAAGGTTAATGGTGAAACCGGTTACTCTACCTTAGTGATGTTAGTTTCGGGGTCGAAACTATTTTTAAGGGAGTAGTAATGTAATAACCCCCCTCATGATTGTCATAAGGGTAATATGGTAAAATGTATAATTGGTGAAAACAAGTTATAAAACTCCTTAAGTTATGGAGGGTCTAAATTATGGTTAACCTTACGTTAACTATAACTTGAACCAACTTATAAATTTTAACTTAGAAATGCTTGAACCAAATTACAAAGTGTTAATTGGGTTAGGCATGGTTAAACTTATAAGGTTGGGTAACTTAAAGTAAGGTCGTTTCACCGAGATGTTATCGGCCAAGTTTTGGGGTCGAAACATCTTTTAAGGGGGTAATATTGTAATAACCCCTAAAAGTCCCGAACTGTCGTTTTGTATGGAAGACATGTTGGGCAATTTCTGTAACCTCTATAATCTCTGTATGAACCCTTTGAACGTAATAATATACGTTTAGCAAAGATATATGTGTCATAAGTTATTTGGGAGTATTAAGAATAACAAGTTTTAAGCATAAACCCGAGCAAGGACCGCGATCAACGACCCAATGGCGCGATCGCGGCAGTTCTGCGACCGCGGAACTGCCGACCGCGATCGCGGAACTGCCCAGGGGCAACCGCGACCACGGCGGAGAAGCCGCGCCCGCGGAAACGTGTTGCGTCTTCGTCTTCCTCTTTTCCCCACGTGCGTCGCTTGGGAAGCCGGTGTTACGCCGGAGGGGGAGGCCAACCGCTTGGGTTGCTCGGCGTTGGGGTCTCCTCCACCCTATATATAGGGGCTCTCGCCACCCTAATTCCTCATCCAACCCGCAACTGCAACCAAGCTCCCTCACTCTCTCATTTTTCTTGTTCGTCGCCGGAATTTGTGTGCTCGCCGGAGTTTTTGGAGATCGTCGGAGGTGTCGTGAAGCCAGGAGGTAGTAGTGGTGGTGCACATCCATCCCAAGTGAAGGAATTCATCGTCGTCGTCGTTGGTAAGCTCGAACGCCTCCAAAGTCGTCGTCGGAAGGGAGAACCGCGACCGCAGGGATGAATTCCGCGACCGCGGCTCTGCCCAGATTTCCGCGACTGCGGCTTGCCTTAGCAAGCGCAATCGTGGCTTGGGCATCCACGGCCATGGCATAGGCTTTTGTTTATCTTCGATTCATTTCGTGTTTTCATTCGTTCCGTTGTTTCGTGTTTTCGTTTGTTCCGTTGTTTCGTGTTGTATCGTATCTAACTTAGGGTTCCGTCGTTTATCTCGTCGGCATCATAGGAACCCGTACTCAGATTCCAGTTTCCAGATCTCGGAACCCGACATCTTCGTTCGTCTAATTAAGGCAAGTGGCGGTTCGCTCTTGCTCATTATTCCATGTTTCCCTTGATTATCAATTAATTGATTGTTAATTAAGATGGGATAAAAGTTGTTGTTTTCAGTTTGGGAACAAATTTAATTAAACGATGTGTTAAATATGACTTTATAATAGGTTGTATATATTGCTAGAAACAACGCTATTATATAGTTTTATATGTTATTACTGTAATAAATTTTGGTGTAGATTTAAATGTGAACTTAATGCTAGTTTAGCACGAGTATTCGTAGGAACGCTAATTCCTTATGAGGATTAGTCGTTTCTTTATAACTTTGGGTGATTTAGGAAGTACGTGCCCTAACACTCTTCTGGTCATGACTGTACCCTTATTCAGGGTAGTTGCACTCAGCTAGTGCCAATCTTCGAGAGGTATTCCCAATCTTAAGGGATTTAATCCCAATGTCTCATTGCGAGATGTGAAATTAAAAGCTTCAACGTTAATGTGCGTTTTGGAATTAAATAAGATAAGTGCGGTTATGCATATAATTAATATACCCTCGGGCGAGGAGTACAATGTGGAAACCGCTCGGACTCTTGTTAGAGTAAGTCTTCTTTCCAATCTGGATTCGCATTACGCGGTGAGGTTGGTCGTGGACCCAAATAATCAAGGTCGTGTTTTAAAAGTTGTGTGTGAAAACTTAACGTTCCCAAACATTTGTCATACGTTTCCCATAAGACTCAATTCCTTTGGAGTCTTATTTTCAGTGCATGTCTAATTCTAATCATTCCGTAAAAGTTTCGGGTTATGTATCGTCCCTTCGGTTATTATTCGAGGGACAATGGTAGTAAACGGTTACGATCACTTGAACCATTCTGTTTGTACCCTTGCATAGTCTTTCATTAGACTAACCAATCGGGTTTTATTCCTTGCATGGTTGGCTGGTGTCATCCGTCCTATACGGCACATCAGTGGTTGGTCCCCGAAGACTTGAAGTAACCAATCGGAGAAGAGGCTTGCAGTTGAAGATTTGAGTGTCAGTGTTTTAAAGGTTGTTAAGTATTGCTTTAATATATAACCAAGTCATGTAATAGGGTTTATTATAAAAGTCTTCTGCTGTAATTTCACTCTGTTGTAAAGTCGTCATTCTCAGTTACTGAGAGATCTTTTAATAAAAGGTTGAGTTTCATTTAAAAAGTCTTCCGCTGTTTAATCTCTCGTTACTTAATATATACCTATTTAAGCTTGATTGTTCCGATTAAAGCCTAGGGTGACTTTGGGCAGTAACGTCTGAGGTCACTGGCGTGTGGCACTACCGTCGTAAGTCGGGGGTGTTACACATTGACGACTCTCCATTACCACCCATTACGGATGCGTGGCGAAGACATTGTGATCCGAACATCCGTTGGTGGGAAAGATTGTATGTTTCGAAATTGCAAGACTTTAGGGAATGCTGCATGGCAGCCGACAATAATCCAGATTATGTGGCGTATTAGATCCACATTATTAGTAGTTGATGTAAAACTCGTGTGATTTATAATGCAATATAAAATTTGATGTGAGTCTATTTTGGTTATTTGCTCATTACTTTTGCTTTGGTGGGTTTCAGAGTAATCCATACGTAATCAAAAAGACATCAAACTTATGCAATCATAACATTGGAATTTATACATTTGCAAACTTACATAATCAAAAAGACATGATACACTTGTACAAAAATCATAACCAAAATTTATTGCATTACAAATCCACACGATTACATGCCTACAAATAGATGTCATGTCCTACAAAAAAAACAAAAAAAACTAACAACATCCAAATAACTGCAAGATTGAGTTGGTGTTATTGCGTTGTGCAGATTATCCCGTTGACCGACTGAAGAATCCTAAAGGAGGGCGACCCTTCGATGAAAATCGAACCCATCGAACTTTCTGATTTGTCCCTTTTCTCGCAGTAGCACAGAAATACTTGGAATCCACAAACACCGATTCAATATCATATAAGAAGCTCCTTATGATATTGAACCAGAGTTTGTGGATTCCAATTATTTTTGTGCTGCTGCGAGAAAATGGGCAAATCAGAAAGTTGGACGGGTTCGACTTTCATCGAAGGCTCGTCCTCCTTTAGAATTCTTGAGGCGGTGAACGGGATAATGGCCACAAGGCAATGACTCCAACCCAATGCTGTAATAATAACATTATTCATACATTTGCAGACTTATGTAATCAAAAGACATAATAAACTTATTGCTTGCAATCATAACCCCGATAATATATCTTCTTCATCAACTTCACGTTTGAATCTGAAAGGGTGTCGCACAACCTTTTAAGCTCATTTCTTTCCAGCACCAATTCTCTGATAATCTTGGTAGCATTGTCGTCGTACGGTGGATCAACCCACTTAAAGGTACGATAACCTCTCATCTCCCCATCCGGCTTCATTAGGATGTAATCCTTGCATGCGAGGTACCTTCTTTTATAGTGAATGGGCATGTCGCAAGTGTACAACACGACCGGGAAGTTGCATTGGCACATTGTAACTGGAGTCAATGCACTGTTGGATGATGAAGCCATCCTCGGATCTGGAATATGAATTATTGTATCAAAAGATATAAACTCTTGCAAAAACTAAAGCTGAAAAAAGATTACTAATGTTACTGAAAAGTTGAATAATTCTCTGCACGGCGGATCTGGATTTCATGAATGTCGAAAAATGACCGTTGACAACTAGCTTCTTAAGAGGTGAGTTGATTGTTGTGTTTGGATGTGGAAGAGAAAGGAAATTGACATGGGTATATATAGGAGAGAAATTCGGCCGTTATAAAATTCGACCATTGGTGCGTTAACACTTAACGCACAAACAACGGTCGAATTTTATAACGGTCGAAAATCTGTCATTACAAATATGACCGTTGGTGCGTTAAGTATAACCGCACCAGTCCGTGCGTTCAACCTTAACGCACCAACGGTGCTTGGCTTGAATTTTGGCCCAGCACTGTCTGGGCCTCTTTTGGAGCCCAATGTGTAATGTGTGCGTTAAACTTTGACGCATTATGTTGTATTGTTTTTTTTTGTGATTTAAGGCATAAAAATCATAACTAACTATATGATAATGTTAATCGTTATTTTATGATTTTTATACTTTATACTTTAAAGTATTCATCAGTTATAGTTTATACTAATGTATTATAATGAATTCTTAAGCAAGTAGTACTTGCACTATATAGTAATGTGATAAGACTAAGTGTTATGAAGTTATAACATGAACTTTATAGCATGAAGTATGAAGAAGTCGATAATTATAGTTTAGAATATTCTATTATTATAATGTCTTAAAAAGTTATCACTTGTATTATACATTAATGTGATAAGACTAAGTGTTATGAAGTTATAACATGAACTTTATACTTACGGTATAGCATGAAGTATGAAGAAGTCGATATTTATAGTTTATAATATTGTATTATTATAATTTCTTAAGAAGTTATCACTCGTATTATACATTAATGGGATATGACAAAGTCTTATGAAGTTATAATGTGATAAGACTAAGTGTTATGAAGTTATTGCATGAACTTTATACTTACGGTATAGCATGAAGTATGAAGAAGTCGATATTTATAGTTTATAATATTGTATTATTATAATTTCTTAAGAAGTTATCACTTCTATTATACATTAATGGGATATGACAAAGTTTTATGAAGTCTTATGAAGAAGTCAATATGCATTTTTTGTGATTTTGGGCCATTTCATTCATTTTTTATACTATTGGGCCCAGTTTTGGCCCATTATGCATTTTTTGTGATTTTGGGCCATTTCATGCATTTTTTGTACTATTGGGCCCATTATACTTTTTTTTTGCGATTTTCGGTCATTTCATGCATTTTTGTACTATTGGGCCTAGTTTGGGCCCATTATATATTTTTTTTGTGATTTTGGGCCATTTCATGTATTTTTTGTACTATTGGGCCCAAACTGGGCCCATTATGATTTTTTTTGTGATTTTGGGTCATTTCATGCATTTTTTGTACTATTGGACCTAGTTTGGCCCCACTATGCATTATTTGTACTATTGGGCCCAAACTGGGCCCATTATGCTTTTTTTTTGTGATTTTGGGCCATTTCATGTTTTTTTGTACTATTGGGCCTAGTTTGAGCCCATTATGCATTTTTTGTGATTTTGGGCCATTTCATGCATATTTAATGAATGTAATATTAAATGTATACTAGTACATGTCATCCGAAAAATACATACATAACAAAAAAACATAATATTCCTAATCTCCATCCAGCTGACTCTCACTACCCTCCCCGGGCTCGTGTATAGAATCCCGAAAAATCTATGACGCACGAGGTGGAGGGGGGGGGGGGGGGGGACATCGGGGGAGTATCATCAGTCAGCATATGCAATAGCCGACTCATCATCTCGTGAACCTCCTCAACGGGGATAACGTTCCTATCCGTCGGCGTCTCCAAATAAGCACGGAGCTCACCAGCAACCAAATGGTTTCGCTGTATTCGTAAATACCCATTAGAATTTATATATGACAAATTATTAATCAACATTAATTGATTAAACAAATCAAACATACCGCAAGAGTGTCCACTGATGGTGTGGGATGGACAAGGTCCGCATGACGATCTTGTCTAGTGGATTTGGGATCCACCAGCACATGAGAATACTCGTCCAACCAATCCAGATAGTCATATGTCACGTCCCAATAACGTGTGGCTGGTGGAACCTCAATCTGGATCAGAGGCCTCATATCCTCATCCCATGCCCCCAACAGATGATCCTCGAATGTGACGTTGTAGTGGCTGAGGTCGTTCTGGCGGGTCACTGTTTTGGGCTCTGGAGGTAAGTCTGGGATCCCCTGTACATGCCTAAACAGACGGAGGCAGTGGTCCGACAGATATGGATCCTGTATATCCATGATCTGGATTATCCCTTTAAACAGGGAAGGAGCGTACTCTGGTCGATCGAATGATACTCTAGCAAACGGGAACCACTGTACCTGTAACAAATAATATAACAAAACAGATTCTAAAATATTTAGCATGAAGTACATATTATAAATTAAAATATTAATATAACAAAACAGATTACCTCCTCATATCTAATGTTGTCCAGCAACTGGCGCATACAAACCAAACGGCTAGGATCCTTGCCTTGTAAGACCTCCTGGCCGTCTCTGATGGAACCAGCATCGTCGGCCATGGCAGCTGGGTACGTGACATAATGTCCACGAAAATGGGGAAAGTACGCCCATATCCATGACTATATAACAAGATCAAACGAAGTAGAAGATTAGAAAATAAATAATTATAACGTAAATTTAAAATTTATTTATTACCCTCAAAAGTATGCCACAATTGGCAATGCCCTGCGCCTCTCGTCTGGATGCCTGTCCTAAGTTCCGGTACAGGAACGCCAGAATGCCTGCTCCCCATGCATATCGGCATGTGGACTCGTGGTCGAACAACAGTACCAACCACTTGTGCTTGATCTGACGGGTAGACTTGTCGACCAACATTGTGGAGTCGAGCATCATGAACAGATAAAGTGAAGACAAGACACTCTCGTCCCTCTGCTCGCTCCCCATCATGCGTCCCAAATCGTCCTGCAACCTCTGCTAAGCTCTGGATCCTTCACGCATGGTGTCGTACAGCTCCTCCCGTCAATGGGCACCCTAAGTAACTCATAAACATCGTGTAGCGTAATCGTCATCTCGCCCCATGGGAAATGGAACGATGACGTCTCAAGGTGCCATCTCTCCACAAAAGCAAAGACCAGGACGCGATCAACTGCCCATGTGCCAAGAACACATAGATGTGTGAGGTCACTACGCTCCGCTAGCCGAAACCATGAGTCTGGCTCGGGTCTGATGAACTCCTCCAGCTGAGTGACCATGTCGACATGGAAGTGAACCCTCAAGACCTTATGGGTCTGCATGTTCGATAATTAATATTAGCTACGAAATTAACAAAAATAATTTATATACAAGACAAATAAGGGATAATGTCCAACATACGTACCAAATCCCGAGTTTGTTGGCGTATCTGACGACCCGAAATACGGGGAGCCTGGACAACATCCGGAGCCTCCTCTGGCGCAACCTTTGGAGTGGTCTGTCCTCTAGCTCTCCTGTGTCGCTGTCTAGGAAGGATGGGGGCACGAGAGGCCAGAGGGGTCAGGTCAAAAATTGCCCTCGCGATATGTGTGGTGTAGCTGGGAAGGAGGAGAGGGATGCACGGCCCTCCTGGCATCCAAGAAGACTGTCGTAGAACGGGCCCAAAAGCTGGAGCCGGTGCAGGGGAAGGAACGGGGGAGGGGGCAATAGGACCAGTCTAGACCGGGAAGGGAACGAGAGATGGGACAAAACAAGGGGGTGGAGGGTATGTCTCATCTGGCAAAATCGGGTCAAAGGAAACCCTATGCTCTCCTACCAGGTCCTCGTCATGGTCTGACACCTGACGTGCCGCCTCATCAACCGACATATCGTCACCATATGTGACGTATGCGTCCTTCATGCTCGCACATAATAAGCCCGCCCTAATCTGGGTCGCGCGGCGACACACTGTCGCTTAGATGAGCCTTCGAGGCACACCACGTCGATCAGCTACCGGAGCCGGATGTGTCATCCCCTCAGATCCTCCCAAGGCGTCCCGTAATGCCTAAAACTTTTATTTCGTAATTTATTATAAACGTTATTTGATTATCGCATTTCATTAATATATTTCTCTATAATAAATTTAATTTCGAATAATGAAGAAAATCTAAGTTCTAATATCATTACTCTACATTTGAAGAAATCTAATTAGAATTTAGAATAAAATCTAATTCTAATTTGATTTCATTATAACTTACATTTCATTATTACACATTAAATTTCGAATAATGAAATCTAATTATATACTAATTTCTTTTTTCTATTTCTTATAAAATATGATTTTATTATAATAACATTTCATTATATTACGTACACTCTTTGGGCCCGATTTCTCCATAATGGCCCAATATAGCCCAAATGGGCCCAACCCGGCCGATTACCAAAATATTATGGCCCAATATGCCATACTAGGACCAATCATCCTAATATGGCCAAATTTCATATTTATTTCAATTTATAAATAATCTAATTTCATATCTAAATTATCTAAAATTCATATTCTAATTTCATATCTAAAATTCATATTAATTTTAATTTCTAAATAATCTATTTTCAATTTCAATTCATATTCTAATTTCATATGAACTTTAGATTATCTAAATTTCATATGAATTTTAGATTATCTAAATTTCATATGAATTTAGATTATATAATTTCATATCTAAATTTCATATTTATTTCAATTTCTAAATAATCTAATTTCATATCTAAATTATCTAAATTTCATATTTATTGTTCAATTCTAATTTCATATTGTAACTAACGAATACAATTTAACTAAATCTAACAAATCTAATGAATACAATTTATTCTCAAAATGCATTACTTACCTGACGGATGCCTGGTGCAGGTGTAACGTCAGTAGGCACACTCAATCGGGTCAACCGTCGTCTCGCACCACCCCTCGTCCGTCGGGCTAAAGTATCTGCCGCCTCCTCCTCCTCCTCCATGGACACCCAAACCCCCGCCAGACCTTCACTGACGCCCTCACCTCCGGCCTCCCTCTGCCTTGAACCACCTCCACCCACGACCTCCAACTGAACAGCACCGCCACCGGCCGACCACTGCCTAGAACTTCCGACCGCCACATCGCCGATGCCACCGCCTCCGGCCACCTCACCACCACCATTCGGACCGCCCGAACCACCACATGAAGATTCCATGCCTGATTTTTAAAATAACTAAGAGGAAAAGATGGAAATCGAGATCAAAAATATTTTCGTTTCTCAGATCTGAAAACGGAGAAAGGGAAAGAGAGAAAGGAAGAGACGCGTCGCGTAAATAAGCGTACAGGTATGCGTTAACATTTAACGCACAGTTGTGCGTTAAATGTTAACGTATACATGTGTGATGGACTGGGCCTTGCAAGGCCCAGTCCATTAAAGCACAATCCCCTTGTGCGTTAACAGTTAACACACAAGCATTTTCCCCCTTTTCACTATTTGGACTTTTCTGTCCCTTATACGTTTAATGTTAACGCACCAACCTGTACGTTTAATCTAAACACACCAAATAGTATACATTTAGACAATTTTTCATGTGGATATAACTTTTCCCTATAGTTATTCAATAAAAATCTATAACTCTGCAAACTAAGAGCACTATAACGTCAAATAAATAAAAAAATTATAAAAGATGTATGATATGTGTCATATAAACAAGTCCCGGAATATAGGCATACCATTTTGTTATCAACTAAGCAGAAAAATAATAATAGACTCTACCAATGTTTCGTTGGTCCAGTGAGCATTAATACTCGATTATTTAAGTCCTTTAACGTGAGGTCTCATATTCGAATCATTCCAATGCAAACATAAAAAGAGATATGCTTTCGCCGTCAGCTATTCAGGATCACGTTAAACCGGTTGGTTGAAAATAAAAAACAATAAAAACTTTAGACATCAAAAAATATTTATTACTTAATGGTGTACATCGTTTTCCGAATTTTATTCTATTAATATAGCAATATTAATTAGAATTTTATTACATAAGCATTTTTCAGTGATGCATTTAATTTTAAATAATCTCTATGAATCTCCGTAACTTGAAAGAAAAATGGTAACAGAATCGTAATTGATATAAAATTAAAACAGTTGAAAATAATAAATTCCTGTCATGTATGTTGAAAGTACCAATTAAGCCCATAGGAAGTTTTTGAACTACTAAATTCTTGTTCTTTGCAACCGCCAACTGCTTGTCTAAGTCCAAATTCAAATCCATTATAAATACCTCACATGACACCCAACTATGGGAAAAAATCATGACACCCAACTATGGAAAAAATTCACATAATTGTTTGAAGATATATAAAATTACTAGTATAAGATATACGGAGATCAACTAATTGTGGTTAATATTTAATATTATCGTGTATTGTGAGTACATCTTTATCGAGTTTGAATGTGTTGTGAATAAACATATGATAAAATAACGGATTTTTCGCCTGATACCCTTGAGGTACAGCGAAATTCGCAAAATGTACTAAATTTTAACCCATTTTGCGTGGTATTCTCGAACTCTTTTTTTTCCCGCCAAATAGCCTTCTGTCAAATACTTAACAGAAAACATTAAAAAAAATAAAAAAAACCTAAAATTAGCCACATCTCTCGCCCGCCCCCTCTCGTCTTCTTCGTTATCGACCGGAGAACTCAACCCGCCGGCTCGCTCTCGTCTGCACATCTCCGGCGGCCTTCTGCTGCCCACAAATCCTTCTTTGCAAGCCATAGGAAGTTGGCGTATTTAGTGCAGGCCTCTGCGTCCTTAGGCTCAATCTCAGTTGCTTTCTTGAAGTACTCCTCAGCTCTGAGCACAACAATTCAACACAACCGAGCACATGTGGAGGCGATAAGGTGGTTGAAAAAATGCTTCATCCCACCCTTAAACAATCCGCCTTCTGTTTCTTCGATGATTTCGAGGGAAGCCTCCTCCTCCTTCTTCCTCTGCTAATACACTAAGCAACCATACACACTACTCCATCTCCATTTCTCATCTTCTCTCTCTGCTTCCAGCAATTCATCAATGGCGAACCTTCTCAGCCTCAACACCTCCATGCTCTCCTCCTCCCAGCACCTCCGTCGCCCGACCCTCCATCTCACCACTACCCGGACCCGGATCGATCCCCGAATCAAGGCGAAAGTCCGCGAGATCTTCATGTCGGCGTTGAGCTCCACCATGACGGAGGGAAAGATTGTTTTTTGGATCAAATCAGAGGACGGAGGCGCCTGCAATTGAGGAGGCTCCTGCTCCCCAGCCAATAAAATTGCCAGCGACGACGATGCTTCCGTCTCATCCGACGTCGAAGGGGGGAAAAAGAGTGGTGGCTTCGCCTTATGTGAAGAAGTTGGGGAAGGAATTAGGGGTGGATTTGAGGACTGTTGTGGGAACGGGGCCGAATGGGCGAATTTTAGCTAAGGATGTGGAAGCGGCGGCGTCCTCCGCGGCGGAGGCAAGGGTTCCGACGCCGGTGATATTAGATGGTGTTGTGGCGTCGGCGGTTGGTGTGGAGCTCGAATGTCTGGTTTGATTCCTCGAAGGATTCGAGAGATGAGATAACCTCGGATGTGGCGGTGGAAGGGATTTGAGCGGGGCAGCAAGCGGATTCGAGCCGGCGGGTTGAGTTCTCCGGTCGACAACGACGAAGACGATAGGGGGCGGGCGAGAGACGTCGCGAGAAGAAAATCGAAGGCGGTGGAGGCGAGCAGCAAAACGGCGTCCAGGAGCGGTGCCGGAGATCAGCCGTCGGGTCGAGAGCCGGCAGATTTCGCGAGCCGCCGGGATGAAGACAAAGTTCGGGGGTTTTTCAATTTATTTATTTTTAAAAAAAAATGTTTTCTGTTAATGTATTTAACATAAGGGTATTTGGCGGAAAAAAAAAGTTCGGGGGTACCATGCGAAATGGGTCAAAATTTGGTACATTTCGCGAATTTCGCCGTACCTCAGGGGTACCAGGCGGAAAATCCGATAAATTAATCTAGTGTGGAGACGGAGTTGTTTCAAACATGATTGTGATGGCGTGTGAGACTTCTGAAGATCCCTCATTTAGGTGAGAGTAATGTCATGGTGGTTTATTTTGCACTAATCTGTTTGATCAATTTTTCCGTGGCGCTTTTGTTGGGCCCGAAGTGCTTTGATAGGCCAAGTCAAACAGACTGGGCCGTCTCACCTCAGATATGGCCCAAAGAGTTTTGAAGAGAAACGTCGGACGTTCATCAATGCATAGACCCGACCGATCCCGAGAATCTCGCCCAAGCCATAACTGCTTGATCTTTAGCAATGGCAGCCAATTCAAGTGCAAGATTAGAGGTGTCATTAAAAGGAAGATCCCAGAGATTGTGCTCGAAAATAAAAGGAAAGATCTTACAAAAACGATAACAAAACCGGCAAAGAAAAATATCCCATAAATAGGGCACGGAGAAGCTAAAGAAAAGGGACATCGATACTCGTTATCTCAACTCTCAGAAAGGCTTGAGAAACTACTTGTTCTCGTTTGGTTCTTTCGGCAACAACATCCGACCATCAAGGATCAAATGCTAGACTAGTCGGTCATACAAGACCCGATCTTTCGTGGGGCAACTGGCCGATCACCATCTCAAAAATCCTCCAACCATGACTGTCAATCTACCTATCGACGTCGAGGAACCACGCCTCGAAGGCGACTCCTAAACTCAAGGAAACACAACCGAAAATCCAACTCTAAACCAACTCCAAAAGCTTGCCCAAAAAATGACCACCCTCCAAGATGACCTCGCCCAACAACGTCAGAAGACTGAAGCTCTGGCTGCCCTGTCCACCCAGTTTGAAGCCGGTATCGCACAACTAACTCGTAAAAATGAGTCTCTTAGATCGCATGTACAATCGATGGTCTCCGGATCCAGGCAAGTGCCCGTCCACAACAGCGTCCAGACACGCCTCAACATGGATAGCGTCGAGCAGACTCCCCCAAGCGTCCGACGTCCCGGATATATTGATGGTATGTCTCGGTTCCCTTGGTCAATCCATTTTCGACTAACAATGGTATTTTCTCTACACCGATCGGGTCAGTAGGGATCCGAATCGATGAACCACAGGTTGCCAATCCCCCCGATATCCTGGCTTTCATCCAACAAACGCTTAGTCAGCATATGAAGGCGCTCGACGATCGCATCGCTAGAATTCCCGTAGTTACGCGGCCAATCGAGAAAGAAGCATCGGACGGATACGAAGAGTCTTCGTTCATCAAAGAAATCGCTAGAGTTGAGATCCCTAAGAAGTTCAACCTTCCTAGCATGATGACTTTCGATGGCTCCAACGATCCAGACGATCATATCTCTCTCTATAAACAAAAATTAATGATTGTATCTGTTCCAAGGGAGGGCCGCGAGGTTGTCATGTTGATCAACGCTACTTTGTAGAGTTTAACTAGGAGTTGTTACCGGTGTTTTGGGTACCATTTGGATGAGTTTAGAGCACAATTGTAGAGATTGGAGTTGAGGAGAAGAAGTGTAGATTTGGTGGTTTGGATGAGCTTAAAAGTAGACATTAAGAAGATGAGAAGAAAACCACAAGAGAAGACGAAGGAAGAGATGAAGATGGAGTTACATGAAGTTTTCCGTGATCGCGGAATTCACCGCTGCGGTCGCGGAGAAGAGAGAGACGGAGAAGAGCAAAACCGAGAATCCGCGGTCGCGGATGCTTTTGCCGCGGTCGCGGAAAAGTCGAGAGCAGCGAGAGAGAAATTGATATTTCCGCGGTCGCGGAAATCACATCGTCAGATGCGCCGAGTTTCCTTTCGTCCGAAGATTTATTATTTTTCTTTTATTTCCTTTTCTTTTTATTTCTTTTATTCTGGTTACTTTATTTTAGTTTCCTTTTAGATTATGTTTGTGATCTTTGGTTTTTAGGTTTAGCTAGATTATTTAAACCTAGTTCCAATAGCCTCCATTTATTCATTCAGACTATTATTCAGCATTGTTTTTCCCTTTGAGTTTTTGTTTCAAGACTATGAAGAACTAATCACCCTTTGCTTAGACCGACAATTGAAGCCTTCATTTGATATATGATTGTGAGGTTATAATTCTATTCCTATTCCTTTGGATTATATCTTTTCTCTTGAGCTTATTCCTATTGATTTGACTGGATTGATCACCTAGTTGATATTAGTAATTGTCTATTGCTAGGGTTTGGATATTTCGAGTTGAAATCCCTTATCGTGTGTAGCAACCATGATATTCTAGGACTAGTTGGACTAGTTTATTATGAAAGAGAATTGATTATGTGTTAAATGCTGCGAGTTGTGGTGTTGCTTGTATCCTGGTTAATTCTTATGCTTCCTGTAGCTATTGTTCTAAATCTTAATAGTTTCTCATGCGTTCGATAGTTAGGGTTGCTAGGACTAGTAACTATTTCAGATTAGGGACATGAATAATCATAGGAAGGAATAGAGATAATCTAGGACCAATCAATCAAATGAATGATGGATATTTGTCTGGCTAAGTACTTTTTTCCAATTGATTACAACCTTTGTTTTACTTACTTTGTTTATTTGCAATCAACCAACCAACAAACCCCCCTTTGTTACTTTGACATACACTTGTGCACTTAGAAAGATAACTCCTCCCCGTGGAATTCGACTCTTGCTTGCCTATTCTACTAGTTTAGGTTTTTAAGGATTTACTTTGATTGGGCATCACGACTTTAGCCCCTGTCAAATTGGCGCCGTTGCCGGGGAGGCAAGTTTGATTTTTTCTTTGTGTGTGTTTGTGTGTCAATTTTTGTATGGACCTATCTTATGGTCCACACCCGTGCTACTGACTCTCCTCTTCTTGCTTGTGACACAGAAATTGAGAGAACCCTTTTCCAAGAACCGCAAGACAAACAAAGTTTTGTGTTTTGATAACCCGTGCTTAGAGATGGCTGACGAAGCACAAACGTTGAGGCAACTGACTGCCCCTAATCTGCAGCAGCAACCGCTGGTTGTGCAATTCCCTGAGCTGGCGGATGGAGTAAATTTCGAGCTAAAGTCCGGGTTAATCCACTTACTCCCCCACTTCCATGGGATGAGTGGAGAAAACCCCAACAAACATCTTTCTGAGTTCCATGCCGTCTGTACCAACATGAAGCCAAAGGACGTTACTGAGGACCAGATCAAGCTGAGGGCCTTTCCTTTCTCTCTAAAGGATTTGGCCAATGATTGGTTCTACTATTTTCCTCCAGGAAGCATAGACACATGGGCTAAGATGACGAAAGCGTTCTTGGAGAAGTACTTCCCTGCGACCAAGCTCAACAGCCTGAAGAGGAGCATAAGCAACATTGAACAACAGGCTGTTGAGTCGTTGTACGAGTACTACGAGAGGTTCAAGAGACTGACTTCTAGCTGCCCCTACCATGGGTATTCAGACCAATACCTCGTACTTTATTTGTACGGTGGACTTCTTGACGAGGAGCGTCGAATGGTGAATGCAGCCTGCGGAGGAAACATCTTGAACAAGACGCTAGCTGAAGCGTATGAGGTTTTCTTTGAGTTATCTGAGGGCTCAAGACAGTTCAATAAGAGGGCGAGCGCCCAATCAGTCAGAGCTGCGGACTCTCAGCCCAATGCTTCAATACTGTCTGAGATGGCTGAGATGAAGGAGATGATGAGGAGGTGCATGATGAAGGGTGGCCAGCAGCAAGTCAAATCATGTGGGATATGCTATGACACGATGCATCCGACCGATGCATGTCCCACGCTGTAGGAGCCAACTGCTGAGGTGAATGCTATTGGAGGATACGACCCTCCAATGCCAAGATATGACCCGTACTCCAACACGTACAATCCAGGGTGGAGAGATCACCCTAATTTGAGATACGGAAATCAGCAGAGTACTCCTCAAGGCTAGGAAAATCAAGAGTATCAACAGAGGCCACCACAGTTTTTACAGTGCCCACAATAATATCAGCAGCCTGGGGGTCAACAACAACAATATAGAGCTCCATATGACCCAAGACCCCAAGGCCAAAGCTCAAGTTCACCCATGTCCGTTGATGACATGATCCGGACCCTCACCCAGACCGTATCAACGTTGACAAGCAATACAGCCCAACAAATTCAGTCCATCGTGCAGAGCGTTTCAACGTTGGGAAATACTGTGGTCCAACAAAATCAAGAGATACGGTCCAGTATTCAGAACTTGGAGAAGCGAGTGGGGCAAATCTCTATCGCAGTGAGTAAACTGGAAGCCCGAGACTCGGGAAAACTACCATCTCAAACGGTAGTAAACCCGAGGGAGAACGTATGCGCCATGACGCTAAGGAGTGGAGCACAAGTGGAAGCCATTCAATCTCATCAGAAGGTTTTCCGCGACCGCGGAGAAGAAGGCCGCAATCGCGGAGTTGTTCTTGAAGAAGAGGGAAAAATCGACGCTTTTCCGCGACCGCGGACAGATTTCCACGATTGCGGAAAAGTCTCTGCTGAAGAGGACATGATCGAAGACTTCCGCGACCGCGGAAAATCTCCTGGAGCCCCAGATCCCCTCGAAGTCATCCATGATGCTTATGTGCGCCCCGATTTCCCTCCGCTCAGTACATTGAAGCCTCCCGCTCCCTTTCCCGAGGCACTGAAGGACACCAGAAAGGTGGAGAACGACAAAGACTTATTTGAGACCTTCAGCAACTGCGAGGTAAATTATCTTTTGCTCAAACTTGTCAACAGCATTCCTCGCTATGCAAAATTCTTGAAGGAGCTGTGCAAAATAAAGAGGAAGAAGGCGGTTAAGGAGAAAAAGAAGGTCCAAGTCAATGAAAATGTTTTCGCTATGCTACAAAAGCGGTTGCCCAAGAAGTGCAGTGATCCGAGCATGTCTACTATTCCCTGCAAAATAGGAGGCACCATGTTTGAAAAAGCTATGCTGGATTTAGGTGCCTCTATCAACGTTTTGCCTCTCTCGCTGTACGAGTCTTTAGAGGTCGGACCATTAGAGAAGATAGGAATTGTGATCCAGCTGGCGGACAATTCCTATGTGTATCCAAAAGGAGTGGTGCAAGATGTGCTGGTAGAAGTTGACAAGTTAATCTTCCCTGCGGACTTCTTTGTGATGGATACGGAGCAAGATAAAAACGCAGCCCATGTGATGCTAGGCAGACCGTTTATGAACACGGCAGGTATGAAGATTGATGTGAGCAGCGGTTCTCTCACAATGGAATTTGATGGGGTGATGGTCGGATTTAGCATAGATGATTCAAAGTGACACCCTCCAGATGGAAACCCCGAGTGCTCAATTGATGTGAGCAACCCAAGTTGAGTGGGAGAGCACTATGTCGAGCCCCGACAATAACTAAGGCGTTGTCTGAGAGGCAACCCGAGGTATGTATTTCTTTTCTTGTCTTTTCATTCCATGTCTTTAGTTGTTTTTGTGTTATTTCGTTTTTGCTTTTGTTTTTGTTTTTGCGTTTAGACTAACCTGCAGGTAGGAGACCCGGAACCACATTGAAGACGGTGAACCACACCAGAGTCTTTTCCGTGGACGCGGAAGAGTTACTGTAAGTCTCATAATCCCTGCTTGATATAAAAAAAAGTTCGACGTTTTTCCGCGATCGCGGCCCAGTTGTCTGCGTTTTATTTTGAGATACGGTGCGCATCATGATGCCAAGGAGGAGACATTCGCCCCACATTTTTATTTGTCACTGATGATGGCCCGACATTCGACAGCTGACGAGGAGGAACACCAGAGCCCACCACATGATTACATCTGGGCTCCATTACGTGTTCGTTGAAGGTCGTGCAGCCCCGATTCTTTGATGTACCACTACACCTTACAGTGGATCTATTTGGTTGTACGGTGGAGTTTGTTTTGAAGACTCGCGCAACACCAGAGACATGTGCTTTTATTGATTTACCGCCAGTAACAATTTCCCAGTCCAGGCCAACTCGGCGACGGTTGTGAGTTATTTTTTGCCTTTCCCTGTGCTTCATCTTTTTGTCTTTCATTACATTGAGGACAATGCAATGTTTAAGCATGGGGGAGTGTTCTATACTTGCTAGTCGTCTGAGGAAGAAAGAAAAAAAAAAGAAAAAGAAAAAGTCAAATAAAATTTGGAAAAAGATAAAAATAAATCCTGGGATAAGTCGAAAACCCGAAAGGACGGATTAGGCAATAAGCAGGTGGCTTGGACCAGCATTAGGCTGGGGTAATAATTGGTCAAGAGTGATGTGAGTTTTATGTGAGCCCATCTATTGAAAAATGAAATGAGTGGCTTGGTGAAAACCCGAGAGGGCCCCTTGGCAAAATGAGTGAAAAGAAGAAGAGTGATTATTAGGATTCCTCATTTTTCCTGGCGTGGTGACATAATATGAGGTGATATAAGGAGGATTCGGGTAGGTCACTCTGGGAGACATAAGAAGATAGATGGAGGCTAGGATTAGATATTTGTATTCACTCTATGGTGTTTGGGATAAGCTTGGGGAAAGTACTCTGCTTTTCCTTAAGCTTGTATGTTGTGCTTATTGTGTTGGTGCCTGAGAGATTCATGTTTAGGTGCAGTTCTTAGTGGAGAGAGTTTTTCTGTGCTTCCTGAGACCTTGGGGATTTGATTGGAGGAGTAGGTTTCTATTAGCTTACTCGAGGACGAGCAAGGTTTAAGCATGGGGGAATTTGATCAGCGCTACTTTGTAGGGTTTAACTAGGAGTTGTTACCGGTGTTTTGGGTACCATTTGGATGAGTTTAGAGCACAATTGTAGAGATTGGAGTTGAGGAGAAGAGGTGTAGATTTGGTGGTTTGGAGGAGCTTAAAAGTAGACATTAAGAAGATGAGAAGAAAACCACAAGAGAAGACGAAGGAAGAGATGAAGAGGGAGCTACAGGAAGTTTTCCGCGGTCGCGGAATTCACCGCCGCGGTCGCGGAGAAGAGAAGAGAAGAGAAGGAGAAGAGCAAAACCGAGAATCCGCGGTCGCGGATGCTTTTGCCGCGATCGCGGAAAAGTCGAGAGCAACGAGAGAGAAATTGATATTTCCGCGGTCGCGGAAGCTCTTTCCGCGGTCGCGGAAATCACATCGTCAGACGCGTCGAGTTTCCCTTCGTCCGAAAATTTATTATTTTTCTTTTATTTCCTTTTCTTTTTGATTTCTTTTATTCCGGTTACTTTATTTTAGTTTCCTTTTAGATTATGTTTGTGATCTTTGATTTTTAGGTCTAGCTAGATTATTTAAACCTAGTTCCAATAGCCTCCATTCATTCATTCAGACTATTATTCAACATTGTTTTTCCCTTTGAGTTTTTGTTTCAAAACTATGAAGAACTAAGCACCCTTTGCTTAGTCCGACAATTGAAGCCTTCATTTGATATATGATTGTGAGGTTATAATTCTATTCCTATTACTTTGGATTATATCTTTTCTCTTGAGCTTATTCCTATTGATTCTTATTGATTTGACTGGATTGATCACCTAGTTGATATTAGTAATTATCTATTGATAGGGTTTGGATATTTCGAGTTGAAATCTCTTATCTTGTGTAGCAACCATGATATTCTAGGACTAGTTGGACTAGTTTATTATGAAAGAGAATTGATTATTTGTTAAATGCTGCGAGTTGTGGTGTTGCATGTATCCTGGTTAATTCATATACTTCCTGCAGCTATTGTTCTAAATCTTGATAGTTTCTCGTGTGTTCGATAGTTAGGGTTGCCAGGACTAGTTGGACTGGTAACTATTTCAGAATAGGGACAGGAATAATCATAGGAAGGAATAGAGATAATCTAGGACCAATCAATCAAATGAATGGTGGATATTTGTCTGGCTAAGTACTTTTTCCCAATTGATTACAACCTTTGTTTTACTTACTTTGTTTATTTGCAATCAACCAACCAACAAACCACCCTTTGTTACTTTGACATACACTTGTGCACTTAGAAAGATAACTCCTCCTTGTGGGATTCGACCCTTGCTTGCCTATTCTACTAGTTTAGGTTTTTAAGGATTTACTTTGATCGGGCATCACGACTTTAGCCCCTGTCACATGTGCAAAAGCTCTGGCACTACTCTCGCAGGTCCTGTACTAACTTGGTTTATGCGTTTGCCTCAGGAAACGATCACCTCATTCGCAGATCTGGTCAATTCCTTTAAAGTCCAATTCGCCAACAGTTGGAGACTCGAAAGGCAGTCAAGTGATCTCTATCGAATCCCCCAAAGGTATAATGAACCCCTCTAAAGCTATCTTAACAGGTACAACAAGGAAAAGGTCGCGATCCCTCATTGCGACGTCACTACATCCATCGAAGCCTTCAGACAAGGTTTGATCAAAGACAACAATCTCTATAACGAGATCACCAAGTACCCGTGCAGAAGCTTCGAAGATGTCCAAGCCAAAACCATGGTTGAGGTGCGCTTGGAAGAAGGTCGCGAGTCGCGAAAGGCGTCCCATGGGCCCGATCACTCCGATCGCAAATCCTCTTTCGACAATCGCCGAGACATACGTCATCACCCGTACCCTCTTGGTCGGAATGAGCAAAGTCAGGTAAACTCCTTTCAAGACAGGTCTCAAGACTGGAAAAACAGTCCGGCGTTGCCTCCCAGGGTTCAATCTTACAACTTCAACGTTTCCGTGTCGGAACTCGTCAAAAGTTTCGACAAATATGGAAAAGAAGTAAGATGGCCTCGAAAGAGCGACATACCAGACGTTAAGAAGGACATGAACAGATGGTGTGAATTCCATGGCGACCACGGTCACTCGACGGATGAATGCATCGCATTGCGGAAAGAAGTCGCTAGGTTTCTTGCGCAAGGTCTCTTGCGCGATGTGATCTCGGAGCGAGCCAAAGCCACCATGAAACGACGAGATCAGGTAAAACACGACAAACCCCCATCTCCTATTCATACAAAGGTCATCAATACTATTTCAAGAGGCTCGGACGTATGTGGAAACACATACTCCGCGGCAAAAAGGCACGCAAGAGAGAGCAAAGGGAACATGTCCGAGATACTAGAGTTCAGACGACCCAAAGTCTCTAACCTCCCAACGGTCACCTTTGACGAATCCGACGCTGACGAGTCGGGAGATCATCATGACAGTCTGGTAATCTCTTTATCTATTGGAAACTGTTTGATACCTAGAGTACTAATCGACACAGGAAATTCGACTAACCTCTTGACCTTTGACGCCTTCAAAGGGATGGGTCTGGGCGAAGATGATCTTCTTAAGAAATCAACTCCCTTAGTCGGGTTCAGCGGCGAAGTCAAACACACTATCGGCGAAATCGTCCTTACGACATACGCCGACGTAGTAAACCAGCATGTAAAATTCCTAGTCCTAGACTGTCCATCTCCCTACAAGTGCATTCTTGGCAGGCCTTGGATACACGCAATAAAGGCGGTACCCTCAACGTACCATCAGACCATCAAGTTCCCTACCAAGTGGGGAGTTCAAGAGATCAAAGGTGACCAAAAGATGGTCAGAGAATGTTACGTGACCTCCATGAAGAGTGTGGTCGAACCAAAGATTGCATAGCAATCACAGCTCGGCGAAGGACCTAGTCGATACATCGAACCAGAGATGGAAAAACTCGATGAAATTGCACTAGATCCTTCAAAGCCAAACCAAACGGTAAGAGTCGGGTCAGATCTGGATGACTCGACCAGACGACAAATATTGGATTTCCTCCGGTCTAATGCAGACTGCTTTGCGTGGTCGCATGAAGACATGGTCGAATATCTCCAAACATCATTACTCACAAATTAAATGTAGATCCGTCTTACCCTCCTGTGAAGCAAAAGCGCAGGAAATTCGCCCCCGAGCGAAACAAGATCGTCGACGATGAGGTTAGAAGCTTGCTAGAAACATGAAAAATAAGAGAAGTCGACTACCCCGATTGGCTAGCCAACGTGGTTGTGGTCCAAAAGAAGAACGGAAAATGGAGAGTCTGTATCGACTTCACTGACCTTAACAAAGCATGCCCCAAGGATTCCTTCCCACTTCCTCACATCGACGCCATGGTCGACGCGACGACAGGACACAAAATGCTATCCTTCATGGATGCGTTTAGTGGTTACAATCAGATCCTCATGGAACCAGAAGACCAAGAGAAAACGGCATTCGTCATAAATCAAGGTATTTATTGTTATAAAGTGATGCCCTTCGGACTAAAAAATGCAGGGGCTACGTATCAACAACTAGTCAACAAGATGTTCAAAGATCAAATTGGGGACACAATGGAAGTCTACATAGATGACATGCTAGTCAAGTCAAAAAAGAAGAAAGACTACATCGATCACCTCCGTGATGGTTTCGAGGTACTGAAAAGATATAACATGAAACTAAATCCTATGAAATGCTCTTTTGGAGTGTCGTCAGGAAAAATTTTGGGGTACATGGTAACCCAAAGAGGAATAAAGGCTAGCCCAGAACATGTCAAGGCCATCATCAACCTTCGGTCTCCTCGGTGCATCAAGGACGTACGGAAGCTCACAAGTCGGATAGCAGCGTTAAATAGGTTCATTTCGAAGTCGTCAGACAAATGCAAACATTTCCACAATGCTCTCAGAAAAAAACAAGTCCTTCTAATGGACAGAAGAACACGAGGCGGCATTTCAAGATCTGAAGAAATATCTGGCCAACCCCCTACTACTAGCAAAACCTAAAGACGACGAGCCACTACTATTGTACCTGGCGGTGTCGGAGTCTGCAGTGAGCGCAGTGCTGGCCAGGGAAGAAGACGGCAAGCAGTCACCAATCTATTACGTCAGTCGAACATTACTCCCGGCAGAAACCAGGTACTCGTCACTGGAAAAACTCGTCCTAGCATTAGTAACAGCATCGAATAAACTTAAACCCTATTTTGAATCACATACTATAATTGTTCGCACTAATCATCCCATGAGAGCAATCATGAGGAAACCAGAATTCATAGGACGAATGGTCAAGTGGGCCATATACCTTAGTGGTTACGAGATTGAGTATGAGCCTAGGACGGCGATCGAGTCCTAGGCATTAGCTGACTTTGTGGCAAATTTTAGCCCTACCCTTGAACAGGAAGCCATCAAGGAAGCGACACAATTGCTCGCAACAGAAGAAACAGGTAAACGGAAGCTCCACACAAACGGAGCATCGAACGCTAGGGGATCAGGACTAGGGGTCGTGCTGAAATCACCACAAGGGGACAAGATAGCCCAAGCCGTAAGATGCGAATGGGACGCGACTAACAATGAAGTTGAGTATGAAGCACTCATATTTGGACTCATCCTGGCGCACGACCTAGGAGTCCAAGAAATCAAAGTCATTTGCGATTCCCTCCTAGTCGTAAATCAAATTCAAAGGTCATACACTGCCAAAGACAATAGAATGATAGCCTATTTGGACGTAGTCAAGAAACTAATCAACCAGTTCCAGAAGTTTGACATCAGACAAGTCCCCAGAGATCTCAACGCTCAGGCCGACGCACTAGCTAATCTAGGATCCGCCCTAGATCCAAAAGAAATCCCCAACATTCCATTGGCGCACATCACGACACTAGTTGTCCCAAAAACACCTAAGGAACAGAGCACACCGTTGGAAGAGCTTGTCGCAATGGAGATAGGCGACCGACCAGAAGAAGACATTGTTAACAATCACGACGACTGGACACTACCTTACGTTAGATGGCTAAAAGACGGCATCCTGCCCGATGACAAAACAGAAGCAAAAAGGCTAAAGGTACAAGCTCTCTCTTTCGACATTATAAGTGATGTCTTGTTTAAAAGATCTGCCACAGGGATACTTCTACGATGCCTCAAGACTCCAGAGGTCGAGCGTATCTTACAATCATTACATGAAGGAGAGTGTGGCAACCACACTGGAGGACGAAGCCTCTCGGGAAAAGCGGGAAAAGCCCTGCGAACGGGATACTACTGGCCCACGATGAACAAAGACGCAATGAAATACACCAAAAAATGCGACGCCTGTCAACGACACGCACCAGTTCCGCACCAACCCTCAGAACTCCTCCATCCGACTCTAGCACCATGGCCCTTCATGAGATGGGGAATGGACATCGTCGGAAAACTCTCACCTGCATCGGGCCAACGGGTCTTCTTCCTCGCCATGACAGACTATTTTTCCAAATGGGTCGAAGCAGAAGCATATCGAGAGGTTAAAGATCAACATGTCATTTCATTTATAAAACGCAATATCATGTGCAGATTTGGCGTCCCATCAGAAATTGTGTGTGACAATGGCTCTCAATTCATCAGTCATAAGACTCGAGCCTTCTGCGACCAGTGGAACATCAAGCTGGTCACGTCCACTCCTCGATACCCGCAATCCAACGGACAAGTCGAGTCTAGTAACAAAATCATCATCAACAACCTCAAGAAACGCCTCACAGGGGCTAAGGGAAAATGGGTGGATGAACTTTCCCTCATCCTCTGTGTAACACCCCTAAAACTTAATCCTTTTGGAAAGGTATTACCGCCAGTGACCCCAGTGTTCTTTACCGAGATCACCCAAGGCTTTGCCATTTAAATACAATTTATGAAATACAAATGATACATAATGATCAAAGCATTCAATCCCAAACATAACATTGTCAAGGAAACAGAGTTACGGGATTACAACCAAATCCCGAATAGGCCAACACAGAGTTTAAACCAAAAATAGCAGAAGTCTTAGAAAGTACATTACAACCAAAGTCATTGTCCAAAAGATCTCAACCTGATTAAAGAAATAATTAAAACATTCAAAAACCACCGCCGACTCCATAGTCCTTCTAATCTTCTGAGCTACTTTCGATCTGATGTGCCGAATCGAACGGATGACACCAGCCCACATGCAGAGAACAAAGTTCGTGGGTTAGTCTACTTGAATAGACTAGCAATGGTACAAAGCAGAATGGTTCAAAGCAGTCGTATTAGGTTAGACTCATCGCTTTTCAAATAACAACCGATGACGATAGTCAACCATCATACTCCTACTGGAATAAACAAGAGGTATGCACAAGAGAAGATTCTGGAAGACTGAATCTTCACAGACATCGACTCGAAAGAAGACTCCAACGGAAATGAGTCTTTAAGGAAATATGACAAATCTGGAATGTTTACAGAATCATACAACAATGATTTAAAAGTTGACTGAGATGCTTCGGTTCATGACCAACCTCATCGCATACAGCGAATCCAGATTGGAAAGATAACGTACTATGATCAAAGTCGAGACGAGTTTTTCTAGCTGCACTATAACTTAGCTGCACTACTCGCCCAAGGCTTATTAATTATGTGCGTCGAGTAGCACTTATCTGATTTATGTTTCAAAAACACACACCACGTTATTAGACTTTTACATGTGTACCCCATCATTGGGACGACAAATCTTAGTATACGTTTCGTCGAGAGTGACGTACACCGGAAGGTTTGTGACACCAGCTAAGTGTCCTGTCTCTACACACTTGTGAAAGAGACCGATCATGATCTTAGAATAGTACCAGATGGAGACGAGCCACCCCGACACCAGATTATAAAGAAACGACTGGACGGAGTCCGAGTAACGTTCCTATCTAACAGTGCTAACTAAACAGTTACAGCACAACAACAGTTACAGGATAAATCCACATAAAGGCCCGAAAGGCGATCACAGATAATAGCATTGTTCTAACAGATATACAACCTATTATATGATTTTCAAAATAGTTTATCAAAACCGTTTCCAGACAAACAGAGTATTCATTCCAAATTAATTACTCAGATAAACTACTGACAATTAATGTAAATATGGAACGAACGAGCAAGAGCGAACCGCCACTTGCCTTAATCCGCAGAATAGCCTAACGGCGACAACTGGATTCCGGGCTCGACACGGGTATAGCTCCGACAGCACAACAACCTTCGAGTCGACCCATAAAAGGAACCCTAAGTTAGATCCGACATAACCATAGTACGAATCTAAAAACGACGAAAGAGAACGAAAGGAAAGACGCCACGACCACAACCAACCAAGCCAAAGCCACAAAGGCATTCTGGGCACTGGCGGCGGTCGCCGCAGTTCATCACGGCGGTCGCCGTGAAGAACACGGCGGTCGCCGTGAAGAACTCAAACGACAGAAACGGCGAGAGAACTCACCCAAAACACGATCGACTCGGCCTCCTTCGACTTGTTTAGGTTCTGACCTCCAAAGGCAACCACAAGCTTCTCGGAGGGCTACTGGAACAACACCAAAGGCCACCAGCGAAAGCTTCAGAATTCCGGCGAGAGGCACAAACTCCGGCGAGAGGAAGATTTGAGGATTTCAGCTTGATTTGTGCATGAATCTGATCCCAATCCTCTTCCTTTTATAGCCACAGTTCATGTGGACACCGTAATGGTCTAAACGAGACGTGGCGAGGCTAAATCGGCGCCTTGTCAGACGTCTCCGACGACCAACGAATAATGACCCCTGGGTAATCACGGCGGGCACCGCAATTTTGCCTACGGCGGGCACGCGGCGGGCGCCGTAATTACGACGGTCGCCGTTCTTCGGGTCTTCGCGCCCAGTTGGAAGGCGAGGGCACTGTTGCCTCGAGCCTTTCGCGGCGGTCACCGCCTTACCTACGGCGGTCGCCGCCACTGTGGCATTGTCCTTCTCAGCTATTGGATGACAACAACTTTAACCCGGGATAAAAATTATCATACGCGAACGAATATAAACATTCGAAGCACGTCGTCTGTATTTTATTTCACTGAGAAAAATATTACAGATACATAGCACATTACAGAATGTCTCAAACTCTCTGTATTAAATCCGACGTACACAACGGGTACTCGAGAAAATTCCAAAATTCCCAAAATAACCTTACAAAAATACGGGGTATCACATCTCCTCCCCCTTAAAAGAAGTTTCGACCCCGAAACTTAGGTCGAAAATAACTCGGGAAAACGCCTGAGCATATCTGACTCGGTTTCCCACGTCTCCCAAGTAACTTCTTCGGTCCCTGACTTGGACCACAGCACTCGTACCAACGGCACGATCTCGTTGCGCAAACGCTTCTCCCGACGCTCCAAAATGCGCACGGGCATCTCCTCATAAGTACCATTAGCTTGAATCTCGATGTCCTCATAACTAAGCACATGAGACTCATCTGGCACATACTTCCTGAGCAGAGATACGTGGAACACATTATGCACTGGATGAGCCGATGGCGGCAATGCCAAGCGGTACGCTAGAGATCCTACTCTATCCAGAATCTCGAATGGTCCCACGTAGCGAGGGTTAAGCTTCCCACGCTTACCAAATCTGAAAACTCCTTTGGATGGTGATACCTTGACAAAAACCTTGTCACCGAACTCGACAGTCCTGCACTTCCGATCTGCGTAGGACTTCTGTCGACTCTGAGCGGTCAACATCCTTTGTCTGATCAAAGCAATGTCTGAAGCCGTCCTTTCGACTAACTCTGGTCCAAGCAGAATTTTGCCAGCATTATCATCCCAACAAATCGGAGATCTGCATCTACGACCATATAAAGCTTCGAACGGAGCCATCTTGATTGTAGCATGCCAGCTATTGTTGTACGTGAACTCAATCAGACTCAAGTTGTCCTCCCAACTAGTCGGACGATCGAGTACACAAGCTCCAAGCATATCCTCCAGGGTCTGGATGGTCCTTTCAGACTAGCCATCTGTCTGAGGATGAAATGCTGTGCTGAACCTTAACTCGGTTCCCATAGCCTTATGAAGTTCCTGCCAGAACCTTGACATGAAACGGCCATCTCGGTCCGATACAATGGTCTTAGGAATGCCATGTAAGCGGACAATCTCCTTCTGGTAGACTTCTGCTAACTTCTGGGTTTCCCATGTGGTCTTGATGGCTATGAAATGAGCACTCTTCATAAGCCTATCCACAATTACCCAGATAGCATCCCTCTGACTTCGAGTCTTTGGTAGCCCAGTGACGAAGTCCATGGCGATGTCCTCCCATTTCCATTCTGGCACTGGGAGAGGTAGCAACTCACCATCTGGCCTGCGGTGTTCGATCTTGACCTTCTGGCAAGTTAAGCATTTTACCACAAAGTCTGCTACGTCCCACTTCATGTTTGGCCACCAAAACTTCTTCCTGAGGTCCTTGTACATCTTGCTAGAGCCAGGATGCATAGAATAAGCAGATGAATGAGCTTCTCTCATCACTAACTGACGAAGACCTTCTGTGTCAGGCACACAGATCTGATCCTGAAACCAAAGTGATCCATCATCCTGAACCACAAAACTGGGAGCTTTCCCATCCATCACTTCACTGCTTAACTTCACCAAGATGATGTCATCGACTTGCTTTTCTTTGATCTGATCTAGCAGTGTAGCCTGAATTTCCATCATACTCAGGTACCCTCTACGCTGGTCATACAAGACTTCAATGTCGCATGACTCTTGATTTAGCTTGGTCTGAGCAGTAAGTAGAGCAACTACAGTCTCATGCGTTGTCTTCCGGCTTAGTGCATCAGCTACTACATTAGCCTTGCCCGGATGATACAGCAACTCCATGTCGTAGTCTTTGAGCAACTCTAGCCAGCGGCGTTGTCTCATATTTAGCTCCTTCTGAGTAAATATATACTTGAGACTTTTGTGGTCAGTGAAGACTTGGCATCTTATACCGTAGAGGTAATGCCTCCAAATCTTTAGCGCAAAGACAATCGCTGCTAACTCAATATCATGGGTCGAATAGTTTTCTTCATAAGTCTTGAGTTATCTAGATGCGTAAGCAATAACTCTGCCTTTTTGCATCAGTACACAACCCAAACCACACTTTGAAGCATCACTATAGACCACATAATCGCCATTCCCTTCTGGGAGTACTAACACGGGTGCCGAGGTCAGCCGTCGCTTCAACTCCTGGAAACTGGCCTCGCACTTGTCATTCCAGACAAACTTCTTGTGGACCTTGCGGAGTAGATTGGTCATAGGTAGAACGATCTTTGAAAATCCTTCTACGAACCTTCTATAATACCCGGCAAGTCCAAGAAAACTACGTACCTCCTTCACGTTCTGGGGCTGTGTCCATTTAGCCATCGCTTCAATCTTTTGTTGATCAACCATAACCCCATTTTTATTGATTACGTGGCCTAAGAAAGCCACTTCCTTTATCCAGAATTCACATTTAGACAATTTAGCAAAAAGCTGATGTTGTCTAAGGATTGACAAGGCAATTCGCAGATGTTCCTCGTGGACTTCTTCATTCAGAGAATAGATCAGAATGTCGTCGATGAAGACCACCACGAACTTATCCAAGTACTGGTGAAAACATCGGTTCATCAAATCCATAAAGACAGCTGGAGCATTTATAAGCCCAAAAGGCATCACTACGAACTCGTAATGACCATATCTGGTCCTAAACGCAGTTCTAGGAATGTCCTGCTCACGAATCTTGAGTTGGTGATATCCAGATCTCAAGTCGATCTTGGAGAAAACCTTTGCTCCCTGCAACTGGTCCAACAAGTCATCAATCCTAGGCAAAGGATACTTGTTCTTGATCGTCACCTTGTTCAACTCTCGGTAGTCGATACAAAGTCGGAACGATCCGTCCTTCTTTTTGACGAATAATACCGGAGCACCCCACGGCGATGCACTCGGCCTGACATAACCTTTGTCAAGGAGATCTTCAAGTTGATTCTTCAACTCTTGCATCTCAGCTGGAGCCATCCGATACGGTGATTTAGAAATCGACGCCGTACCAGGCTCAAGATCAATTGAAAACTCTACGTCACGGTTCGGGGGTAATCCAGGAATTTCTTCCGGAAAGACATCCGAAAACTCCCTAACTATAGGAATATCAAGAACCTCAGGTCCATCCTTCGCAGGCGAGTCCAAGTAGCAAAGGTACCCGACATATCCTTGTCGTAGTAGCTTAAACGCAGCCATCGCATTGATCAGCTTGCCGTTATCAGCGTCATTTCGACCTTTGAACTTGCACACGAACTGGCCCCCAGATGACACCGTCACCGTTCTTGAACTGAAGTCGATCACCGCCTTGTGACGCGTCAGCCAATCCATACCGAGAATAATGTCGTATGGAGCCATGGCTATGCAGATTAAATCTGCCTCGAATTCCTTACCCTGAATGGTAATCGGAAAGTCGGACAAATGCTTGGTTCCCACCAAACGTTCTCCATTAGGAAGATTAACGACAAAAGGGTCGCACGAATCGTTGCACACTAAGTCTAACTTGCTAACACAGCTATCCGAAATAAAGGAATGTGTAGCACCAGAATCAAACAGAATGCACACTGAAGTAGAGTGAAGGTATAGAGTACCTTGAGCAATTGGAGCGTTGGGTCCATCTGCTTCACGCATCTCGTACAAGCGTTGGCCCTGACTTCTAGAAACAGCTGGGGCCTTTCCCCTATTCTGAGCAGTCGTCTGCACTGAAGGTCTAGGAGTCTCGGCAGGCTTAAACCTAGGTCGGTTGCTCTGATGAACTGACTCTTGCTGCGACTCTACTCTCTTCTGCTTCCCCTGCTTGCAGAACTTTTGCAGATGACCATCACGTCCACACCCAAAGCATGACCTCTTATCCTTCTGACACTCATTGCTCGTGTGCCATGCAGTACCACAGTTATAACACTGAACTGAACTCCGGGTCTGCCCTGACTGCTGAGTCGATCCTCCTTGCGTCATCTCCATCTTAGCTCGGCCAGACTTGGCAAAGTTAGACGGTGGCGCAGGGCGCTTAAAATCACCTCCCTGGTTCTGGTTCTGCATCGACTTCTGTCGGTTGCGCCTCTTGGTCGACTCCTCAAGAGTTACCTCCAGCTTATAGGCACAATCCACATACTGCTCCAAGGTAGAGCATGTGTGGTATACCATTAACGGCTTGATATCCGGGCTCATCCACTCGTGGAAGTACCAGATCTTTTGGGCCTCGCTGGTGATCTCGACAGTGGCGTACTGTAAAAGGTGATTGAACTTAGACGCCAACTCGGTCACTTTCAGACCATCCGTCTTTGGGTACAAAAACTCTTTATGCTTCTCCTCTCTCATAGCACGAGAGAAAAAGCGATCAACCATCTTGGTCTTGAACATCGACCAAGTCAACACTGGGCTCTCAGCCAAACCTGTGTTTTCCCACCACTCGCTAGTCTCCTCCTTCAGCTGAAGAGAAGCGATATGGACCTTCTCGGCCTCAGTACACTCCACGTTCCGAAACAGCCTCTCCATATGGGAGAACCAATGAGTCACTGCGACTGGCTCCCCTTTCCCGTTATAGCAATCGGGCCTCATGGAAGTGATGGTCTTAAGAGCACGACCATAGCTGTCTCTAGCCCTGCTGGCATTCTCTTGAACCACAGGGTTTATGGGCTCCACAACATCAGGAACCGCTGGGTGAGTAGGCACTTCTTGCGTTTGAGGCGCACTGGGCCTCAATACGTCTGCAATTGCCTTCCTCACAATCCCGTGAATCGCCTCAACAGCTGCGGCATCAAACAGTGCCGGCGCTTGGGTCTGATCTTGACCTTCACGCCTCTGTTGGACGCGAGACTCTGACTCGTGCTCATCCTGAACACCTCTTCCTGCTGGCCTGGGATCTTGGCTAGTCCCAGCACCGGCTCGAATCGAGTTTCTCGTGCTTCTTGGGTTCACCATCTGTTTACCGATCCAATTCCAAGCATTCAATACATTAATATTATGCAATATACCAACGTAAAGGAATTACTCAGAATAGATCAACTTGGCATTTTATAGATGAACCTTCGAACTGTTACACGAGCTACACATAAGTCTATCATCCGAGCGCTAGGACAACCTTGCTCGAAGATATAAGTGTTTCTCAGAGTACTTGCCGCAATACTGAAATATTACACATAGTACAACTTGGAATACTAAGAAATGAAACTACTGCGATAGGCAACGCCAATCCTCCTCAAGGCGTTCCAACACGTCTTCCATAAGACTGGCTACCCGTGCATGGTCTCTTCGGGCTAGGCTCATCATCGAGCTCTGGCGATGGGTTTCGCACCCGGCTTGACCCTGAAGCACATGGTCCTATCTCAGTCATGGTAAGGTATGGGTCGTCCATGACTGGCCCTCTTATCCCAGCCCTTCTCTGAGTACTGGTGATCAGCTCATCCCATTCACGCTGTTGTTCTGCAGAGATTACCTCGCTCTGGCGGAGGATCTCCTGCAGCTCGGATTCTGACCTCCTTCTTCTTGAAGTAGGGATAGGCTGAGATTCTCTGTCACTTTTCCTAATACCGTACTCAGTATATAGTGTCTCCCAATCAGCTTCTGACATGGGTGCGTACTCTGGCACTGGTGGCAACTCTTGCATAGGTGGTAACTCTGTACTGGGGTGAATAAATTGTATCCCCGTTTCCTGACTATCCACCAGCAAGTGCCTCAAGTCATCGGACTCTTGGTTTTGTCCGCTGAGGTCCATCTCGGTATCCTCCTCAGGATCATCTTCGATGGGGTCCTCTTCCTCTTCTTCCTCTTCGGGGTCATCCTCTATGGGGTCCTCTTCTTCATCTTCCTCCTCGCTCCCTTCAATAATCATATCCATCAGGTAATCGTCATGGTAGTACCCTCTCGCATACCTCGACGATTCATCTCCTTGCATTGTTTCCTCCCTTGGTGGCTCCAC
Source organism: Rheum nobile (assembly GCA_027886185.1). Taxonomy (NCBI): domain Eukaryota; kingdom Viridiplantae; phylum Streptophyta; class Magnoliopsida; order Caryophyllales; family Polygonaceae; genus Rheum; species Rheum nobile. The sequence continues at coordinate 798,708 of WOAB01000146.1, read as the reverse complement.
TGGTGCTGTCATAGGAACTACAGCATTCCTTGACAATAGGACTACCGACTCAGGAAGCACATGCTTGATCTCTTCATATGGGCTGCTCGGGCCTCCAACCTCGAAGCATCTCTAGGGTATAGGGAAGTCTAGCCTCTCGGTAGATGGTGAATCCATATTGGCATCTTCTGACCCCTTCTTCAGAGATATACATGCACCCATCTCCTATAGGATAACGATGAAGGAATTAGTTTTTCTAGACATAGAAGCAAGCTTACTATATCAGACTATCCAGAAGACATGACTATGAACGGTGTTTTTAAAATCTTTTTACTTTGAAAATTCAGAGCCCGTTTTAAAGCATTTTCGAAACGGATAAATGATATAAAAATCCCAAACCCGTTTTAAAACTTTTGGCTCTGATACCACAACTGTAGCACCCCCAAAACTTAACCCTTTTGGAAAGGTATTACCGTCAGTGACCCCAGTATTCCTTACCGAGATCACCCAAGGCTTTGCCATTTAAATACAATTTATGAAATACAAATGATACATAATGATCAAAGCATTCAATCCCAAACATAACATTATCAAGGAAACAGAGTTACGGGATTACAACCTAATCCTGAATAGGCCAACACAGAGTTTAAACCAAAAACAGCGGAAGTCTTAGAAAGTACATTACAACCAAAGTCATTGTCCAAAAGATCTCAACCTGATTAAAGAAATAATTAAAACGTTCAAAAACCACCGCCGACTCCATAGTCCTTCTGAGCTACTTTCGATCTGATGTGCCGAATCGAACGGATGACACCAGCCCACATGCAGAGAACAAAGTTCGTGGGTTAGTCTACTTGAATAGACTAGCAAGGGTACAAAGCAGAATGGTTCGAAGCAGTCGTATTAGGTTAGACTCATCGCTTCTCGAATAACAACCGATGACGATAGTCAACCATCATACTCCTACTGGAATAAACAAGAGGTATGCACAAGAGAAGATTCTGGAAGACTGAATCTTCACAGACATCGACTCGAAAGAAGACTCCAACGGAAATGAGTCTTTAAGGAAATATGACAAATCTGGAATGTTTACAGAATCATACAACAATGATTTAAAAGTTGACTGAGATGCTTCGGTTCACGACCAACCTCATCGCATACAGCGAATCCAGATTGGAAAGAGAACGTACTATGATCAAAGTCGAGACGAGTTTTCCTAGCTGCACTATAACTTAGCTGTACTACTCGCCCAAGGCTTATTAATTATGTGCGTCGAGTAGCACTTATCTGATTTATGTTTCAAAAACACACACCACGTTATTAGACTTTTACATGTGTACCCCATCATTGGGACGACACATATTAGTATACGTTTCGTCGAGAGTGACGTACACCGGAAGGTTTGTGACACCAGCTAAGTGTCTTGTTGATAAGTTCTATTTTGTACCACTTATCTAAGGATTATTATCAGATTTGAGGCGCCATTTGGTTGGATTTAGAGCACAATTGGAGATTATGGAGTTAGAGTGGAGAAGTGTGGTTTTGGTGGTCTGGAGGAGCTAATTGAAGACATCCAGAAAAGAGGAGTTGACCACTTGAGAAGACGTTGAAAATCCATGAAGAAACCACAACGAAGAGAGAAGGATGCCGCCCCGCGGTGGGAGATGGCGCCCCGCGGCCATCACGTGAGGCAATGCGGCGAAGTAATTAATTTATTTCGAGCCCGTGATGCTGGAATTGAATAAATTCGGCCCAGGAAGATGAGAGGCCCATGATGGTTGGGCCCAATTGAAGAGAAGATGCCGCGTGAAGAAAGCCGAAGAATTGAAGCTGGAAGATTGACGGAGGATGACGTCAGCCATGTGCTGATTGGAGTGTCGTTGCTAAGTTGGGCCGATGCTGCCGTAGTGGGCCGTGTTGCTGATGTTGCTAGATGGGCCGCTGATGCTTGCGAGAGGAGGCCAAGCATGAAGCTGACCGCGAGGCTGCTTGCCGAGAATTGGAGTTACGGGATTAATTCCCAAATTTCGATAGTTTATATTTTGTTATTATTTTTATTATTATTTCCTTTTATCTCTTTTAGTTTTAGGTTAAATACTCTTTAGTTAACCTAGTTTCAGAAGACAAGATTTAGTTTTGAAGTTCGTTCCGTTTTGCCTCCGGGGGTTCCAACCCATGGAGAACTAAACACCTTTGTTCTGCTAGACGTTTGAAGCAATACATTGATTCGGTTGTGAGATTTATATCCCTTGTTCTTATTCTTATGTGTGTTGGATTGATTCTCTTGGTTATATTGATATTGATTTATGTTGGTTTATCTAGAGTTGCTAACTAGGTTTATCGATATTTATCATATTGCTAGGATTGCATATAGGGGTTCCGAGTGCATATCTAGTGGCAAACACAATTGTGCGTATAGGGGTTCCGAGCGTACAATTGTGAGTGAGAATCATTGCATGTTAAGTAGGGGAGTGAGTACTTGTACGTCTTTCTACTTGCATGTATCCTATATCCTTGTGTGCATTGATATTGCTGTGTTGGTGCTAAAGTACGCTGACAACTGTGAGAATCAGTGGTACTTTATCATTGGCATAGTAATAAGTCTATCGACAACTGTGAGAATCGGTAGTACTTAAGATCAGGGTGGGAACAACCATAAGAATAGTTAAAGAACTTGGATTTATAGATTTCTATGATCAACTTGCATCTCTGTATTGTGGATCTCGTTCTAGTAGAACTACTTTCCCCATCATTCTTATTCTTTCTTCTAAAAGCTTGCATCTTTGTTACTTTGAGTTTGATAACCAAAACCCCCCTTTCTTGTTACTTTGCATGCTTGTGAACACATAAATTGATCACTTCCTCCCTGTGGATTCAACCCTTGCTTGCCTCTACTACTTGTTTAGGTTTGTTAGGATTATTTTATTTGTTTAGGTGTCACGACGACAAACGCCTATCACCTGTCTCTATACACTTGTGAAAGAGACCGATCATGATCTTAGAATAGTACCAGATGGAGACGAGCCACCCCGATACCAGTTTATAAAGAAACGATTGGACGGAGTCCGAGTAACGTTCCTATCTAACAGTGCTAACTAAACAGTTACAGCACAATAACAGTTATAGGATAAATCCACATAAAGGCCCGAAAGGCGATCACAGATAATAGCATTGTTCTAACAGATATACAACCTATTATATGATTTTCAAAATAGTTTATCAAAACCGTTTCCAGACAAACAGAGTATTCATTCCAAATTAATTACTCAGATAAACTACTGATAATTAATGTAAATATGGAACGAACGAGCAAGAGCGACCGCCACTTGCCTTAATCCGCAGAATAGCCTAACGGCGACAACTGGATTTCGGGCTCGACACGGGTATAGCTCCGACAGTACAACAACCTTCGAGTCGACCCATAAAAGGAACCCTAAGTTAGATCCGACATAACCATAGTACGAATCTAAAAACGATGAAAGAGAACGAAAGGAAAGACACCACGACCACAACCAAGCCAAAGCCACGAAGGCATTCTGAGCACTGGCGGCGGTCGCTGTTCTTGGCGGCGGTCGCCGTGAAGAACACGGCGGTCACCGTGAAGAACACGGCAGTCGCCGTGAAGAACTCAGACGACAGAAACGGCGAGAGAACTCACCCAAAACACGATCGACTCGGCCTCCTTCGACTTGTTTAGGTTCTGACCTCCAAAGGCAACCACAAGCTTCTCGGAGGGCTACTGGAACAACACCAAAGGCCACCGGCGAAAGCTTCAGAATTCCGGCGAGAGGCACAAACTCCGGCGAGAGGAAGATTTGAGGATTTCAGCTTGATTTGTGCATGAATCTAATCCCAATCCTCTTCCTTTTATAGCCATAGATCATGTGGACACCGCGATGGTCTAAACGAGACGTGGCGAGGCTAAATCGGCGCCTTGTCAGACGTCTCCGGCGACCAACGGATAATGACCCGTGGGTAATCACGGCGGGCGCCGCAATTTTGCCTACGGCGGGCGCCGTTCTTCGGGTCTTCGCGCCCAGCTGGAAGGCGAGGGCACTGTTGCCTCGAGCCTTTCGCGGCGGTCGCCGCCTTACCTACGACGGTCGCCGCCACTGTGGCGTTGTCCTTCTCAGCTATTGGATGACAACCACTTTAACCCGGGATAAAAATTATCGTACGCGAACGAATATAAACATTCGAAGCACGTCGTCTGTATTTTATTTCACTGAGAAAAATATTACAGATACAGAGTACATTACAGAATGTCTCAAACTCTCTGTATTAAATCCGATGTACACAACGGGTACTCGGGAAAATTCCAAAATTCCCAAAATAACCTTACAAAAATACGGGGTATCACACTCTGGTCCGACAGGACCACTCCAAAGAACGCAACTGGACAATCACCGTTTTTGCTCGTCTACGGAAGCGAGGCGGTCATTCCCCCCGAACTACTAGTCCCGACAGCCCGTTATGGTCTCCAGACGCATGAATAAAACGACGTCGAACTAGCACACAACTTAGACACGATCGACGAGACTAGGGAAAGAGCTAGAATTAGGATGGTCAGGTTTCAGCGGCAAGTCGCTAGAAGTTACAACAAGAACGTCAGGGCCAAAGTCTTCAAAGTTGGTGATTGGGTCATCAGAAAGACATTCCAGAACACCAGAGATCCGGCCGACGATAAGCTCGTACCCTAATGGGAAGGTCCCTACCTCATCAAGGAAGTAGTCGGACAAGGAGCGTATCGACTAGAAGACAAAGACGGACAAGCAATCCCAAGGAGCTGGAACGCTACACATCTAAAGCTATATCACTTCTAACCTCGTCTGGTAAGACACAAAGAACCCCATCATTTTTTACATATTATTTGTCATTACTACTCAACTCTATTTCATGAACCTAACGCTCACGTCTAGCAAAGACGTGTTCTTATGACCATGAGTACAGGAAAATACAAAAACAAGCTGGATCCAGTCACACACAAAAAAGCGCTTACACTACATTTACACGATCGATCGGAACACGAGGAGATGAATACCAAAGGCACGCCGGCATACCGCCTGCCTTATACAATACAAAAGGTCAATGTCTTATTACATTTACACAATAAAAACATATTGCTCCCCTCCTCGGCATAATACAAGTCATGACTAAACAAAAAACGTACACATTTGCATGCCTCCCTTTTCTTATATGACACAGGAAGCCCTACTCGACGGAGCACACATGCAAATCCGAAACAAGTCAAAGGCATCGCGGCTATCTTTCTTAAAAAGAGTCTGACAAGCATTTAGACGTAGAACAGGATCAATCTTTTGTAAAACAGAGTATGCCAATAACAAAGAGAGTCTAAATCTTTCTTACATTCATGCGACCCGCGATGGTGGACGGGTCGCCAAAACATATTGTCTGCCTACACACATGTAGGACTTCAAACATTCCTAAAAACATTCTATGTGACCCGCGATAGTGGACAAACCAAAAGTACTTCACCCACACACAAGTGGGACCACAAGTCATTCGCAAAAGATTCATAAAAAAGGAGGATAAAGAACTAGGAGTCAGGAGTCGCATCATTAACTTCGGCGGGAGCCGGGTCGGACAAAGGTTGGGGCTCGGATGGCACGATAGGAGCAACACCGCTGGAACGAACTTCATCTTCACCGGCACTCTCATCAGGAGACTCTTCTTCAATACCGGCGAGTCGAAACAACTCCACCCTTGGATTCCCCTTAGGAAACAAGGTATCCATATTTCCTTTCTCCGTCTTTAAATCCCAGGCTTTATGCTTGCCCTCTTCAAACTCCTCGACCATTTCGACGCGCGACATCAACGCATAGAAAGCACCAACGTCACACGCGATTCGACCAGCGTCGATCCTGGATTGCTTGACCCTCTCCTCAACACCGACTCAACTCTCATTGAGCTCCTTCCGACAGCACTCTAGCTCGTCTTGACAAGCCTTCAGCTCTCCCGCAAAGCGACACTCGGCGTCCTTCAGTCGACTCTCAGCTCCCTTCACCTTAGTCTTCAATGCCGCCAAGTCGGATTCCGATTTGGCAGCCCTTTCCTCAGCCTTGGAGACCATCTCCTTCACGCTGGAGTAGGCGCCCAAGAAGAACTGAAAGGTCTAGAAGACGCAAGACAAAGAAAAAATAAATACGCCATCCGGCAGAAAAAACAAAACTACAAGACTTGACATAAAACTTACCTTCCAAGCGGAACAACCAGCCTCGCCAATACAGTCCAGAGGTGAGATTCCATCGACTTCAGATTTCAAAACCGGGTCTTGGACCTGGAACAGATCAGCGATCGACCACCCGACTAGATCAATCCTCTCGACGCCAGAAAGGATATCTGATTTCTTTTTCGGAACGTCCAGGATGGTCTTCTCAGCATCGGGGGAAACAACTGTCTTTCTCTTATCGCCAACCTTCGAGGGGGGAAAAGATTCGACAAGCATCGACTTACTCGACAGAGCTCTAGCCGCCACCAACTTTTGTTCGATCAAACCTTTCCCAGACACGCCCTTCAAACGAGCACTCGACCGACCAACACGAGACGTTGTCACACCAGACAGAACATAAATTACGAATACGGCACGTAAACAGAAACACAAGCAACCCAACCAGAAAACTTACGCTTGACATGAGAGGATAAAGGGGTCGACATAGCGTCTTAAATCGTTGGACCGGTAGATAGCAAGTTGACGTTCACGAATTTTCGCTCCGACATGGAATCTCAAGCAAAATGTTGGTTAGACTCTCCTATTTAGCATCGACTTCCAGGTCCTCAGGCTCAGGGACTGCATAAAAAGAGAGGTAAGCAAGAAGTTAAAACATAAATGACAAAACGAAAGCAAGAGAAATGTGCATACTTTCGACCCGCCACTCTGTCAGCAAGAACGAACAATCACCCCCCTTTTCCAAAGACGACCGCTCGACGAAGAAGAATTTCGACCCCCATCCACGGTCGTTCACATCCAGATTCGACACCAGCGGCTTCCGACCCTGACGCCTACGCAATTGAACCCGGGAAGAGCTCTTCGACCCCAAGGCATAGTTATACCACAAGGCATCAAAGTCGAAGCCAACCCCCGACTCCGATTTCAAAAGATCCAAAACCCTAAGAACCCGCCATGCCTGCGGCATGACTTGACACGGCACGAGCGCCAGAGTCGCCAAGAAGTCACGTACGAGGGGAGTGAACGGAAATTTGTGCCCAATCCGAAACAGATAAGCGTAAAAATAGATCCACCCCTCGTATCTGGCGTTCTCCCTCTCGTCTGGATGAGGAAGCCTAGCGACCGTCTCTGGTGGAAAACCGCCAACTTGGAGAATCTGCTCCAGATCTGCCTCCGTTAGCGTCCCCGTCAGGGCGTCAACCTCATTCAACAAGAAAAGGGGGGAATCATCGTTTTTGCTCGAGCGAGTGGCGGACGATTCGGAAAAGCTACTTGAAACCATATCTAAATTGGAGAGAGGAGGAAATCAGAAGGCAATCTTGAAAGATTCTGAAAAACTTACCAAAGCAAGAAACACAGAGAAATCGGAAGAAAGAAGATGAAAAAGCCTACTAATTTACTTCAAATTTATGGAGGGAAAGCTAGAGGCCTAGGCTGTCCCATCATGCCGCACGATCGTTGCCACGTCAGCCCTTGCATGTCGCGCCAAAACAGATGGTGGAGATCGTGCAGAGTAGAAGTCGTTTTGGCTCCCGCCCTTAGCTGCCTTGAGCCCAAACGACTTGGGGCTATTGTTGGGCCCAGAGTGCTTTGATAGGCCAAGTCAAACAGACTGGGCCGTCTCACCTCAGATATGGCCCAAAGAGTTTTGAAGAGAAGCGTCGGACGTTCATCAATGCACAGACCCGACCGATCCCGAGAATCTCGCCCAAGCCATAACTGCTTGATCTTTAGCAACGGCAGCCAATTCAAGTGCAAGATTAGAGGTGTCATTAAAAGGAAGATCCCAGAGATTATGCTCGAAAATAAAAGGAAAGATCTTACGAAAACGGTAACAAAATCGGCAAAGAAAAAGATCCCATAAATAGGGCACGAAGAAGCTAAAGAAAAGGAACAGCGATACTCGTTATCTCAACTCTCAGAAAGGCTTGAGAAACTACTTGTTCTCGTTTGGTTCTTTTGGCAACAACATCCGACCATCAAGGATCAAACGCTAGACTAGTCGGTCATACAAGACCCGATCTTTCGCGTCTAGAGGATAAGCTATACTTTGTCTCATTCTAATCATCATATAATCAATATATTATCACATAATCTTGCTCTTATTTTACACGTAATTGATTGCCCATTTGGTTTGGATTTATTGTATTATATTTGATCGACTCGTTACCCCGTCTAAGGCGATTTAGGTTGATTGACCTTTTCGCCCCAAAACAGCTTTCATAGTGATTTACGCTATTCCCTCCCTAGATGTACGTTTAGGCTCTTTAACTGTTTTGTTGTATTTTTCTTGTTTTTTTGTTGTTTGTTCTCTCATGCCGGTTTGTCTGTATGCCGATTGTTCGGCCTATCAATTTACTCGACATTGTTATGTAGGGTGAATCGAATTCTTACCTTATTAAAAAATTGATAAACTAATCATTTTTAGTAATAAATGCAAATAATAGGAGACTAATGTCCACTTAACTAATTTGTATGGAATTTTGAAATTTATTATATTTTATCATATTTATTTTATTTATAGTTTTTGTTAAATAATAATTTTAATCTAATTCAATTTTACCTAATATAAACTAGAGTTGGTTCCTGTGTATAATTAACATAGGGTATAAAGTGAGAATTTATGGGAGCCATTGGATGCAATATATGAAAGGATAGGATCGTGCCATGTCATTTGGGGAAACATAACAGTGGCACGCTTCATAATTATATGGAAAAAGACTACCCTTCCCAAACGAGAACAAAACCACACTCCACTCCCACCGCATTCTTTCACTCTGTTATCTCCAAAAACACTCGACACCAAACGCTCTCAAGACGACATTCAAATCGCAATCATGAAAGATCTATTTCGTCTCGAGTTTTCTTCCCAAAATCATCATCCATCCTTCAAATCTCAAACAATCTCCTACAATTTTCAAAGGAGTCCTTTCGAACTACAATCTTCAAAGACGGAATCATGGCGAGAGGAAAAAGCGATTCGAAAGGCAAAGGAAAAACATCAAAAGGTATAACTCCAGTCCTAAAATTTACATTACTGAAGTTCAATTATGCTACTTTAGGGTTCTAAGGTCATATTTAGTGTTTGCGTGCTAAAAATTAGGGTTTATTGCTCAGATTTAGGGTTTGTGTTCTCGGAATTAGAGTTTTTGTGCTCATAGTTAGGGTTTATCTTTGATGTAGCTTTATTTAGTGTTTGCATGCTAAAATTAGGGTTTATGTTGAACAACAAGTAAAACTAAACAATTACACTATGGATTTCGGTGTTTGTATCTTAAACAGGGACTTGAAATGCATAGTTTAGATCTAAAAATGCATAATGAACTAAAATAAGTGCCTAAATAGATAAGTGCAAGTGTATTATGACAATGTTTCTTTTACCACTATTATTGTAGAACATTCTGCTTGATAAGTGCATATGTATCTTGAAAAAATGTTAATATTAGGTTGATAAGTGTATGTATAGTTTGATAATGAAAGACTAACAAACTGCATTTCTGTACAGTAAGATGAATTCCTTACAACTTAATGAATTGATGTGTGCAAGTGCATGTATTGTGTGTTTAAGTTTATATTTTGTTAGCAAGAGTGCATGATTAGATCTAATAAAGTACATCAATATGCTCCTAAAAGTTTCTAAAATGAATTCTTAATAAATGAATGAATTATTGTTTACAAATGCATGAATTGTACATATAAGTGCTTAAATAAGAGCTATATGTGCATAAGCAAATATTTTTTAAACAACATAACTAAGTGTTCTTAGAATAACTTCTTTTCTACTGAATTCCTTACAATTGAATGAATTGATGTCTGCAAGTTCATGTATTGTGAGTTTAAGTTTATATTTTGTTGGCAAGAGTGCATGATTAGATCTAATAAAGCACATCAGTATGTTCCTAAAAGTGCCTAAAATGATTTCCTAATAAATGAATGAATTGTTGTCTACAAGTGCATGAATTGTAAATATAAGTGCTTAAATAAGAGCTATATGTGCATAAGCAAATCTTTTTTAAACTTCATAACACAACATATGATGTGTGCATAAGCAACAATATTTTTCTGAAATGATGTCAAAAGTGCATGAATGATGTATAATAAGGCTTAAATAAGAGCTATTAGTGCATAAGCAAATCTTTTTCAAATAGCATAACTACGTGTCTTAGATAACTTCTTTTCTATTAGATTCAAAGTTTACTTGTTGTACATCATAAAATATGATCTAAGTTTTTGTTCCTATAAACAACGCAACTAAACGGAAAAAAAGAGGACGTACAGGAAAAGATCAAAGTCTTACACCATCTCAAAAAGTTCAAGGTCTCAGAGTGAGGTTGAAGTTGCCGCCAACACCATCACCAAAAGGTCAACTCAACGAATTTATTTTGCCTCCTATAAATGAAGCACATAAAAGCAAAAAGCTCATACTTGATGATATAGATAGCTCAGAATAAGATATTGAGCCTGATAACAGTCAGCTTGATGATACAAATGATAGCACTGAAAGGGAAGAAGAGGCTGATGAGAACAACGAGAGTGAAGAAGAGACTGAAGATACACATGATCACATACATGTGAGTGAAGAAGAGACTGAAGATAACAATAGAGTGGAAGAAGATGTAGTTGTTAGTCAAAACACAACAAATGAACCAGAGAAGCAAGTGCGACATACAAGATATGGAAAAAAGAAGGATAAAAAACCAGTAAAGAAGGTGCAAACTAGAGTGAAACAACCAACAAGAAAATGGAGGAAATTGAAGAGGAAATGTGCTATACAAGATGAGGATAAACAAGAAGAGCCAATAGAAGGTGAGATTCTCACTGAGGAACATGGATTAGAACATATTCTAGAGGAACATGTTTTGTTACAAGGACAGAATAGTGCACAAGATCCACCAAAAAAAACTACTAGGAAGGGGAAAAAGCTGAAGAGGACATATGTTGCAGAGGAGACACATGAAAAAGCAAAGGGGGGTGATACCTCAGGATAAGTTCAAGAAGAAGGTCATGGGCACCTCAATGAGCAACATGGCTCAGAAGGTATTCTAAAGGATGAGAACTTAGAACATTATAAAGTGGTTGAGCATGAAAGAAATGAACAAGAAGAAAATAGAAAGTTGGTAGTAAAGAAGTCACAGAACATAATGTCAAAGAGACATGGAAGCCTGGATACAAGGACAGTTGTACAAATCTTTGTAGAGCAAGTTGGAAAACTATTTGAGGATTAAAAAAATTCCATTAGAGGTATGGGGTTTGGTCATCTGCTAGAATTGAAAATTACTGAGGTGCCACACAACGTTGGATTCTGGCTGGTGGGTCATTTTGACCGATTACGGTGTGACTTAATCATGACAAATGGTCAGGCAATCCACATAACAGAGATGGATGTATAGAGGGTATTGGGGATACCTCTAGGAACTGCACCAGCTAAGAGAAGGGGAAGGAAAGATGATACAACAATACTTTCTCAATGGAGGAGTTTCTATGGAGATGATGACATTGTAATTAGGCCAACTGCTGTTGCCAAAATGATGCAAGAATGTGAAAATGTAGACAAGTGGTTCAAGATGAACTTCATCGTGTTCTTCATTACTTCGCTGATTGAAAGCAACGCAAATGGAAGTGTCAATCAAAGGTGGGTGATTGACAATGTGGATGGCTACCCTAGAATGAATTGGTGTGAGATGGTGTTGAAGGCACTTGTTGTTTCACCTAGAAAATGGAAGAAGAAGAAGAAGAAGAAGAAGAGATCTGGGAAGTTCACAGGGCCCATACTATTCCTAAATGTAAGAGACTTCTTTTTTTATATTACTATATGCCCTTGATTCTAGTAAACAACATACTCATCTAAAATATATATTTTGTAATGCAACTCTTGTATGTTGATCGAGTCTCAATTATGGGGGAAATGCCACCTAACAAAGTCCTTGTATTCTTAGCTTGGGGTGATAGCCGCCTAATTGTAAGACAACAACAAGAGAAGAAACTTGGAAGGTTTGGATTGGGTCATGTGTTGGACAAGCCAATAACTCCTACTCCACAAGTGCCGCAACCTTCTACAAATAACATAAATGAACAAGATAGTGGAACGTTGGCTACACCACCACACCCAACAACCTTAATGGTAAAGTTCTTCCTAAAAATAAAGCAATCAAGATTGTCAAACTAAGTTAGTGGAACGCATGGATGTTGTTGTATTGCATAAACTTGGAGAGTTAATGCTTGCATGTGCATGAATTGTATATATGCGTGCTTAAGTAAGTTCTATATGTGCAGAAGTAAGTTATATATGTGCATAAGCAAGTTTTATATGTGCATAAGCAATTTCTTTCAAATGTATAACCACACGTGCTTAGTATGAGTTCTTTTCTATTGCTTTGAGAGTGTATGTCTTATGATTGACTTGTTGTATAACATAAATAACTTATATCATTTTCCAATGATAGTGCATAACCAATAAAAAGTGCACGATTAATGTATTAAAAGTGCATTGATTTGCAAAGTAGTGCATAACTATGATATATATGTGAGTATCCTAGTTTTGACTATGATTTGTGTGAGTATCCTAGTTTTGATATAAAAAAAATTAACACAGGATTGCCTACTAGTCATTGCCAAGAAAACAAAAAATACAGCCACTACAATTGTCGAACTAGTTGAGTTCATCGAGACAATACCACGAGTTCAAGTAAGAAGAAATGTTTAAAAGAATGCATGAGACTGGAAAAAGTTTGATTGGCATGGTTGAAGGCACCCAAGGAAATTTGGATGAGACAAGGGAGTTTGAAAGGATATGGAATGAGTCTCAACATCCATTCTAGAATGACCCGAAGTTGTTGGAGTGCTTGAATGAAGTGGAAAAGGCAAAGACATCAAAGAAAAAAATGAGATGTCCAAAGGATTTTAAACCGTCGTCGTTTGATATCTTCAAATCCCTACATGAAGGTGGGACTACTAGCTTAGCAGATTAGGTAATTCCATGTTATTCATATGGCATTTTAATCAATTTGACTTGCTGAAGTACTCACTGAATATAAGTGCATGTCTTAATAATATAAGTGCATGTCTTGATAATATAAGTGCATGTCTTGATAATATAAGTGCACATTTTAATAACAGTTTGAATAGCAGATCAGGTAATTCCATGTCTTAATAATATAAGTGTATGTCTTAATAATATAAGGCATATTTTCATATTTATAGTGCATAATTAGTAGTATTAAAATGCATTTCTGAATTGCGTATCCAAAAACTTCATGTTTCGATAACATGTTCACTAATACTGTATAACTTAAACATGACAAAGAAAACAACTACTAATAAGCCCGAGGGGACAAATGATGTGCAACACCAAGAGGATGTGGCTACGGGAAATGATAAGGTATAGCACCTTCTCTGGATCATTTAGTAAACTTTGTTGAAATTTGTGTTCTCTAGGATACTTACCTCAATGTTTGTTTAGATAATTGTTTCCTTGTTCATATTTTTATTTTATATAAATAATGTTTCTTTATACACAGGGAAAAGGGAAGGAAATGACACAGGGGACACATGAAGTAGAGCACCAAGAGGATGTCGCTAAGGGAAAGGATAAGGTATAGCACCTTATCTGAGTCATTTAGTAAAATTGTTTGAAAATTGTTTTCTCTAGCATATTTACATCTTGTTTAGTTTGAGTTTGCTTGTTTGTATTTTTTATTTATATAAATAATGTTTCAATTTATACACAGGGAAAAGGGAAGGGAAAACAAGACGTTGTGGTTGAAGAGCAACTCCCAGAGAAACGAAACACACGGCTAGCAGACGCTAAAAGAAGCCCTTACTTTCAGAGGACAATAGTGATAGCTGAAAGAATGACAGAAGATCAACACTTGATTTGGGACTACATTTTCAGTGAATTTGGCACTGAACTGTAAATTTAAGTTTCAGGTTCATGTATATAAAAGATAATATTTTTACAAAAATTCAATACTGAATTTGTTTAATTTCACAAAAAATTCAGGGATGTTGTGTAAGACTCTAGTTGTAGACAAAGTGACATTTACAACCATGGATGCAGACATGGATAGCAGACTTGTTAATGTGTGGTATGCGTATCTCAATCAAGGTGAAAACATGAAAAGCAAAGCGAAACCATCGATACTGTTTGGAAGCGTGTTCATCCAAGTAGGTTTGCTATTAATTGTCTCAAATTTGACGTATAAAAAACATTGAATCAATAGTCTAACAGTTTGCAAACAAATTAATGCAGAGGGATGGCACTTCTGAAAAGGAGTTTGAAGCAATGCTGGACAATGCTCTACTAGTTGTGCATGGAAGGAAGATGAAGGATATTGATATGGTTTTTTTTTTTTTGTCAAAACTAACTGAAATGAAAAAAATTAAACACACTAACAACCTAAAATTGCACTTACATGTCTTCTTTCCAACATTGTTGGATGATCACTATTTTGTGATCACATTCAATTTGAAAGCCAATTCAATCCAAATCTTGGACAGCTACACAACCAATAAATCGATGGAAGACAGATATGGAGACATTCCATAAACTTTGGTAAGGTGTCGTAAATCTTGAAAAGTTAAGTGTTGTCATTGTTCTCTGTTTCTGATTATTGAAGGTCTGAAATAAATGTTGGGTTGTGATGACATAAAAAAGCTAACAAAAAAAAGTAGGGAGGGAAAGGAAAGGAAAAGGCGGTATATTTGTGTTTTACCTGTGTGTTTTGGTATCATTTCTTGATTATATTTTGTTACATGCAACTTTGTTCGGTGTCATTGTTTACCACGTTAAAACTCTCATCTCTAATCTTTCTATATGTTTTTACCACTTGTTAAGTATGCACATTTAATGACAATACGTGCACTTTATGAACTTAAGTATGCACAAATTGATACCCATTTCTTACCGCATGAAGATTCAATTAACAAATTGATTTATGTTCATGAAATTAACTCAAGTCATAATAATTTTCAGAGGGACCTCATGTACAACTATTTGAAGAAAGCGAGACTACATAAGAAGGCAAATTCTCTACAAAGTATGGACATGTATCCAACATTACTCGAGATGCAAGGTGGGATGCCTACACTGAAAGCATATTATGGGATTTATGCAATGAGGTATATGGAAACGTATATGGGGGTCTAGGAGTGAAATCATGGATTGAACTTGAAGAATGACACCAAGGCAATTGGTGTATTGAGGAAGAAGTTTCTCCATGCTATGTTGACATCGACACTAAATGAAGTGTACAATGAACAGGCAAAACTTTGGGTGAAGCAGTACAAAGAAGACTCCAAGGGGAAGAAAAAGTAGTTGCTATATCTAAAAACTAGTGGTTGGTTTATGCCATAATTTTGTATCCTTTTGAGGAATTGTTAAGAATAGGAAGCACTACTAATATTTAAAAACTAGATGCATGTGATCAAAAACTTTGATGATATAAAAGTTTGATATGTTTGTGACTACTTTATGGATGCATGTGATGTAAACTAATAGTGCATATATTTGACGCTATTACTAATGCATGTAGTTGTGATCTAAAAACATTGTGTGCATTTGACTTTGATCCGGTGTTGGTTACTAGATGAATGTGATGTAAGCTAATAGTGCATTTCTCTCTCTAGAAAAATTCATTGCAGCCTCTTGAACACCAAGATATAAGTCATACTTGGTCCAAGAATAAACTATTGTTATCATACATGATTGTCACAAGGAACATTTTATGTCCATATCTTTGCCAAATGTGAATGCTTATCAATTGATTTTTCAGTGTGATGCATGTGTGTTGTCAAGTAAAGCATGTGCACAGTGGGCATGACCATCAGATGCAGTTGGAGTTCTCGGGTGAGGAGGGCGAGGAGGATTACATTTGTTTAGTGTGCTTCGAGAATAACCATCCAGAAAGACGCGATTAAAAGCATTGATTCTACTCCTGTAAAGATTGTGAGCTTGTGGCTCATTTGCATTGCATTCATCCTAGGTAGATCTCTTTTGTAGTTTCATTATGACTGATGTTTGTCCAGCAAACTGAACTTTTTTTTATGAAATAGTATTGTATTGAAATTCTGAAGGCGTGGAACTATAAAGTTGTTCCAACAAACAGTGAGCCACAAAAAAGAAACTACATGAAACACAAATCCAAGAACAACAAGTTGATTAATGGTAATAGGCAACATACCCAGCAAAAGTAACAATGTGTTTGCCCATATCAGTTAAACTAAAAGTAACAAGTGAGTTCAAGCATAAAGACACGAAGTGCATACATAAAAAATAAAAATGCTAAATCAATCAATGGGGGTCCACATATAACATTATCAACTACTGTAAATTTGTTTGCTCAGTACATGTGTGACTATTGTGGGATGCAATTTTTTTCCATTTACCACAGTGCCTCTTGCCAGCAGCCGATGCCTCCCTTGAACTCATGATTTGATTCCCGCTACCCTTGTTCTTTGCTTGGGTCGGTAGTAACACAATTATAGTGGACGGTACACTAGTGTCAGCAAATGCCTCAGCCATTTGTACATTGCTTGATCCAGAACTCTAAATACCCCCACTACACTCCATCAAAGATGCTTTTTGCTCCTTCAAAAGTTGTGTGAAATCCTTCAATCGATCCGGATGCCACTCTAAAAGACCCATACAACAATAAAAGTCTGAAAGCAAAGTATTCATCAGCCTTTCTTCCATTTCAAAACATTGTTGAACCAATGTCCTATCAATAGAAAATATAGAACTTATCATAGCTGACTTTGTCCAGCGAGACAAGACAAAATTCATGGGGATTTTGTCCATGCCCATGTTCTTAAACACAACAAACATATGGCGATACGAGTATCCGATCTGTTGAAACAATCTACAACTGCAAACAACATTACCATCTACACAGTTTTGACCTTTTCCATATCACCTTCTTTGGTTTTGTAAGTCACAACACCATTGTCATAAAGCATTCCAGTAATACGACAAGAAAAGCAAGAGGAACAAATTTCTTTCTGAATATCCAAGAAAACAGTCAACGTATAAGGCTTTGATGCATGCTTCTCCAACTGCAATTCAGTCTTAAAATTAGGCAACATAGTCATGCAATCGTGATTTAATTTTGCCTGATTATGTCTTTGAGCGTCTAATGCAGACTCATAATGCAATAATAACTTGACAATTAAGCCTTAAATTTCGGTCGGTGAAATGGCCAAAGAATTTGTTTTGAACCTCACAAATAGATGTTGTCCTAACTAAGCCACCAAACATCACATATCTAAAACACACAGGGATCCAAAATTGGCGAATGGAAAACATATCACTAAACCACTTCTTGTTTTCCAATTCATACTCATTTACCAATTGTAATCATTTCTCTTCAAACTCAATTTACCAATTGTAACCATTTCTCTTCAAACTCAATTGGTTCAAGTTCATGAGTCCATACTATACTATTCAACCTCTTCCTAAAAGGCTCACCACCATCTACATCAATTTTTGTCTTGTTTGGAACTTTTTGCATAATATGTCACATGCAAAGGCAGTGACGTGTGTTAGGAAATACCTATGCAACAACAGACTTCATTGAAAGATCTTGATCTGTGACTATTATCCTAGGATCATTTCCCATTGATTTCTTAAAATTCTCTAACAACCACACATACGACGGGAGATCTTCCTTTAACACCAAGCCATCACCAAAGGTAACACATCTCTTACGATGATCATGCCTAGTAAAGGGTACAAAAACCAGGTTATATATGTGGGAAGATATAAGAATAAATTTATTAGACTACACTATGTAAATAATGCATGAATAAGGTGTACAAGTGCACATATATAGAGTGAAAGTGCACAAGTGTATGACACTTACTTGTTAGTTCGATAAGTTGCATCAAATGAGACAACCTCACCGAAAAAAGGCAAAGTTTTTCCTTGAAACGTGATCAACCCAAAATATACTCTTCAAACGATCCACATCATCCACACCGTAATCAAAATAATACGCACTACACAATTCCTTTTGAGCAAACAACCGATCAATCAACATTTGAGCATTTGATCCAGCAAAGTATGCCAACAAGTCTCGCCTAAATTTTTTAAAATCAACCACAGAAGCTCCCATATTTCCATAGTCACCAACAATTTTCTTATACAATCTATGATACTTAACAAGCCCTACATTAGCTCTTGAACAATTCAACACAAACTTCTCATGCCCACTATCCATATTTCGATTACTCTTCATAAACTGCCTATAAAGATCATCAACAAACCGATGCGTATGACGTTCTACAAATGATTTCACCATATAGCCAGACCTGTCAACATATCTAAAAATAATTTTCGCATTGCAACCAACCCTATTTGAAACCCGAGTGCGTCGACTAGGTTTATTTTGACCAACTTTATAGCCTTTCCTAGTACAAATCAAGTATTTCAAAGCCAAAATCTGATCCTTTTTGTCCTTGTGGGAGCAACCATTACGCACATCAAACCCACATCCCGCTGCATAACGCTTGTAGAAATCCATACCTTCCTCAAGTGTAGTAAATGTTTGACCGATGAAAGGCTTCACATCTTTTGGACAACGAGGCAAATAGTACATTGTTTGCCCTTCTTGCGAGAATTGAATCACATAGCTCTCACAAGTATTTGGCTCAACAAATGAAGAAGAATCAACACCACCACCACCCACAACATCCGAAGCACCAACTGAAAATATATAGAATGGATGAAAGTGCATGAATAAGATGAATTGATGCAAGAATAACAAGTGTTCAAGGAATGCACAGATATAACAGAGGAAAAAGAAGCTCAAACAAAAAATACGTACACAAAGTGAAAGTGCACAGATAAGGACTAATTGTTAAAAGCAGACCAAAACGAAAGCAAAACAACAAAATCTCATACGACACAACAGAACAGACGAAGGTCAACAATGGCGAGGCAATCTCAAATTGAGTAATTCACGAATTTCACTGGAATTCATGAAATAGGGAGGCACAATAAGAACAACAATTGCATTGGAATGAAGAGGCAATCTCAAATTGAGTAATTCACGAATTTCACAAATCAAAAATAACGACCTAATTCACGAAGTCGTCGAATCACATAGAAGAGGTAACAAATTTCATACACAAATCAAAACAGACGAATTAACAGAATGAAACAAAAGAACGAAATAGTACCGTCATCCATCATGCCGAGAGCGAATTCACGAAGCAAGCAAGCGAAACAAAGTCGACAATGGCGGAGCGTAGATGATCGGCTGGAGAAGGAAGGGTAGAAGTGGAACGAAAAATAAAAAGTGACATATATTACAATTATGTCACCGTCTCTTGTAAATGAAAGAGAGACTTTCAACCCTTAGATGAAGTAGATCGAATGGTTATAAATGCTCCATATTTTATATCCTAAATCAACTCCATATATGATCCAAACTCATATAGACTATATGTAAAATCATATTATTTGATTAATAAATGCCCATATATATTCAATATTTGGACAAATATTTTAGATTAAAAAATAGTCATATATTGTCTTATATACTTCATATATGTTTTTTGTTATAGAATGAAAGATGGTAACCTCTATAACTTTTAGTATTCTACTTTGAAAATTAAAATCAATTTTATAAATATGTTGATAGTAATTTCTTATTAAGATTACATTGCATTTCAGAAGTTAAAAAATATACACTTTAAAATTATAACAACGGTAAAAAAAATAAAAAATGAAAATATAATAAAATCTATAAATTTAATATTCTAATTTGAAATTTTAAAAATAATATTATACTTAAATATGTTTATTACATTTTTTACTAATATTGTATTAAAAAGTATTTGAAAGCATAAATCATAAATTCATACTCAATTGTAAAGTAGAACAATGGAGGAAATAAGATATAGTTTTTAACTCACAACTATATATATATCACAATTATGGTTGCACTTAGAATAATTATGTAAAATGAAAAAAAAATGTTATGTTATATAAGAACTAACGTATTATATGACAAGAAGTTACAAAAACTAATATTAAATTATACTATAAACCATGCAAATATATTAAAGAATTTAATAAACTATAAATTTTAAATATTTACCTCATAAAAAGGATAAAAAAGTGTTCTTTAACCATCAGGTATCTAAATTAGAGATAAAAATGCTATTTAACCAGGTAACCAAACTATAAATTTTAATATTTACCTCATAAAAAACATGTCATTCGTGAAGATATCCAAACTATTAATTAGTGTACCCAATGGGGTTTGGTCTAGTGGTTAAAAGCGGGCTAGATCTCGGGCAGGGAGAAAGAGAACGCAAGTTCGACCCCTCTCGCCCGCAAAAGAAACCCCTTGGGGTGAGGTCATTCCTTGCCCGTAGCTCAGCCTCGGAGTGGTAGAATACTTACTATCATTTTTGCTGACCAAAAAAAAAAACTATTAATTATTGTGAACATGAATCTCGTTATACTTAGCTCTTTTACAATTCTTTTAAAATGATTTTTTTTCAGTATAGAATAATTTGCATTAATTTAAGAAAATTTTACATACAAAGAGAACCAAAAATAAAATCTCCCGTTAAACAAAAGTGGAATTAGTAGTCCATAGGCCAATTTAGAAACATCTTTGCAAAAATACCCTAGTTTTTTCAAAGTTGTATAGATATCTAAAAAAAATGTATATCTAAAATTATAGCAGTAAATACCTAAATGCTAAAATAGGATTTTTTTTACAAAAATTAAATTCTAATTTCATTAATAATTAAAGGTCTCACAAAATCTTTTAATAACCGTAATTATAGGAGAGAGAATAAACGCGCTTAGTTGTAAATATTTCGGGTTTTTTCCTTAAATATTTTCTTTTTCCATTTTTAATATAATTTCTGGTGACAGGATAAATATTGAAGATTGACAGGATAAACATGATGGCCGATAAAATACACAAAATATTGTGAGCATATGATGAAATCAATGGTGTAAGAGGAACGAAGATGAACAAATTAAGGTTTTAGGGTTGATTAGGGTTAAATGGATGACTGACAGGATTTAGAAAAAACGATGACTGGATCGTCACAAAAACTTTTGATAAAGATTTCACTATATCTTTAGTTTTGATCTTTAATACTTTTTAGTTGCTATCTTTAATATAAAAAAAAAATCAGTTTTTACGATTTTGTTTACTTTATTATAATTTTCATTTGAGTTTCTTTTGATTAAAAAAATTATTTTTCAGATTTTTTGTTTTAAAAGAAAAAATATTATGATAAAAATACCCAAATAGACATGCTTTACTATTTTGTAATTTATGAAGTATTTATACAAACTTTTTTAAAAAATAGGGTATCTTAACCTAAAAAAAACGTCATTTTCATGTAAACTCACTAACTCGGTGAGACCTTAATTAGACAATAAAATTTTAAAATGCTATTTCACCACTACAAGGAAATCGGTTGGGCATTGCATTCTTGTGGCACCACTTTCATATAGTATATTACTTTCATTTGTATAATAAATATAAACAAATAAATAGAAGGAAATCAAATAAACTTACAAGATCTGATTTGTTAATATGATAACATTTATTTTTAACGGTTTGTCTAACCTATGCCCTAAGGGCATAAGTTAAGAATTCTTATTAAGAAAAATAAACCCTAAATAGGAAAGGCTAAATCCATTTAAAAAAATCTAAAAATTTAACATATAATCAAAATTTTCTATATAAGGGATCTTAACCTATGCCCTAAGGGCATAGGTTAGAAAAAGCGTATTTATAAAGCGTCAATTGCATTTTTACGGTGGATTGCAATTTTTATAATCGTAAAATCTTCATGACTGTGTTTGGCAAAACAAGGTTTTTGAAGAATCAGCTCCCTTACGAAATGAATCCTAAAAAATACTTCTACCCGCCGCCTCCATGAAATCCAATTCTCTTATTCCCATTTTGAGAACTTGCTGATCTAAAACCCCTATAATGGTGTTCTGTTACACAAATTTAATCACCTCTTCAACCTCATCCTCTCACCGCACCAGGCCTCACCAAGATACCGAACCAATTTTCGCAACCCACCACCTCGCACCCACTCCAACCGGCCCCCGTGCACCACCTACTGTACACAACCCCGGCCCGCACCTTAATTCATTCGCATCCACACCACAACTCCCAAACTCGGCACATTCCGTAGTCTATAACCTTGAAAACTCTCAAAACCCTTCGACTCGCCTCCACCCCAAATCCCCTCAATTTCTCTACAGATTGGATTTTTGGATTTATCAGCCTTTTCTTTTACTCCATTCAACAATTGACCAATATCAAATGGGTCGTTTGGGTGGCGAGGCGTCATATTCTTGGCGTTGGTGCTTCTGTGGTGGCTGACGAAGAGAGTCACGGCTGGTGGGGGAAGTTGTGGCAGGAGACTCCAGTGACATTGGCCTCCTCACTTGGTCTAGAGTGCGGGATGGGTCTTGCATTGACGAGGATTTCGGGTTTTCGCCGTGGCATTAGGTTTGGTTGGGCATTGGTGGGCCAAGCGGTGGCGCGAGTCTCCGTCTACGGTGGTTTTTGTGCTCGGCTTGGTATTTGGGGGTGGCAACTTTTGTTCTTTGTTCATGTTTGGTCTTTGCGATTCTGTTGGCAAGCTTGTGTTAGTACTTCTTTGCATTTGTTGAGTTGATCTAGGGTGGAGACCGAGTTGTTCCGGTTGTGGTCGTGGTTGTGTGTAAGGCTCCTGAAGATCCCTTTAAGGGCAACATCGGGATAGTCGAGACTCCTGAAGATCCCTCATTTCGGTGGGGGCAACGTCATTGTGGTCCATTCTGCACTTTGCCAAGGATTTATCCTGTTTGATCCATGTTCTGGTGGCGTTGTCTATTGATTGTGTTTGACTCACTACTCTCCCTAGTTCGTTTAGCTCGTTTTTGTATTGTTGAATTTTTATTTGCTTGACTTTGTTGTATTTCCTCACCGGTTTCTCCGGTTGCCGAATTTTCGGCCACTCGAGTTTTCCGACATTGTTTTGTCGGTAACTCGAATTCTTACCATATCAAAAAAAAAGTTTTTGAAGAGGTTGAGGTTTTTTGAAAGGTTTTTTACAAAGTTAAGTTTTTTTGAGATTTTTTTGTAACCTTTCAAAACCTAGTAGAAACCTATTTGAGTGTTTGGTGAGACAAAGTTTTTAATATGTTTCAAATAAAAATTATATAAGGGTTGTTTTTTTTTAAAAAAAATGACACTAGTATGGGATTTTAGATATTTTGGAAATAAAATTATGATAACCTTGTCAACCATTCAATAAAGAGTGGATCAAATGCGCATCCTGCTTATTGTAAACCATGAGTACATTTGTGGGCCGTTGGATCATCGTCATCTAACGGATGGGATAAAACGCGTGTTTAAAATTTTTAAAAGCTTTTAAGGGTATAAACGTAATTTTTCATTTGAAACCCTTCTCTGTTGTCTCCACGCCGCAAATCTTATCGAAACCGAATTCGCTCTCGCCGTCGTTGCTGCCATGGGCGATCCTCCATTGATTCCCCTCCATCTGCTCAAGCTTCATCTTCTCCGTCGCCGTCGGATGCCGCACCGGATGCCTCTCTCCCGAAGCGCCGGAAATTATCGACGTCTCCTCCTTCTCCGTCGCAATCGTCGCCTCCGAATCAGCCTTTAGCTGAGCGCATGCGCCCGAGAACAATCGACGGCGTGATCGGCCAAGACCACATTTTGGGGTCCACTTCCCCACTTCGCTCCTCAATAACCTGCAATCGTCTCCCTTCCATCGTCCTCTGGGGGCCACCGGGCACCGGGAAGACCTCCATAGCCAGAGCAATCGCCGTTTCCATGGCCTCTCAGTACCGATTCGTGTCTCTATCGGCCGTGACATCAGGGGTGAAGGACATGAGAGAAGCCGTGGTCCGTGGACGAAGCTAGGAAACAACGAGGGGAAGAGTGATAAGAAAACAGTGCTGTGCTGTTGAGTCTCGCGTTTTAGGGTTTGTGCTGTATATAATGCGATAATTGGGACAGATAAGCTATTAAGATTGCGTCAAATCAAATTTCAATTGAGGTTTTGAGTGAAGGATAATGGCGGATACTTGATGAGATTGGCTGAAGAGCAAAAGGTTGGTTTTATTATAGAATATTTACAATTAAATTTCTTATGTTGTAAGTCCATTTATCACAAGTAATGCCTAATTTGATTCCTATTTTGCTGTTATTTCCTGATTACCAGAAAGAAAAAGTTGCACTTCACAATAAAAGCAGATGCCTGGAAAAGGAACTTGATCATAAACAAGCTCTTGAATTAGAGGTAGAATGCATGAGAGGTGCTGTGAAAATTATAGGACACATGGGAGATGATGAGGATGTCGATCTCAAGAAGAAGAAGGCACTAGCAGAAGAACTTGAAGAGAAAATAGAAGAACTTGATTTACTAGAGGACCTTAATCAAGGAGAAAAAAGCCAGTGAGGAGCTGCAAGAAGCACTGAAGGCACTTATTATTGTGTGTTACATGACATGCCTCTTTCATCCAATTTTCTTGAACATTCATATAAAATGGTTGTTTTAACTATCCATCATATGGACAGGGATTGCAGAGTGGATCAAGTAAAGGTGCCAGACCTTCTATTGGTGTAAAGAATTTAGGAGAGCTTGATGGTAAGCCATTTCACATTACTGCTAAGAGGAAATACTCTGCTGACATGGCTGCTGATGAAGCGACAAAATGGTGGTCATTGTGGGATTCTTACATGAGGGATACCAGTTGGCGCCCATTTAAACACATTTAAGAGAATGGAACGACTAAGGTACGATCCATGGATCATTACACTTGTTTGATATGCTAAGTTATAGAAGGCACACACTATATGCTTCTGTTTGTTTTGGCCCTCTTTGGAACATGCTCATTCCTGGCATAATATCTCAAGTTTGTAAAAGTAGTTGCTTCTATTTGCCTCATTTGTCTCTGTTGAATTTATCTGCTCATCAGGAAGTAATTGATGAGGAGGATGAGTTACTTCAGGAGTTGAGGACTGAAGTTGGTGAGGAAGCCTACACTGCAGTTGTAACTGTCATGCTAGAGCTGAATGAGTACAGCCCACAGGACCGAACTCCACGGCTAGAGCTCTGGAACTTTAAACAACAGCGACGATCAAATTTATATGAGGGTGTTACCTTCCTTATCAACAAGTGGAAACAAGCACGGAAGAAAAAATGAAGACTTCCGCTGGCTGAACCCCAAATTCTTGCATATTAATGTGCCGTACTAATTCAGTTTTATGGGCCAGAACTTAGTAACATGGTCAACTCTCAGGCTGAATTTGAGACTTGTTCAACAGATGTTTAAAATTTCGTTGGAGCTATGGCTTTACCAAGTAATTACATAGTTAGCACACTTGAATGATTTATTATAGAACCTGTTACTTATACTCAATGAACCTGTTAGTTATAAATGTTGAACCTGTTACTTATATTTAATGAACCTGTTAGTTATACATGATGAACCTGTTACTTATACTCAATAAACTTGCATGCGAAAATTAATGAACCTGTAAGACAACACCAATGAACCTGGTCGATTTTTGAAGTGTACAACGTATTCCATGTGTGATGAACCTGTTACTTATACTCAATGAATCTGTTAGTTATAAATGATGAACCTGTTACTTATACTCAATGAACCTGCATGCGAAAAGTAATGAACCTACAAGACAACACCAATGAACCTGCTCGATTTTTGAAGTGTACAACATATTCTATGTGTGATGAACCTGCTACTTATACTCAATGAACATGTTAGTTATAAATGTTGAACCTGTTACTTATACTCAATGAACCTGTTAGTTATACATGATGAACCTGTTACTTATACTCAATGAACCTGCATGCGAAAATTAATGAACCTGTAAGACAACACCAATGAACCTGGTCGATTTTTAAAGTGTACAACGTATTCCATGTGTGATGAACCTGTTACTTATACTCAATGAACATGTTAGTTATAAATGTTGAACATGTTACTTATACTCAATGAACCTGTTAGTTATACATGATGAACTTATTACTTATACTCAATGAACCTGCATGCGAAAATTAATGAACCTGTAAGACAACACCAATGAACCTGGTCGATTTTTGAAGTGTACAACGTATTCCATGTGGGATGAACCTGTTACTTATACTCAATGAACCTGTTAGTTATAAATGATGAACATGTTACTTATACTCAATGAACTTGTTAGTTATACATGATGAATCTGTTACTTATACTCAATGAACCTACATGCAAAAATTAATGAACCTGTAAGACAATACCAATGAACATGTAAGACAAAAGTAATGAACCTGCTAGTTAAAACTCATGAACCTACAAGTTCAAATGCATGAACCTGCAAAGAAAAACTCAAAAACCTCAGAAAAAGTAATGAACCTGTAAGACAAAAGTAATGAACTTGCTAGTTAAAACTAATAAACCTTAGAAAAATCTCATAAACTTGTAAAATAAAACTAATGAACCTATACGCCATAACTCATGAACCTACAAGTTAAAACTCATGAACCTACAAGTTCAAATGCATGAACCTGCAAGGAAAAACTCAAAAACCTCAGAAAAAGTAATGAACCTGTAAGACAAAAGTAATGAACATATACGCCATAACTCATGAACTTGCTAGTTAAAACTTATGAACCTTAGAAAAATCTCATAAACTTGTAAAATAAAACTAATGAACCTATACGCCATAACTCATGAACCTACAAGTTAAAACTCATGAACCTACAAGTTCAAATGCATGAACCTGCAAGGAAAAACTCAAAAACCTCAGAAAAAGTAATGAACCTGTAAGACAAAAGTAATGAACTTGTAAGACAAAAGTAATGAACTTGCTAGTTAAAACTCATGAACCTTAGAAAAATCTCATAAACTTGTAAAATAAAACTAATGAACCTATACGCCATAACTCATGAACCTACAAGTTAAAACTCATGAACCTACAAGGAAAAACTCATGAACCTGTAAGATTATCAGCTTAAACTTCTCTTGTAGGGTTTATGAACCTCTAAAATGTAGCCTATGAGGGATTTGAACCCACATCCATGTGAATAAACACATTGCTCTACCATTTGAGCTAATAGGCTATGACAACCAATACACAATTTCAGCCTTTTGTCATTCAAATTCAGCACATGAAAGACGAACTGCACAAACCCAAAATCAAAGCTTCCAAGAGTATAAATAACCTAGGTTTTACTAAAAGCATACAGCAGCTCTTACCTATCTAATTTGAGACTGAAATCCAAGCTTCCAACAGGAATGGCAAGAGGATGAAGATCCAAGAGTGTCTCCAAAGAAGGGTGTCCTTTTTACTTTTGATGTAAGAGCTGAAATTTGCAATACCCAGAAGTTTAAACCTTTTATTATCAACACTATCTCCATAGAACAACCTTCTGAGCCCCATCACCATGTGTTCTACAGGGCAGTAGTAGCTGCTTCTGTGGCCACCATAGTTAGCCCAATACTCAGAAACCCATTCGAGATCACCCAAATACAACACAAACCCACTACCAAGACACCCTTTTAGAAGGCTCCTGATCTCTCCAAGCTTCAACTCAACTTCCTCCTCGGACACCGTTATAAAGCTGACTCTTTAGAACCTAGGGCTGGTGGCGACGGCGCGTGAGGGTGGATCGGGAGGAAGCTCCGCCGGCGCATAGCTCGCTTCCCGGTGGCGATCGATTCTCAGTACTCTCTGGCGTGTAGGTCTGCTTGCAGCTTCCGGCGGACTCGTTGAAGACGGAGCGGTCGAATTTGGGGATTACGAGGTCTTCGCAGTGGCTTAGGTCGACGGCGAAAGAGCAACGGGAGAGAGCGGTGAGCTCCGATTGGGTGAGGAAGCGCATATCAACGACTGGAATTGATTCCACTGTCGGCGTTGGCCGGCGTCCATGGCCGAATCGACGCTTACCGATGCCATCTCCGCCTCTTCACCTCACCCACCATGAACCCAGATCGGTGTGCTCCACCGGACCACCGCCCTTGAACCACGCACACCCCCACCACACTGTGCGCACCAGCGCCCCGCCTCGTCCAAGCTGCTCCACAGATCCAATCTCATCTCTGGGTCTGGCAAGACGATTATCCTTGCTCATCTCCGCCTCTTGTTTTTTGGTTTGTTTTAAACGGAAGGGTATTTTAGTCTTTTACTCAATTTTTGTCTTAAATTACAAAAATGCCACCATGTAACTACTTCCTAGAAGCTTGTTTTTTTTTTTTTGCTGATTATCTTATAGTCAATCTGGGTTGTTGATTTCCTTCATCCAAGGACTGTTATTAGTGCTTAGTTTTATCTTAAGGGGGTTGTGTATGTGAACGGGCCTCCCGTTCAATAACATTTTTCTATAAGGTTCTTATTTAACTTTCTCAAAAATCTCTTAAAATCTTAACCTTTTTAAAAAATCTTATAATACCCAACACATAACGCATCCTAGTGTTTATAATACCCTATGTGATTGTGAGATAAGAGTTTGGCTCACTCAATTATAATAAACTATTATTTTGTATAAAAAAACATGTTTTTAAATCTCTAATTTACATCTCAATCTTGTTTGAATACATGTGACAATAAAATTAGGGATGTCGAGAATTTCTTGTGTGACATTGTTGAAAGAAAGAAATGATCAAACGCATCAATCAAACAATCTAGTTATGTCACATTTACAAAAAAAAAATGAATAGCTTTGTTCATTTCCTCGCTTCCCTGTTTTTTTTTTTCGATTTAGGTTTGCATTTTCTTGAATTTTCTCTTGAGGTGTTGTTCCTTTTACTTCTGATGGTTCTAGGGTCGGATTACTTGTTTGTTGAGAGAAATTATCCATGATTTTAGATGGAGCATAAAAAAGTAAAATTCGGTGAAAAAGAAGAAAAAAAATCATCTACGAAAAGAAATTTATAGAGAAAAATAACTCCGATGATATATATTAGGAAAAAAATGATTAAAATTCACATAGCCCATATATAACAGAGAAGATCTTAATTCTCAAGATTGAGTACAAGTAAGATATCTTCTGGCCTTGGCGATCTCATATCGTCGTCAAATGACCGATTTAACCTCCCTTTCGCTTATACGGGAAATAATTACTGACATTAATTATTTATTTTTCTGCAATTCAAAAGATTTTTCGGTTCATTTCCTCTCCCTCCTTGCCAAATCAAGGGAACCACCCGATCACCCCTTTCTCCACTACTCTATTCAACTCTCTTTCTCCTCTTTAATCTCTCTTTCATCTTTTTTTCCTTCGCTCTCAGAAAGTTTTCCGTCTTTTGTTAAAATCCACCGGAAAGTTGCATTTGAGCTTCCAATTTGAAGAATCGAGCTCAGAAGCTGCTTGATTTGTGTTTTTTTGTTCACGAAATCGTCTCTCCTGTTGCGATTTCTGGTTCTTGGGGCTCTCTTTTTTCGGATTTAGGTTCCGCCATGGATGAACAGCACAGCTTGGAGAGGAAGAGGAGGAAGAGGAAGTTTAAGCAGCATCACGACGAGGTGAAGCTCGAAATCACCGAAGAAAGAATCGCGGAAGACGAGAACCCTAAAAAATTCTGCAGGATTTGCAAGAAAGTGTTCGGCAACGGGAAGGCATTGGGAGGTCACATGAGGGTTCACGCTCAAGAACCAAGCTCGCAGAGAAGCATCAATGGCGGTGGATTCATCTGCTCCTTCATTGCCGGAGAAGATTCCGGCAAGAAAATCAGGCCGAGTTACGAGCTTCACTCCTCAGAAACCCCTGTTTGCCATGTCTGTGGAAAGGCCTTTCACTCATGGAAGTCTCTGTACGGACACATGAGGTGTCATCCCGGGAGGCAATGGAGGGGAATTCCGGTTCCATTTGACGAATCCGGTCGTGATCCGGTTAAAATCCGGGTAGGTGCAGATTCCGGTGCTATAAATGGGCCCCGCCGGGTCGTTGATCTTCTCAGCCATATCGCCGGGTGGTCGGTCACCGGGAAACGGGGCCGGGGAAGCTCTTTGCCGGAGGCGGAGTTGGATATTTTGGAAGCGGCGCAGAATCTGTTGTGGTTGGCCACTGGGCCCCGCTTGTGGGACGGAGAAGGGTACTTTTACAAGGGGGAAAGGATTTCAGAGTGTACGGCCGGAAAAGGGAGCTTTTGTTATGAAGAAATTGGGGTCAGAATTAAGAGGGAAAGCTGCTTTGTTCTTCTTGATGATTGTAATAGTGACCAGAGGAAGATGGGTCGACCCGGAAACTGTTGCTTGATGCCCAAGAACGGGTCGGGTTCCGAGCTCAAGAGCAATGTCGTCAATGGGTTTCAACTAAAGGTTGAAGAGGGCAACACTGTGGAGAAGAAGAAGAGGGGGAGGAAGAAGAAGGTGAAGGTGGAAACCGCAGAAGAGAAAACCAAGGATCCGATTATCAATGGATATCCGGGTCCGAGTACCCGACCCGTTTACCCGGTTGTGATTCCGGGTCCTGGTGGTGGGTTCCAGTGTGTGACCTGCAGCAAGGAATTCTCAACCTACCAAGCACTTGGGGGCCACAGATCAAAGCATTACAAGGAGAGGAATGGTGTTGAAAGCTGCTTCTGCCATCCGGATCCGGATCCAGAAAACGGGTCGACCGGAACTGACTCTTCTGCAGAGCAAGGGAGCCATTTCTCGGGCAGAGAAGTATGGGCGCCGTTGGAGGCGGAGCTGGTGGTTGATGTTAATCCGCCGGCGGAGTGCATATAGCATAAAGGAGGTAATGTGTTCTTCTTCTTAGACTTGGTAATGCACAATTCTGTGTTTTATTAAACCTTGTTTCTTGCTGAAACCCATCAAAATTTTGGACAGGTTGATGTCAAGATGATCAATGATTGTGCAGATTAAGCTGAAGGTGATTCGTCGAGGCCTATTATCGCCTTGTTGATTCGGATCATCCACTGAGTAGGCTTATATTGAGAGTTCTACAACTTGCTAGCTAAGCAGATTGATGTATATTGTTGAGTTTTACTATCTGCCATGGAGAAACAAGGAAGGAGAAAAGACACATTTTTGGGATCTCATTTTTGTTTGTGGGTTGGTTTGTTTGGTTTGCTGTGTTTTGGAAGCACATAAATCACTCAGAAGTAGTATCAATGGCATATGCTTTTGTTTTTGATTGGAAGTTTGTTGTTCATTTGTTAATTGTTTACTTGGCCTGTGTGTAGCTGCGAAGTGCAGTGCATGTAAATGGGGGTGACTAAATCACCAAGTACTGTGGTGCAAAGTATGAGAGCATTGCAGGAGGTAGTTTGTGTGAAACTTGCACGATTTTGATGGTGATAGCCACGGTAATAACTTCTTTTGCAGTATAGAGAAGTTGACAACACCAAACAATAAAAAAGCCAATTATAATAGATTGGGCAAACATGGATTCTTCTATGTTTTTTTTTATTAGGAGGTCAGTGAGTTAGCCTTCAGTAATAATAGTATTATGCTCTTCAGCTGAACTCATAAGTTTGGTTGTTCAACAAGTAACAATGACATTATAACAGGATGTAGTTATACACATTTGGGAGAATGTCCTGAGTCAATGTCTGATTATATAAGGACCTTAGAACCTAAAACTAAAATGATAAATACCATATTCTTACGAGTTAAAGATGATGACAAGTTTATAGAAAAATCGGAAGCCACGAACTTTAAAATGTGAAAAGTACTATTTTTTATCTACGGCCTTTCAATAATCATAAAACATGGTTCTTAACGTGGCTCAATTTGGTGGAAGAAAACAGCCAGAAAAACAAATTTTAATATAAATTCTTACAAGTCAATGTTAATAAATTCCTAAAGAACTTGAAATAATACATTAATAGTATCTAAATATTATAGGCTAAACCAAATTATAACTTATATGGGTATTAATATAAATTCTATATTCGGGTAAAAAACAGCAACATGGCTTCATTTATTTATATGATATCGACTTCTCAGTTTTATATAGATTGACTTGTATTATTTCGGGTCAGAGTCATATTTTAAGCTAACGGGTCAAAGTGGATTTAGTGATTTAACCCAAGAATATACTGTATCTTCTTTTGATATGAACTTGGGATATTTTTACCCAATGTCATTTTGGGTACTTGGAGCACTTGGTACAAAGTGTGGGCTGAACTTCACTTTGACTTGCAGTGTTTGAGAAGCACATCTGTAAGCATTGGTTGGCAATTACTGCTAACCAAACACTGAGGTTGCAACAGAAAGAGAAGAGAAGGAATAAACTCAGCACTGTTGAAAGAACATGTAACACTAAGAACAAATGTGTCCCACCAGCATGGCAAGGGTGGTTCCAATGGCATGAACAGAATGTAGACATACAATCTCCTCAAAATCGACAGGCAATGAAATTGGAGTCCCAGCAACGGCCTAGGATGTTCTCCAGGCAATACTTGGTCACTGATGCATGAGAACTATGAATCCATATTCAGAATGCAAACCATGAAGAATGTCTAGGTAAAAAAATAGAACCTGAAGGAGTTCATAGACGATCCGAAAATTGGAAGAAATCTGAGGGGTTATCCCATGGAGAGGATCCAAGAGCGTTGCTTTGGTTTGATTCAGCAGATAGACTGCCTACTTGGGCACACTCAAAGTTCACATCATCAGCAAAGAGTGACCCTATATCATCTGTGACTGTGATTGAATGATCCTTTGCCAATCCCGGGAACCCAAACCAGCACGAATCAAGCAAGACGTCGGGTCTCAAGTCTTGCAACCGTGGAGGGAGATCTTTCGTACCACCATGAGACTCTGCTGATACTGAATAACCCATATCAGCCTTGCCTTCGAATCCTGCACAGCAGATGAGACCAAATAAAACTTCATTTGCATTAACCAGACAATGGGGGAAATATTGCATCATTGAAAGCAGCAAATCATATCCTTACCCTGCATAGTTTCTGCTGACTGGGGCTCATCCGAAGAACTCCCACTAAGTGGGGTATTATACTCTAGCAAAACAGATGCTGTTGATTGACTGAGTGGGGATATAGAATCACCAGAAGCATCCCATTTTGTTTCCCCGACGCTGTGGGATGAAGATTCCAACAAGTCAGCACCAATTGGTGCTTCTGATATAGGAGCGAATGAGCTGTTCTTCGATTTCTTCAGATGTGATTCATAAACTATTGCATCCAAAAGACCACTGCTACGTGGTGATGGGCAATTTGATTGAGTTTGCTCACTCAAGGGAGATTGGATAAGATCAACTGACTCGAGTGAAGGCAGAGGGGAAGAAGGTGCCCACCTACCTACTTGAGATGCTGATAATTGGAGTGAAGGGAGCTCCAGCTTCGTAGCCACAGAAATGGGCTCAGAAGAAGGAGAATTGCCATTTGTAAGGGCATGGCTACCAGAAAGAATATCAACCGGAGATGGGTTGTTGATGTTTAGATCAGGATCAAAAGAAGGCGACCAAAGAGACCGACCATAGTTTCCATTAGGATTATCATCATACTGATCAAATGCCGAGAAACCATCACAGATGTTTCCAATTCCAATGGAACTAGGATAAGTGGTCTCTGTTTCTCGAGGACGTTTGTGTGGATGGATGGGGAGCAAGAAGTCAAGTGACGAGCTTGTGTCTTTGCAAAGAATGCTGCGGCCTGGTAGATTGAGGAGTGATGATGAAGAGTTTAAATATCCTTGAGCCAGCCCCACTTTTTCAAAATCGAAGGCAGGAATATCGAAATGATTAATTTCTGAGGTATCTGATTGGTTGTTTCCTGCAGACCTGTCAGAGGGGATATCCTGACATTGTAGACTCTCATTCATAGCTCGTGCACGAATTTCTGGGGGGTAAATCGGTAAGCCTGCACGTTGCAGCCTTTTAATTCTTGTATTCCAAAAGTTCTTTATCTCATTATCTGTACGTCCAGGTAGCTGAAGCATGAAGCAGATCTTGAAATCAGCATGCAAAGTTAAGACAAAATTACAGGATCTAAAAGTTAAGACTAATGTCACTGCTAGCAACACACACGAAGATGAGCAACGAATAACCACGAACTTATACATGGAGTTAAAGAGATAAAGTAACATGTTTTGATATACAGGATGCATAATAGAATAAATCATAATGCACACTCAACCAAGCAGAACATATATTAAGGGTTCAGTATAACTTAACTACTACATTGCAAATTGACTGGCCACTGGCATAACTAAAATAGCTAATAACATCCCTCACCCAGCATAAATTTTGATGAAAATCTGACGAAACACAGGAGTAAGTGGCAAGGAAGAAAAAGGCTTTGCAAATTCAAGATATCCCATACCATGACAGAAACAACCATCATTGTAGCTGACCAACTGTTTCTTGATAGCAGTATAGCACCAAATTGATTATGGCATTCACAAAAAATGTTAAATTGCCAAAAAAGGTATCTAAACTACCTCCTATTCAGACAGGTTCGACACACATTCTCCTGGGGGTCTTTTTCCAATTACTAGTAAAAGAAAAACCATTATTCGTATCCAAAAGTGGAATGTTTAAATTACATAAAGTAACTATGTTTTTGGGCACAGGTAAACAGTATAGATAAAAGGACAGAAAGAGCAAAAGAAAAAGAACAATTTTTTGACCTTTTCCTTCTCACTGTGGATGAGGAAGATGCTACTAATGTTGGGACTTAAAAAACACAGATGACGCTTTGAACCCATTTTGTAGAATCAATCAGATGCTCCCAGGCAATATTTAAAAGCAGATGATTGTTGAGGAGAGAACTAATCTACACAAATCCTTAGCAATTTTAGGATTTTGGGAAATCCCCCAATGATTTTCATGTGCTGGACAGGTTATTTAACTACTGGCTATATGTTCAACCGGTTTATGAGATAGAATTTGTGCTAGACAGGTTTAAAAAGGCAAACCTTATTTCTTGCAATAAAGTGGGTTTAAGTGTCACCAGATGTTTTTTAATACCATAATGGAGCCGGTACTCTTTAAAATACCAATATCATCCTAGAGGATAATTTTTAATACCATTTTGACAATTTGGCCAGATAAAGCAAAGATCAAATCACTCCTGACTTTTTCACACAATTAGACAGCATATCTGCATACAAGAAGAAAGAATCAGCATATATCTTCCTATGTCATGCTAGCATTGAGTGCCACTAAAATGTTGTTGCCATATGTAATAGAGGAATAGACCAACAGAGTCTTTTAGAAAGTTACAAGAGTGCAGCATGACCAGAAAACCACAATGCAGTTGAAGGAAAATCATCAGCCTGTTCTCAATGCATAACATTGAAAATGTTTGCAACAGGATTGGAACTAGACAAGCATCACCACCTTACAATAAAAAGAGAAACAGGAAGAAGATCCAACTAAGAACTTCTATTACTTAAGCATGTACACAGCATCATCATCGGTGTGGAAAGTGGACTTTTGAAGCATAAACTCTAAGATACCTACTTGGTTATTTAATTCTTATCAATTATTAATTATTTATTCCCATCAACTATAGTAACCACTTCTATGTATCTCCAATTGCAAAATAAGACACTTCCAGAACATTCAAAGAATCAAAACAAATTAAATAACCATAATACAGACTTGAAAGTCAAAGATGCATTACCTCTGCAGCCATACGAGCCCACTTATTTCCCATTTTAGCATGGAGTTCTATAATCCGTTTTTCTTCCTCTGGATTGAATGAACCTTTCTTCAGATCTGGTCTTAGGTGATTTGCCCATCGCAAGCGACAGCTCTTTCCACATCTTGACAATCCCGAATATTTTTGGACAGCATTCCAGTTCCCCTCTCCATGAATGGTTACATATTCAACCAAAATTGCATCCTCTGCAGATGTCCATGGACCTTTCTTCAATTGACCTCCACCAGAAGAATTTCCAGCATTGTTGTCCTCCTTAGCAGATGAGGAAGCTTTCCGAGATCTTTGTGTTACCTTTGTCTCTGTCTCACTTGATGAGTCACACATTTCAACCAACTGCATGAATCAGACCCAGGTCATCAAAATAATTTTATACAAATAAAAACCAAATACAAAAATAAAATGTGGATCCTACATCATAAGACTTCTACAGTACCAGAGTACCTAAACTCCAGCCGTTGTAAATTCATCATGACTTCCAAAAAAATGTAAATTTTTACCAGACTACTAAACAATAACACTCATGTTTTGAAGTATCAAAATATGGAATTTAGCACGCAAATATGATCTTTTCAAGTTTGTCAAGAGGCCACTGTTTGTTGTCTTGTTTTGTTTTAAAATAAAAAGACCACTTGTGTTAAGTGGACATTAGTAGGTACCTTCTTCCAATGATGCCTCTAAAGGAAAAATAGCGAGAGTTGTAAAATAAATATACTGCTAAATGCTAATATAGATATAGACATCTAACATTCAACAATTTTAATCCAACAGTGTAAATTGGAAGAAGGTGACCGATTACCTTAGAAAAATGGGAGTGCTGCACGTCAGGGACAAAAAGTAATCAAATTCAATGTTCTCAGTTCTCGATAAACCCCATAAATAACACACGGGGAACCAGAAGCAACTGAAATTGCCAATTGAAGTAGAGGAAACGGACACCCAAGGAAGCTTCTCGGAAACGATGGATACGGGAGAATCGATAACCCTGGAAACCGGAATTCTAGCCACAAACACAACGGAATTTTGCGAGATTGAATCCCTAGTCGAAAAGGAGAAAAATCCAACTAGCGAAAGAAATTCGGGGATAGGAAATGAAATTGAACAAGGCAGAAAATCAACAAACAGCGAAAGCCTAATACGGAACCTCAATTGAAAATCCACACACCCTTGCTACGAACATTCCCCTCAGGACATCCAGAAAGAGAACAAATTACGAAAAAAAATAAAAAATTAAATCCCTTGAGCGAAAAAGAATGTTCAGATCTGAAGCATGAAACCTGGCACCGGAAAAAGACGACAAGGACGAACAATCATGCGTAATTCGAATAGATTGAAGAATCAACACACACATACACAAAAGAGCAAGAGAAACACACAACAATCTCTGCACTGCTACCCGTAATCGATCGAAGAAGGCATAAGAGCTTGCGATTTCAGTACGGGAATGGAAGCAAAAAGAAGAGAAGGAGATACGCAAGTGAGAGATGGCGAGAGGAGAGCGAAAGTAGGAACGGAGGAAGAGAGAGAGCGAGCGAGGTCACAGCTCCAAACTACGAGTGTTTTGCTCTTCTTCGTCTCTCCCAAATATGATTTTTCTTCTTTTCTTTTTCCTGTTTATATTTATTTATTTCAACTTCATCTTTTTTTATTGTTTCTTTTCATTGCTAGGGGGAGATAGAGGAGAAATGATAAGAGTACTTTAAAATCAACTGGTATGTTTAGAATTTATCCCTACATAGAACTCGTCCAAAAAAAATTTTGGAATATCAAAATAAATAATTCTTGTTTTTACATTTAAGCTCAATAAAATGATATCTTAAGAAGTTTAAAAAGATTAAACATTATTTCTTTCCTATATAAAAAAAATTAAACATTGGAGTAAAAAAGTGGTCTATATATAACTACTTTTATTATGTGTTCTATAACAAAAAATTATTCTAGTACATTTTGGGTTTTAACTTTAAAGTGTTAAAAGTATTGTAAAAATTGGTGTAATTTTCTTTCGCTCAAAAAAAAATTGGTGTAATTTTCTCAATTTGTTCAGTTTTCAGAATGTCATGGTCAAAACAATGTGTAATATGTATTAATTATCAATTATGTGCATTTAATAACTAATAGGTCTCAGTCAATATCAACTGCTACTGAGTAATTTTCATTCGTGAACATTTATTATAGTACTAATTATCTCCATTTACTACGGGGTACAATATTTACCATTGTAAATGCACATTTGGTAATTTAATTTAATACAAAATTTATCTATTAATACTTCCCAATCCCATTAATACCAGCGTTGAATAGGTTTTATCGGGCAAATTTCATTGTGTGGCTAACTATTTTGCTCGTGTTTTATTTTATCCTCGATCAAAATATTAAAAAAGTCTTAAGAGCATTTAGTAGGGGGCTTATTTGAGGGTTTATTAGAGATTTTTTGTCATTAAATCTCATTCATTTCGTTAACTTTAGTGGGGTTTATTAGAAATATTTATTAGATTATATTAAATTATAATTATATCTCTTCATATATATATCAAATTATCAATATATTATTTATATTAAATTATAAAAATAAATATAAATTTATTAAATATATTTTATTTCAAGTATTTTATTATATTATTATTATTAATGAAAATGAAGAGCGAATAATAGACTTGAAGAAAATTAACGACAAACATATATATTAAAACAACAAACAAAATGAGGGTTAAAAAATATTACAATATGGAACAACATAAACTGAAGCAAATTACCGAATTGAACGACAAACTGAAGCAAATTACCGAATTGAACGACAAACATCATTACACGATACATAACTCAATAATTTTTTTTAAAAACAAAGCACAAGAAAGTCCCTAATATACACTAATTTAATTTAATTAATACAAGAATGTATGAGTTTTGCAATATGTACTAATTAATTGAATTCATACATGAATTTAATTAAATTAGTGTATATTTGTATATTAGTTAGTACATTTTTATAGTTTAAACTATCCACAATATCATTTTAATGTAAAAAAATTAAATTAGTGTATATCAAAACTTGTCTAAATAATCTTAGTTAGTACATTTTTTATAGTTTTAACTATTCACAATGTCATTTTAATGTAAAAAAATTAAATTAGTGTATATTTATATTTTAAACCACCATAAATAATATTAAATGATTTGTTTTCAATTAATAACATAAAAAATACAATAAATTTTTTCCAAAATATTAGAAACATAACCATAATGTGTGTGTATGGATAGAGAAAAATGCAATTAGAATTATAGTGTTTTTTGTTTTTTTCTTAATATAAGAAACTAAAAATATTCAAATTTTAAAATAAAAATAACGGACGGTCAGAAAAAATTATTGGTCGTCCGATCGCGCCACGCGGCGCCATCTGGGCGCGTGAACGCGGCCCAATAAACGAGTGCCGCGTGGCGTTTCTTAAAGCAAAAGGCCAAAACGCGTTGTTTTAATGCTGAGCGGGCAAAAAAAAATTAAAGCAACCAAACGCCCCCTTACCATTAAGCCCGGCGTTAGAGACTTAGATTTGGGCCAAATTTTAAGCCCCTAGTGGAGGCTTATTGGGGAACTTGGAATTTTTTATTCCAAAAAAATCAATAAATCCCCCAATAAGCCTTCCACTAAAGATGTTTTTATAGATATCTCATCTTTTTCTTTTTAACCCTTTAGTCAAAGGTGACATTCATTAATAAATGTGGCTTATTATGTTCATGAATTAATATTGTCTATGTTTTATTTCAACATGAACCCTAAACCCAAAAACTATAAAGATACAAATTTAAGCACAATTATAACATTATGGATGAATGCTATAAATTACTCTTTCACTTAAGAAATAAATAAGTGTAATTTTAGTCTTCAATTTTTATTAATAAAATGTCTCATCCATTCATTTTTACTTGTATTTTTAGAGTTTTATACCCACAATAAGTAAGTCATTTAAGTATATTTTGAAAATCTAAATTTAATCACTCACCAGTCATCACCCTTAAATTCGACAAATATTTGTAAACAAAGTTTGAAAGCTAAAAGAATAACTAAAAGTGAACGGAAGTAGAATTTGTCATTTTAGAGTTTTATGTTATAATTTATTGATGGGTTATTGACAAAATTGCAAATATTTATATAATCTATGCACATTCTCTTTATTTATTGAATATAATTGATTTGAGTAGTTATTAGATTGTAAACTTCAAAATAATTATAATATTATAACTTAATAATTATACTTTTTTTATGATTATATTACAGTCTAAAATAATACTCCTACTGAGTACCAATTTCTTAACAATAGCTTTTAGGTAGCAAGTTTTCCAAGAATAGCAATTGGCAACAGAAACTTTATGTAAAATCAATTTCAGTGTATAAATGAACCTAAATTTACAATTGAAAAAGGTTAACCATAACCAGAATTTATGTCAGATTTCCTGTTCGTGGCATCTTTGTTAGGCCTTATAATATTCAGTTAACGACAAAATCAGATTCATATAATAAATGATACGAAGCCCCACATATGAGTTTGTGGGGTAACACGCTCAAAGGACTGGCATGGGCAATTAGCTATTGCTTGGATAAGGACAAAATGTTCGTGTCGAATTGGGATATGGGCTGGGAAGCGAATTAGAATACGGCCCAATACGAAGCCCAACACGTATGCGTACGTTTCACAAGTGTCGAAAATTTGCAAAATGAACCAGAAACAGGAGGGTTTTGGGCTCAATAGTCCTTTAAAGTTTTCAATTTATAAAATAAATTTTTATGTATTTTTATGTATTTTTTATATCCCTATTAACTTATTTTATTATTATTTTTATCTCTTTTTTGTTTTTTATTTCTCTAAAATATTATGTTTTGTGATTTAGAATTTATGGAGTAATATTTAGGAATACGGAATAGAATCTAGAAAGAGAAATTTATTTTTACTAAGGATTTATTAATTTAAAAAAAAATAGTTAAACAATTATTTACTTAACTCAAGGCTATAAACACCAAAAACAGAGTAATTTCATTTCAACAAAATTCACAGACCACAAACCGCAACCAAACATAAGAAAATGGACGACATTTCCACCTTCGCCGAATTGAATTACATTTCCGACAAATTACTTTCCCGCAACAAAATTAAGAAAAAAAGCGATAACATAACCCTAACCCTAATTCGTACCAGCATTACAGCCATAACAACAAATCTAAGCTCTCTCGCCCCTAATTCTCCTAGCAAGCTGGATATCCTTGGGCATAATAGTGACACGCTTGGCGTGAATGGCGCAAAGGTTGGTGTCCTCAAAGAGACCAACCAGGTATGCTTCGGCGGCCTCCTGCAGCGCAGCGACGGCGGAGCTCTGGAAGCGGAGATCAGTCTTGAAGTCCTGAGCGATCTCACGAACAAGCCTCTGGAATGGGAGCTTCCTGATGAGAAGCTCGGTGCTCTTTTGGTACTTCCTGATCTCTCTAAGCGCCACCGTCCCTGGGCGGAACCTGTGGGGCTTCTTCACGCCGCCGGTCGCCGGTGCGGATTTCCTGGCGGCCTTGGTGGCTAGCTGCTTCCTCGGAGCCTTTCCTCCGGTGGACTTCCTTGCGGTTTGCTTGGTACGTGCCATTGAGGGATTTGAAGGTTTGGCAGATTTTTAGGGTTTCTGATGAGTTAGGAAGGGGATTGGAATGATTTGGAAGCGGAGAGATGGAGTTGAGTTTTTATAAGAGAACGTGTATGAAAATTCGGGCGGGAGTAAAGGGGAAAGGTGGGGTGATCTGAGCCGTTGATGTTGAGGAGATCTGACGGTGAGGATGCGTTTCTGATACTATCACACGGATTGCGGATTGCTGACTGGGTTTGGCGGTATTCACTTTTCCGATATTACAATTTGAAGAAATTTTGAGTGTTTCTGGCGCCGTGATTATATTCATGGGCTGATGATTTTACTTGGGCTTCAAAGGCCGAATTTTTTTAGTGAGTTAGGTAAATAATTTTTTGATAAATTTGTTTTTAGATTAATAAATCTATTATATAATAATTAAATTAGAAAGGCGGTTGAGCAGTACGCGTCCACATATTGTACCCGTATTTTTCGCTGACACGTGTCATAGTTGAATTGTTCTGAACACGTGTCAAGGAACTATTTTTTTGGTTGTATATTTAAAAAAATAATTAAATCAAGAATCGGTTATTTTAGCCTATTTTAGTCGGATTTGGTTGTTCTTTTTTTTGGTATATCATAAATCTTTGTACAAATTCACCAATTAATATTCTGAAATAAATTTTTTGAATAGAACCAAATCTATAACCATGAATAATTGGAAAAAACAAATCAAAATAAAATAACTGTACAATCCATGATTTATATAAACTAAAATAAATTCAAAATCATTTTTTTCCAGTGCAAAAATTATTGTAAGATATTAACCAGCTAATAACTAACATGCAAAAAATTGAAGCATGTCAAAACAAACAGCAGTGTGCAAAAAAATGCAAACTCTAAACCTGCATGCTAACACAGTGCCAAATAACTAAACATGCACATATTAAAGCTTGAAAGACAACCTGAATCACAAAAAAAATCAACCTAAAACTGA
This sequence comes from Rheum nobile, assembly GCA_027886185.1. Classification (NCBI taxonomy): domain Eukaryota; kingdom Viridiplantae; phylum Streptophyta; class Magnoliopsida; order Caryophyllales; family Polygonaceae; genus Rheum; species Rheum nobile. The sequence goes on along the minus strand of WOAB01000146.1, from coordinate 756,312 downwards.
AAATAATACAAATAAATAAACATGCGCAATATTAGAGACTCAAAGACAACCACAAACAAATCAACTTAAATAGGACAATAATACAAATTAATTATGCCACAAACAATACACAAATCTTTAAAAATGCTGCCTCAGTTCACATATTCTGCAAATCAAACTGGTACAAACCTGTCCATAAACATCCATATGAAAAAATATTACGAAAAAACAAAAAACTACACAATAAATGGCATAATATCACATGATATCACATAAAATATATGTCCAAATATAATGCACCAAGAATCTATATTTCCCATAAATTTAAAAACGAACTTGACAATGAAAACATACCCAAAATATTACAGAATTAAAAAGATGCTCAAAATAAAAGGCAGAATATCACAGAATCACATAAAATATATGGTAATGAAAATATATGATTTCCAAAAATTAAAATAGATCTATTACTGAAAATACATGGCATAATAATCTATCCGGTCTGGCTGGCTATATATTTTCAGTCTCTCAGTCAATTTCAATACAAGCAACTAAACAATTCAATACAAACAACAAACCGTGTTGACCTATTTACAAGGTAATTCTGCAAACTTTATTGTTTCCCATTCATTGATATGTAAAAATACGTCTTTCATAACAATTTAACCCCCTCAATTTTGGTCTTTCATCCTTTTAGAACTTAGCAATGTAATAATTATTCTGTAAACGACTTTGATTGTACATGCTTTCATCCTTTCTTCCTCTCAGATAATAATAGCACAGACAACAACCTCTCATCCTTTCATCCTCTCAGGTAATATCAAAACATTGTTTTAGCTTTTTAATTGCACTTTTGAGTTATTTCCTATTATTTACTTCTAAGCTAATGAAAGTAACTATTATAGATCAACTACTTACACTACTCTATGCAAAAAAAAAAAACTTAGTATAGTGAACATACCTTTACATCTCTTTCAAGTTTATTTTTATCCTTAAAATTTGTTCAATGACTCCAATATGAGGTCCAACATGGCTTACTGGGACAAGAAGACATAAGTTAGATCAATATTATAAATATATAGTAATTTAAGATATGTTGATGTAATATCTCAAGAGTGAGAACCATGACATGATTATATAGGTTGAAATTCAATTTGGACCTCATATCAGAACCAACAACCTTGGATGTTTTAATGTTAAACTTGTTATGAAAAAAAAGTCAGTAATTAAAATATAAGTGAATGATTTAATAAATATAAATAAGCTAAGTAAAAAGGTCAGAAGGCATACCTTTCAGAATATTATCAAACTAAACTTCACATTTTAGATATCTAATTTCCAGTTATATCTTGATACCTATAATGGCAAAAGTCTAGGGATCAGTGATTACAATATTATTTAATACAAATAATATAAACTGTTTTGCCAGAATAATTACCTTGCAGAATATGAGCATTTTGTACTTGATATTTCCAATGTACTCTTAAATTTTGTTAACAGGGCCAACTCGTGCTCACATGCAATCAGATAGAGGAAATAAATTACAAAGATGAATATTGTATAGTAGGACTTATAAATATTAATAAAAGGATCAAAAACTGTTTTGCTAGAATGATTTAATTTGAGATTTGGGGTTTATGGTTATGGCTAGGGTTAGGGTTTCAAGTTAGGGTTTAAGCAAGTTAGGGCTTAAGCAATCATAATAATTATATGTTATTATACATATTGGGCTGCACATACAAAGTTATGAATTATGTATTTAGGCCTCTAAATCCATTAAATTTTATCAAACTCATTAATATATTATTAAACATTACATGGGCCAATAAGTCCATTTAAAGTGACTGAGCACAGAAATATAAAATTATGAAATAGATAAAAAAATTATTTGTCTTCTTTTAATCAATTCATGCCAATAATAGATATCAGACTTAAACAAAAAAATAATCAAAGAAAGAAGCGTATGTAAGCAAAATGCTTACTTTCTTTAAAAAATAATCTATGTCAAATTATAATGTTTTTAAACTTCCAAATCAATGAACAAGAAGAGAATAATTCATATAAAATCATTGTTTTGATTCATATCAGACAATAATGAATGACAAAAGAACAATATTATTCAATAGGGGTAGAGCATTTCAAACGAAAGAGAGAGAGAGGATATTACAAGAAGCTTTACAAGCTGTCGACCCTACAATTCTCTACGCAAATCAATTGATAAACCTGCACTTTCATCAACTTCCAAAGCTGCAGAGACAACCCCTTTTTCTTCTAACTTGAGCACCAAGCCCTCAGGATCTTCCTTGCATGCAGCTTCAACCTAACAAAATAAGATAAGAAAGAAATATGCATATTAAAATGAAGTAGAATGCTATTGTTAACTTTTGATGTCAATTACTATAAGCACCTCTTGCCAACTGATGTAACGATTATCTGCACATAATATATGATTGTATCTCTCCAATGATTGTCTCCTTTGAAAAACCTACATGTCACAGAAGTTTTTCATCGGGTGAGGGAACATGTTATATGTCTCCAATACGTAAAGCAATATAGTAACTAATAACACAATGAATTTTCATATTTGATGTACATGAGAAAGAATGGAGAAAAAATAGCATCGAGAGAGAGAGAGAGAGAGAGAGAGAGAGAGAGAGAGAGAGAGAGAGAGAGAGAGAGAGAGAGAGAGAGAGAGAGAGAGAGAGAGAGAGAGAGAGAGAGAGAGATGGTTACCTTTGCATGTTAAATAGAAAGTTAAGAACTTCTTTTTTTTAGATGTGAAACCCCTGTGGTGGATCTGATGAAGAAACGGCGAAGTCTGAAGCTATAAATAGAAATCTACATGGATCTGTATTGTTGAAAAGGAAAAAAAAAATGAAGCTTCAAGCGTCAGAGGAAAGGAGAGAGAGAAAGCAAAACGGCAATAATGAAAGAATGGAAGTGATAAGTGATAGTGTTTACGCATTTATAGATGTATCTGGAACCTTTAGGTTTTTTATTTAAAAAAAAATACAAATACCTTCTAATTACAGAAACCAATTGGAAGCCCATTAAACCACTTGTAATTGTGCATCTATTTTATTTCCGATTCTTTTGTACTTGGGCCTATAAGTCCATTTAATTTGACCAGTGTCATTAATATTAATAAACATGTAATGGGCCAAGAAGCCCATTACATGTTTACTTTTGGGCCTAAAAGGCCAAAATAAACTCACTAAATTCTCATAATTGTCATTAAAGTATTAAGTATTAAATTGGCATTAATTAAGCCCATTAAAAGTTAAGAGTACAGATAAGTCAAAAACTTTCAAAAATACTAATTTGGGTCAAATTTGTGAATTGTTAATTGGGTCTATAAGCCCATTAAAAAATGGGCCGATAAGCCTATTAATATTTTAGGCTACAGAAACGTCGTTTTTCCACAAAGCAATTTGTCAATCTGTTTCTTTCAATCAAGTCATGGCAAGAATAGAAGTCAGACTTAATCCAAAAATATTCAACGAAAAAAAAGATCTAACCAAGCATTCATAGTTTCATACTCTACTAAAATTAATCTAGCAAATATTTTCATTTATAAACTATAAAGTCAATGAACCATAAGAAAAAGATTCATACAAAATCATTGCTTTTATTCATATCAGGTATTAATGAACCCTAAAAAACAAATTACTAATCCCGTTTTAAATCCAAAGTCTACCTGATTAATGTTTAAATCGCTAGAGTGGAGCTAAATATATATACAGATAGAGACATAGATATAAAGATAGAGATATAGAGAGACAAAGAGATAGAGATAAAGAGGAAATGACTGTGCGGTTTTGCATTATAAATCAAGACGAAGCGTCACGGCTCTAGATCTTCGTCTGCCGATGGTGGGACCTAGATCTTTTGGCGGTGGTTGGAATGACTATTCTCTTAACCCTCCAAGACGATCTTCTTCCAGTCTTGGGTTCTAGATCTTCTAGCGCTGGTGGGAATAGCTATTCTCTTAACCCTCAAAGACGAAAAAGTGTAAAAAAGTAGATATGTAAACTCATCTCTTCATACGACTTCGTTTTGGATCTGAACGTTTTGAAAATAGAAAAAGACAAACGATGAAAAGGAGAAGGTTGAATCAAGTAAAGAGAAAGGTGACAGAGAAGGTTGTAATATAGAAAAAGAAAGACAAATGTCGAAGATGGATCTAGAAATGTTGAAGAGATAAGGAGAGAGAGAACGCTAAATGCAAAAGCAAGAAATGAAATGAGATAGGGTTACCGTAGATGCATCTGGAAATGTAAAATTCTTTATTTGTTTTTAATTCACTATATCCTAAATGCAAACTAGGGTTTAGGCCCATAAGTCCATTTAATTGGGCTTTTACCTAGATTACGTTTTTTAGTTATAACTGGGCCTATAAGCCCATTAAAGCAATTCGATTTTCCAGCCACATTTGATGAGCTATACAAATAGGGTAGTCCATTTAGTATTTAAACATAATATGGCCAATAAGCACATTAATTAATTTTAGGATTGGTTTAGAAATATATATATTAAAAATAAATTAGTCAGTTGTATTACATTTTATTAGACTATTGGGCCGCAATATAAGACCATTAAATTTGTGTAGTTTCATTAAACATATTAAGTATTAAATGGGCCAATAAGCCCATTAAAATTTTTTTTACTACAAATCTGTCAATTTTTTATAGCATACACGATTTTGGGCCGCAAATACAAATAGTGTTGAGTTTTGTAATTGGGCTTATAATCCCATTACAATTTATCAAGTTGATTAATATTATTAATCGTGTAATGGGCTGATAAGTCCATTAATTAATTAATTAATTATAAATATATTAAAATGTGGGATATCGATTTGATTAAATTTCAGTAAAGATGTTGGGTCGTATTTGGGCCTATAAGGACATTAAATTAATCAGGCTTATTAAAATTAATAAATATTAAATAGGGCAATAAGCCAATGAAATTGTTTGCCTAAAGAAACGTCAATTTTTTCACAAAATAATTTTTAATCCGGCTTCTTTCAATCGATTCATGACAAGAACATAAATCAGATTTAATCCAAAATCATTCAAAGATAGGAAATATCTAACCAGCCATTCATATGAGACAATAATGAGCCACAACAAAAAACATATTATTAATCCCGTTTTAAGTCCAAAATCTATCTGATTATTGTTTAATGTTATATTCAAACGTAAATCACCAAAAAGTGTAGATAAAGATATATAGATAGAGATAGAGAGACACACATACAAAGAAGATAGAACGGCCATTACCTCATTCATCAAATGGCCATCAGGGAAAAAAATCAGCTAGACCGCGCCATAACCTCTTTCTTCCAGAAAATTAGGGTTTAGGTTACTCTTCAGTAGCACTTGCATGTATCTTCTCACCAACCCCGATGGTCGCCTTTGTAGCTTAAAGATCAAAATAAGAACTATTTTTTGGATCTGAAAGAGAACAACCTTGGATCTTAAAGAGAACGATTTTTTGTGTGGTGGTGGTAGTATCTAGGCTTTTCATGAAAGGGTTTTTTTTAAACAAAACTGAGATCCAAGTTTACGGATCTAGATATGCAAATGAATTTTTGTTGATGTGAAAGTATTGAAAAGGAAAGAGAAACGGTCGCCAGTTCATAGAGAATGAGAAAGAAAAATGGTGAAGTGTAACAGTGAAAGACGCGACCTTAAACTCTCAGCACCGCCATGGATCTGCAATTTATAAGCATCAGACACAATTAGCCGAAAACTGTAGATTTCGGAGTAAATAAATTGATAAAAATGATCAATTTGAAGACATATGTGATGAAATAACTCAAATAGGACTAAAACAAAGAGGTAATACATTGGGAGGTCCATGTAGGATCCCTGCAGGAGCCACCTATACCATGACCCTTTGAACCACCCATGATACCAAATGATGGCAGAGAAAAATCAAGCCCAGTTTTGAATTCCTTCATCTGTTAGCTAAGTGTTGAAAAGAAAGAAAATTGGGAAAGTAAAGTCGGAGAGAGAGAGAATGAAAAATGAGAAAGTTGAGTGTGAAATGATTTAGGGTTTAGCTTCATCCAGGTAGAGGGGTGGAGTACTTGGGCTGAGCTGATGAAATGGGGGGACCTGGGCCGGTAAGCCCATCAAACAATTCTAACATGCAACTACATTTAGCGGGCTTTATAAATTCAATTTGGGCCCATAAGTCCAATTAGTATTTAAAAAGATTTATTATCTTTTTATAACATTTAAATAAATAATTAATATGTACATATATATTTTTATTCTTTTGCATAAATGTATTTAAGTATTTACATATGTCTATATATTTTTATTATATTAAAAAACATTATTATTATGTATATGTGTTTATTTTATTTTGATTATATATCTGATTTTCCAGTGATTGTGTTATGAACCAATTTAAGTCGGATATGCTAAATTGATTATATATACATATTTTTCAGTGATTGTGCTATGAACGAAATTAAGTCGGTTGTATAAGCCCATTAACGATTATGAGTCTCATTAATATTTTAAACATTTAATGGGCCAATAGTCCTAATTCAATTTTTCTATCAAAATAAATATAATAAAAAATTAGTAAGTTGTATTAAATTTTATTATACATACTACGCTGGAAATATAAATGTGTGAATTTTGTATTTGGGCCTATAAGCACATTACAGTTTTTCAGGCTCATTAGTATTATTAATCATGTAATGGATCAATAAGCCCATTGGTTAAGTAATTTTAGAGAGATATATAAATATAAAAAATATAGTCTGTTGTATTAAATTTTGTTATACATGTTGGGCCGCAAAGGCAAATTTGTGAAATTTGATTTTGGGCTTATAAGCCCATTACAATTTATCATGGTCATTAGTATTATTAATCATGCAATGGACCAATAAGCCCATTAATTAATTAATTTTAGTTTATATATATAAATATACCAAAAAACTCCATAAAATTATATAAAGCTAATATGAATAAATTTTGTTTTTTTCAAAAAATACTTTCAACTTTCAAAAACTTTACATTCAATATATTTATATTGTATGGAGAATTGGAGATCAATATGCGATTTTAAAATGATGTTGATATGTTTTTTTATTAAAATTGTAATGAAAGAATAAATAATGATTATATAATATAAGTTATTGTGGTAAAATAAAAGGAAAGAACTGAACAAATTTTTTATAACATGTTATACATAACAAATTTCTCTAAAATTCAAACAAACACTTGATCCAAGAAATACATTTTAATAAAAAGATACATATAGTCCACCATGTTTCATATAATAATACTCTACTATTTAAGATTATACACATTATAATCTACTATATATGTACTAAATCAAGATCAAATGTGAAGAACATATTTTAGACTTAAACCCCAATAAATAAAAGAATGAAAGAGATTTGAAATTATACTATGTTGCTATGGGTTGATTTCACTTTTTAATTTTTTTTAATATACAATAAGAGTGTTATTAAATAAATCGGGCTAATGTTACTTGGCCTTGATTTGTAAAACTTCCTCAAATTTACATATATTTATTATACTTTTATAATATTAAACTAAATAATTAGTATGTACATTTATTTATTTTATATTGAAAAAGTCTATTAAGTATTTACATATGTTTATAGTATTAATAAATGATTAGTATGTATATTTATTTATTTTATTTTGAAAATATCTCATATTTTTGAGTGATTGTGTTATGGACGATTTAACCTGACATAATAGAATGTGGATAGTACAACCAATGTAGTATACAATAAAGTTTTTCATAAGTTGTAGCAATTTTGAACATCTTACGAGATTTTATATTTAGGGTTTCATTTCATGTATTAGATGAACATTTTGATTATGCCTTATCGTTTTAGTAGTATTGATGTTAGGGATGTGGCTATCCCATTTGAAAAACTACTTAGCTAATTTTTACTATTAATAAAGTTATGGAGAGTTTCGCCTCTCTTTATGTAATTTTTTATATATATTCAATATTTTTATTCAGTTAGTCATTTTTTATATAAGAATTTATCTACTTCTATAACAGTCATCAATTACATATTTCTATATCAATTAAATATATAATATTAATATTTCATATATTTATAAATATAAGAAATAAACACATCCCGTGCAAGGCACGGGTATTACACTAGTTCTTAGTAAAAATAGACCTTCCTCTCTCTCTTCCTAAACCCTACTCTCTATCCCCTACCCCCTATCCTTTAAACCTTAAAAACTAATAGGAGTCCATTTTATTAATTGAAAACTCTTAAAGGGTCAATGGGCCCAAAATCCTCAAAATTTGAGGTCATTCTAAGCATATTCTCACGCACATGCAAAGTTGAATAGTCTCTTTCGCCACAAAACATTATCATGCTTCTAAATTGACATTCAACCTAAGAATTAAATCAAATCTAAACCGGATGACTAGACCCTTTTTGATGGGACGCGCTATATTCAAATAGCACTGACCGCGTTCATTTCCTTCATAACCGTGATGGGACGCACTATATTCAAATAGCGCTGACCGCGTTCATTTCCTTCATAACCCTCCATTAACGAGAAAGATCGCGATAATCTCGTCCGCATTGAACGCCGCCTTACTCGCACGAGACACGACGCCTCATGCAAGTCACCACTGGCTGACACGTCTCTGCTCCCTACCAGCAATCACAAGCAGAACTCAAATACTATAAATAGGCTTAAAGCTTCACTTTTTGGAGATCTTTTGTTCGATTACCCATTCTTGGGAGGGAAGAACATGAGATCTGTAATTGGTTCTCATGTAAAGAATTGTTAAGATGTAATCGCCGATAGGATCATCACGTCAATTATGAATAAAATGCTCTCTTTTCAAGTTTCTTGTCCATTGATTGAAAGATCGCGTTCATGTCTTGGGATAGTCTATGTCGCGGTTGATCCACATTCTAGCAGCTCAAATGCATGGGAACCAACACTAGCGCCGACCGTGGGGACCTGTCCTCACATTAGGTCGACTAGACTATCCCAGGTAAGCCACCACGCCCTTTTTAACAAGTGAGATCCCCCAATGCCGACCGTGGGGACCTGTCATCACATTAGGTCGACTAGACTATCCCAGGTAAGCCACCACGCCCTTTTTAACAGGTGAGATCCCCCAAGCTCGCTTGGGGCTGCCACCACGTTCTTCTCAACATGTGAGATCCCCCAAGCTCGCTTGGGGCTGCCACCGCGTTCTTCTCAACGGGTGAGATCCACAAGCTCGCTTGGGGCTTCCACCGCGTTCTTCTCAACGGGTGAGATCCCCCAAGCTCGCTTGGGACTGCCACTGCGTTCTTCTTAACGGGTGAGATCCCCCAAGCTCGCTTGGGGCTGCCAACGCGTTCTTCTTAACGAGTGAGATCCTCCAAGCTTGCTTGGGGCTGCCATCGCGTGCGCCACCGCGTGCTATTCATCGAGATAAGTCTACTACATTGATCAAGGATTGCCACTACTTAAGAGGACAAATAAGTTCAAAAAGGTGCTTGTCATTCATTTGCATATAATACTAATAAAGTGTTCCATACAATGGTATGCAGGAAGAAAAGTTGGCGAAAGTCTACAAATGGTTAACTAAAAATGAAGAGGCGTCGCGGTCTTCACGTAAGGTCGCGCTAGTTGTCGCGGCATTTGCATCTGTGTCCATTATCTGGCCATCTCCCTCAATAGGGTCTTCGATCGGGGGCTCGCCAAAAAAGGTCCGTGTAATCAGGAGTGAAGTAAGTGATTCTAGGGTCAAACTCACCGAACTTCGCTACTGCTTGTCTGACCCCAATTCTTATCTCATGCTCCCAATGGGGTCCCACCTCACCCGCTACCTTGATCTGGTAATCTTCTGATATGAGGTAATCAACGACAGCGCGTTCCGCTCTATCGCGCTGCCTTTTAGCCTCAAGGTTTGACGCGTCGCGTTGCGTTTTGAGCTCCGCTATCTCCTCATCCTTCTCAGTCGCGGCCCGATGTAAGTCTTCAATCCTCTCCTTGAGTGACGTGCTCTCCTCTTGAAGCTTTACCACGTTGGCAATAGCTTGATCACGCTCCGCCGCGGACTGCTCAGCTTGCTTGGTCAGCGTCACCACCTTTGCACGGGCTTCATTTTCTTCGCAGATTCCCTTACACTTTGTCTCTAGTGCATTACAGTAAGATGTCGTGGCCAACATGCTCAGGCGAGCCTGCGAGATCCAACAAGTTTGACAATGTTAAAGGCATAAAGCCAACATTGCAAGTTTCAAAGACAGTTAAAAGACCGCGTACCATCTCCATATACTTCATGGCTTCGAACTGAAGAAATGGAGGAGGCAAGAAAGTCAACAACTCCTTCTCTTTGGTGCATACATCGCTCGGGATGCCCAACTTACGCATATCCGCCACATAAGGCCCCGACGCGGCGAAATTGGTTCTCCCCGTGGTACAAGCAAAGACAGGGCCAACGCTACTCTCAAACCGCGATCTCTTGCCCTCTCGGCTTGCTTGAGAAGTATCATCGTGTTTTTGCCGCGTGTGTCTGTCTCAGCTTGGCCAGCTGGAGATAGCAAAGCCACGATATTCGCACATACAATCATTGCGTCAGAAGTAGGAGTCGGTGCATGCTTCGCTCCGCCCTGGCTATCGGCCGCCCCCGTCGTTGATATTGAATGCGATGAAGTTCCCGCGATCTTCTTTGCCCTCTTCAACAGGAAGTCAGATTTCACCATCCCTGAGAACACGACACTAGGTTAGCACACACGCGGGAATAAAGAGCATGAAAAAAACAATTAATCACCCGACTCATCGCGTTCAATGGGACACGGGGGACTCAATCCTGCTTTCTCTAAATTCTCATGGGTAATCAAGCGTTTGAAGTCAAGAGCGTCCCCTTCATTGTGAAACTGAGCTTTACATGCGTCAGTCTCCTTTTGGTCTGACTTGTCAGGACGCATGAAAGGGCCAGGAAACATTGGGCAGTTGAAGACCGCGTGAGAAGAACACTGCGCTAAGAACCATTTGTCCTTCCATTTGCCCACATTAGAAGGCTTACTGATCACGTTCAGGGTAGGCAAGTTAAGGTTGCAAAAGCCCTTGTCATACTTCAGAGTGAAGAGCTTAAGCATGTGTTGTGCATCGAGAGTGAGGCCGGAATGATAGCATCACATCGTATATCCGCTAAGATATCTCCACGCATTGGGATACAACTGGGTAGGGTTGAGATTGATAAGCCTCAAAAAGTCGCGATAAAAGTTAGGCAGAGGAAGGCGGAATCCAGCCTCGACGCTGGCTACAAAGATGACCATGCAATTTTCGTATCGCGCCATAGAAGTCCCCTCTCTCTCAGGAAGACAGAGTTCTATCCCGGCCGTCCAGGGAATTGATCGCGCTAAATCCTCTAGGATGGAGAGCGAGACAATGGTAGCCGTTCCAAGGTTTCACATGTCCTTCCCTGGATGATCCTTCATCATGGGAACCTCATCTGGAACCACCGTGGGAATCAGGGGAGGATTGACATTCAAGCGATGACTCGCGAAGCTCTCCACACTCCGCGGTCCCTCGTCTTAGGGATTGCTTTGGGAGACATTGGCCGCGGGAGAATAAGAAACCACACCCTTGCCTCTTACTTGCTCAACCCGCATCACTCGTCCCTTTGAAGCGGCTTTGGTTATGGTTTGACGCGATGAATCACTTGAGGAAAAGGACACAGGCTCAAATTCGGGACTCGAAGCAGACTCATGCTCCCGGTATGCGTTCTCTACTGCTCTGCCATAAGCATCACCACTCCCGGAATTCGTCTCGCTTGACATAGTGAAAAGATGTGGAAGGACGATTGTGCGCGATTAAACAAGTTCTCTCTGAAAAAAGAAGAAGAGATTTAGTCATAAGGAACGGGAAAGGAAGTACGCGCGCAATCAAGATGGAGTAAATAAAGGCTCTCTAGGAAAAGGACGTGTCCAATGTGAAACGGATGTCGAAAAAAAAAAGAAGAACGCGGTCAACAAGAAGTTGAAACAAACGAGGGTGTCAAAAGATCTAGAGGTGGAATTTGAAAAGTCAGGTTAAAAAAAAAAGAAACAGAGGGAAGAATTCTAGAGTGAAATAGAAAAGCAAACCCCTACTCTTCTCAACATGCAGGAACTCTCCAGATCATGTTGTTAAATCTTTCCCCCTTCCCTATTTTCGCTTTCACAGAAGAACCCCGTCCACCGGCACTGCCACCGACGCCATTATTGTCAAGAGAAGTCCAGAAGAACGAAAAGTAGAAAGGAGGTAGCGAGAGAGAGAAAGGAAAGTGCAATCATAAACAAAGAGCCATGAGGAATCCAGCGAAGGACAAAACATAGTCAAAATTAGAAGGCAAGGAAAGTTGATTTACCTGAGCAATGTCAAGAAAGACGATGAAGAGGAAGCGCTTGTGAACGGAGCAGCGACAGAGGAAATTCAATCGGCACAAAGCTCTGCCAGAGGGAGAGAAAAGAAGAAAGGTAAAGTGAGGGCCTTCCCGCCTCGGCCCTCTCTTATATAAGAGGTCTACTGGGCCGATTTGATGAAGGCCCATTAAGCAAAAGTCCATCGTTGTTAAACCGAAACATCATTGCCTCAAGGTATCTTGTGAAATGAAGCGAATAAACGCGATAATTAAACGTGTTCTCCATGAATTGCCTTGATGGCCTCACGTGTTCATCATCAAGGCAAGGGGCTGTGATGGAACGCGCTATATTCAAATAGCACTGACCGCGTTCATTTCCTTCATAACCATGATGGGGCGCGCTATATTCAAATAACCGTGACCGCGTTCATTTTCTTCATAACCCTCCATCAACGAGAAAGATCGCGATAATCTCGTCTACATGCCATGATGTCACTCACCCAATGAAAAGAAGCCACGACCCAACCGTCATTGAACACCGCCTTACTCGCACGCGACACGACGCCTCATGCAAGTCACCACTGGCTGACACGTCTCTGCTCTTTGTCAGCAATCACAAGCAGGACTCAAACACTATAAATAGGCTTGAAGCTTCACTTTTTGGAGATCTTTTGTTCGATCACCCATTCTCGGGAGGGAAGAACAGGAGATCTGTGATTGGTTATCGTATAAAGAATTGTTAAGATGTAATCGGCGATAGGATCATCACGTCAATTATGAATAAAATGCTCTCTTTTCAAGTTTCTTGTCTATTGATTGAAAGATCGCGTTCATGTCTTGGGATAATCTATGTCACAGTTGATCCACATTCTAGCAGCTCAAATGCATGAGAACCAACACTTTTAGTTGAAAAACCCCCTTGCTCGAAATTGATGGAGATTTATACAAATAGGATGTTTGAAGTTTTAAGTCTAGAAATAGTCACTCTTATTCTGACGTGCAATAATGAAAAAGAAAGAACTGAGAATTGAAAAATTGAGAAGACTTGAAGAAGAAAAGATATGAAAATTGGACAGCATCCACATTTTGCACCACGTAATTACTAGAAAACTACAAATGACGCAACTGAAAAGAGTGAGGCCAGGTACACTTTTCTCTCTAACCTTTCAATCAAAATCACCAGAATGTTTTACCCAGCTACCCAATTTCCTTGTCTGCAATATTCCTATTCTCCTAATTCCTTAACCACCCACAAACCAACCACAGCAAGCGACCACTCGTGATCCGTGAAGCTAGAGTAACACAGGTGCTTCATTGCTTAGCAGTTTCGCTCGGGGCAGCTGCCGTGGCACCTGTTACTTGGGCAACACTTTCCGCTCTTTTCGGTTCAGAAGAGACAGTTCCAGGAGCAGCACTTGAATTGGCAGGTGAAGGGAACGGGACGACATTAGTAATGAGATTTGATGTAGTTTTCTGATTTGTTTCTATAGGTGCATTGAGAGTAGCTGCTTTTGGAGTTGGCGCAGAAGAAGCTGAAATAGCCTTCTGTGTGACTATGGGTGAAGACTCGTTCGTCGGGTGTTGTTGCTGCAATCTGTAATCGGTTTCTGGTCGGCGACAGACCTTTCTAAGAGGCACAATTTCCTGTAGAGAAGGGTGGAAAAAAAAACTCATGAACATTCTTGGAATTTCACCAACAGACACAAGTTTACACCGCAATTACTCAGCAGTCTATTGGTTTCATGGGGTGAAAATGAAGAAGTTTTGCTAATATAAACAAGCATCAATGTCATGTGTGCTGAAGCTGAAAACTTGAAGAACCCACCTAGAATCAAAACTTTAAATTCCAACTCCTATGGATATTGGTCAATAATAAAATTTCGGCATTTGGAATTTTTTTACAGTGAACTGCAGAATATGGAGGCTTTTGCCCTGTATGTTACCAATATAGACTGACAAGTGAAGGAACCAATAAACTCTGACAATGCATAGATGGCAACTGAACTTTTGGCACTAAGGAAGTAAGTGACATGGAACATAAAAAGGTGAACTCATCAAATATGCAGCAGAAAAAGACACCCAGATTTGCAAAATGCGTCCATAAACGAGATGAACTTTGAAAAACAAAGTTTTGCAAAAATACCTCTGTTAGATCATGATCATATCGAACAAGAAACCTACAACGACAACCTCTTGCATCATGTCTTCGTCTTTGAGCATCAAGGACATGAGCATCAAAATAAAGGGCTTGCTCTTTACCTTCCTGAATTGAGTCACCAGGGCAGAAGAAGCGTGTTTAGAGAGGTCATTATCTCTATTCACTCACAATATGAATACGAAATGGGCACTTCAATGGAAGTGTCATTACCTGAAAACATAGTATGAGATCTCCAGGCATAACTGCAAAGCATTCTGTTGATTCACAAGGAAGGGATCGTTGCCTAACATGTTTAGTAACATTAACCCACTCATCTTCATCAGCTCCAAATCCAGCACACCGGACTCGAACTTCCTGAGTTAATACAAAGTGACTCATGAAATTCCAAAAGAAAAACCAGAAGGTAAAGCTAACATGATAGGCATACACTCCTCCTTTAGCATTTATCTATATTACATGACAAAATTATTTAGAACAGTTTAAGGGAAATAAGTTCATAAGCAGAAGTAACAGGCATGATCCATAACAGGAAAATATAGTGTCAAAGACTGAAAACACATAAGCATAAAAATATAGTAGGAGGATTCAAACACTTACTAGATCCCCTTTGTCAATATTTCTGTGAGACAAGAATGCCTGAACATCATACCTGAAGATACGAGAAATAATTAATATATCCATTCAAAACAATGTGCTTTCTTGCCGATAAGCTGTGAAGTGCAAGAATCAAACAATGGTATCATTGACTTCAATGGTAGAATTTACATACCATGCACCATCCCTGGCAGATTTAGCTTCGAACTCCATTTGGGGATTTTCTGAACTACTTCTTCCTGTACAGGGATACAGAAAAATAATACTAAAACTCAAGCTACAATTCAATTATCCCACCCGTATGAACAACAGCAGAGAATAATTATCTTTAATACCACCAAGTAGCAAAATATACCTTAGTACTAGGAATACTTTTAAAAAAATGTACAACTTGCCATCTTAAAAATGGAGAAACAGTACAGATATGATAACGTAACAAGAGAATTTTGCAGAAAAGAAGTGCCAAAACAAAGTAAACCTTCGCACTAAATTTGCCAAGTTTGGAGTAGATGGAGTATTATGATGGTTGCATAGCACAAACTTACCAAGTTGTGCAGGCTGAGGTTGGGATCCTAAGGGTGCATTTCTAACTGGGGCCATGTCCGGAGGCATAGCAGTCGCAGTTGACTTTGCATGAGGTCTGGGCAACTTAGACCTCAAAGCAAACCTTCTGTTCTGGAACCAATTCCAAACCTACAAGTAAAATTTTCAGCACTAGCATGATTAATGCTTCTGCAGTAAAATTCAAACAAAGCAAAGCTTAAAACTAATTCTTTTAGCAAAGTTTACACAAGTAGAAAGTAAGTTACCCAAACCTGTTTTACTTGCACAATCATCTTGCCAGCTCGTTCTGCTGATTGACTACATTTAACACAAGCATTCCCAATCAATTCACGGCCGCAAAATACATATCACTAATAAGATAGATGAGACAGAAAGCAAACCTAAATTTCTCTGAAAGAGCAACAATTAGATCTCTAGACGGAATCTGAATCTCATGGTCGTGCAATATTGCTTCCATTTCAGCAACCTAAGCAAAACCCAAATCCCACAAAACGGTCAAATACTCAGTAAAATGCCTTTTAGGAAGTTTTCTTTTTAACTGCAAATAGCTGGAAACAATCAGTCACCAATACACAAAAAAAGCAGCAAAATTTGATGGAATAATCGATAAAGCAGCAATATCCCAATTCAAAGAGACGAATTTCCGTCGCAAGAAACCTAAACCTAACGAATAGCAACACGAGATTCCAAAATTCGAATCACAGCGACACAATCACCATGAACCGAAACAATAGGAGCGACAACCCGAAATCAGGAGAAAACAGCAAACATTGACGGAGTTGAAGAGATAAAAACCTCGTTTGGGTTGAAGCGGAACGCAGGACCTCCATTGCTGGGCGGTCGACCCATCGCTTTGCTCTCGGGGCAATTTATTCACAGTAGAAGGCGATTAAAATTGCGAAAGCACGGTGAAAAATCACGAGTTGTGGCGAATGAAGATCGAAGAGCGCGCGAGTTGTTACTTACCAGGACCGGGTGTAATTCGTGCGTTGGCCTTTGGTAGGAGCTATGTTGTAAGCCCTAGGTGTCACCCATGGCCATCACATATTCACATGTCACCTATAATGATTTTCGAAAATTAGTTTAATATTATTATAATGATTTTTTTTGGGTGCATATTATTATAATGATTTTATAAACATTCTATGTAGTACTGGTTTTATTTCAGGCATAATCTATATACACCCAAGTTTTTAGCTTTACGTACGCGATTTGGTACGCTAAAAATAGGCGTGCAGGCATAAGGATATTATTTGGTAAAAATATGATAAAATTAGTACGTCAAAAAAAAGCGTTCAAAAATATGATAAAAATTTGACACGTTAAAATATGGCGTACCAAACGTGTGTGTCTTTAATTGGGCCTTGAATGACTGGCCCAACTAAAGGCCCATTTTACGCGTCCGAAAATGGCGCACTAATTTGAACAAGTGCCAGAAATAGATTAACACGGCCAAAGTGTAACAAACAGTCAAACACCACGTGACATGCTTCAAATTCTCATATTCGTGTAACCGATTTGATCGATGGAGGTTGGATTTGTGATCGAAGGTTTGAAAATAGATTGAGAGTATGGCGTACTCTCTCCAAGACAATTATACCTCTTCTATAGTTTTATTCATATCCTATCATTTAAAGGATATAACCATAAAATATAACTATAATATATGAATATATGATATAATAATAGTATATAACTACACGATATAACAATAATATATAACTATACGATATAACAATAATATATAAATATATGATATAACCATAGTATATAACTATACGATATAACAATAATATATAAATATACGATATAACTATATGATATAACAATAGTGTATAACTATACGATATAATCATAGTATATAACTATACGATATGACAATAGTATACAAATATACGATATAACAATAATATATATACGATATAACCATAGTATATAACTTTACAATATAATCATATTATATAACTATAGTATATAATGATACGATATAACAATAGTATATAAATATACGATATAACAATAGTATATAACTATACGATATGACAATAGTATATAACTATACGATATGACCATAGTATATAACTATATGATATAACAATAATATATAAATATACGATATAACTATAGTACATAACTATATGATATAACAATAGTGTATAACTATACGATATAACCATAGTATATAACTATACGATATGACAATACTATATAACTATACGATATAACAATAGTTATAACTATACGATATAATAATATTATATAAATATACAATATAACAATAATATATATATACGATATAACCATAGTATATAACTATACAATATAACCATAGTATATAACTATAGTATATAATGATATGATATAACAATAGTATATAAATATACAATATAACAACAGTATATAACTATACGATATGACAAGAGTATATAACTATACGATATGACAATAGTATATAACTATACGATATAACCATAGTATATAACTATACGATATAACAATAATATATAAATATACGATATAACTATAATTTATAACTATATGATATAATAATAGTGTAAAACTATACGATATAACCATAGTATATAACTATACGATATGACAATAGTATATAACTATACGATATGACAATAGTATATAACTATAATATATAACTATACGATATAACAATAGTATATAACTATACGATATAACCATAGTATATAATTATACAATATAACAAATAACAATAGTTATAACTATACGATATAAAAATAGTATATAACTATACGACATAACCATAGTACGTATATAACTATACGATATAACAATAGTTATAACTATACGATATAACAATAATATATAACTATACGATATAACCATAGTATATAATTATAATACATAACAATAGTATATAACTATACGATATAACAATATTATATAACTATACGATATAACTATACGATATAACCATAGTATATAACTATACGATATAACCATAGTTATAACTATACGATATAAAACTATAATATATAACTATAGTATATAATGATACGATATAACAATAATATATAAATATACGATATAACAATAGTATATAAGTGTACGATATAACCATAGTATATAACTATACGATATAACAATAGCATATAACTATATGATATAACAATAACATATAACTATATGATATAACCATAGTATATAACTATATGATATAACTATAATATATAGCTATAGTATATAACTATACGATATAACAATAGTTATAACTATACGGTATAACAATAGTATATAACTATACGATATAACAATAGTTATAACTATAAAATATAACAATAGTATATAACTATACGATATAACCATAATGTATAGCTATAGTATATAAATATGCGATATAACAATAAATTATTTCATAAATATTTTAACAGTTCAGATTATTTTTTTGTGCTGATGAACTCGAGCACATGTAAAACCCATTCCATCAATCACCTCTTTTGTTTTTCTCTTGTGGTGCAAATACTTGTTGGGATATTAATCTTGAATGCTTCATGTGGCCACTCGATATGTCAAAAACCGTTCTAATCCGTCCAAATCCGCATGAAAACTGTAATAACCAGATCCGACCAACCCGGAAATTTGAACGACTCGATTGGCTCGATCAATTTAATTAAAAAGACGATGATAACAAACTAAAATGTATTTTTCATCCAAATACATGGTATAATTTTTTCCAATATGAGTTTGTTTTGATATGACCTACACTATTTTTAATGTAATATTAGTACATAACACTTATCATTTTTTGTTCATTTTAATTTTCTAAAACAAAAGTAGTTTAGTATTTTTATTATTGGTTTGCTGAATTTATAACACTATAGAGATATTGTTCAAATAACGTATTTTATAAATCGTATTCATACAACATAACTCTTAAAATTTTATATATACCTTAAATATAAAATTTATATATTCATATATTGATACTACTAGACTTGTCAAAACCGACCCGACCCGAAAACCCGATTTTTTGGGGTCGATACCCGACCCGAAAGTCACTGGGTCAAGAAGGACCCGAACCCGAAGGACTCGAACTCAAACCTGAAGGACCCGACCCGAATAGTGAATTTGAGCTCGAGGGACCCCGTTATTTTATATATTTTATTTCATTTATATTAAATATTTTAAAATACTTTTTTAAATAATTATATAATATTATTGTTTATATATTATTTTTTTATTAAATTTAAAAATCATAATATTTATCATAAAAAATGGGCGCCTTCTTCCCGCTGGGTCAACCCGACCCGTCCGACTCGAAAATTTTAACGGACCTGATCAACCCGTACCCGATTTAACCCGAACCCGACCCAGTTGACAGGTCTAGATACTACCTATACAAATAAATTGTTGTAATTCTAATTGTAAATTTAGGTATTATCAAATATTTTTTTTTTCTTAAGCAGCAATAAAAAAATTATGTGGATATGTAAGCCTATTGTGTAGTGTATAAGATAATAAATTAATAACTAAACAAAAAAAGAAAAAGAAAATGAAGAAGCTAAGTCCCCCAAAAAAAGAAAATGAAGAAGCTGATATTTGTGTGGATCCTTGGTGCGCCATTTTATGGCACGCCAAATGAGTCACTTTTTCTGGGTGCACCGATGTGCCTAATTCAAGCGTGCCAGTCTGGTGCGCCTTAGCCCGGCGTATCACTTTTATGAGTATTTTGCCCATTTCTTCCTGTTTTACCCCCTACACACTTAACTTTGGCGTATCAAAACGCACGCTTATTTTTGGCACACCAATGTGCGTACAAAAAGATAAAAAACCGCATGTATATAACACCCTCATTATTTTTTGAGGGGTTATGATATGTACTACTAGTTGAGTTTTTGTACGAGGTTGAGTTTTCGTATCACGCAATTTTTTTTGAATAATAAGATTTTATAATAATAATGATAAATAATTATGATTTGTACTCAATGGATTACTTTATACAATATAAAAATTAAGACTATTTTTTACAAAAATAATAATATATAAATATAATTTAGCATATATTTATTATATTTTGTTAGGTAAATTAATATGCTAGTAAGTAGTAAGTTAACCTACACCCTAAAACAAGTCCGAAATCTACCAAATCCAGCACCTTCATGCTTGCATTTCAAGCTTTTCTTATCATATCTCCATTGATATCCTATAAAGGGTGTTTGGATTACGCGTTTTAATGTCAAAAACGATATTATAATATCAATTTTTAACATTATAATGCTAAATAATGAATAATTCAAACACACCCAAACTTGTCTAAAATGGTTTTTGCGGGACTTTTGACCCCTTTGAGTCAATTCCAAAAAACACTGACATTTTCTAGATCCCTTGAGTTTTTGAAAACTTTGTTCTTGAGTCATGTCTTTCTAAAACATGGTCTTCGTTGAAAGTCTAGAGCTGACTTGTGGGATGGTTGCACCAATTTCTGCGTGGGTGGTTTTGAGACTCAAAATTTGTCGGAAAAATTGAGTTGTGCTAGGTGTGTTTTCTTAATTGAAGTTGGGTTTTTGGGTATGACACTTATTTGAGCAACGACCGGTATGGAGATGGAGGTTATAATAACCCTTATTTTTAGGTGATGACATGAATATAATTTTATGTGGCTAAAACATAGCCGTAAGTATACTAGATTAATTGTAGTAGTCAAAAGTGTCGATCCCACAAAGATCAATGTAATATTAATTAAAATTATTAATGAATCAGACCGTAAAAATAAGAAATTGGGAAGAAATCGATAAATAAGCTAACAAATAATAATAAAGAAAAATGATAAAATCAATGAGATAAATGTGTCTAAGGTTAAGGATCACCGCAACAATGCTTCAGTAAATAAAATCACACTTCACCTGAATCTAGTCCAAACTATTTGAAGGTAACTATCTAAGGTAATTACTAATTTCTATTAGATGATAGTAAATGTGCCTAGATCTAATTAACATCTACTCTCGCGACTTGCTAATCAAAAACTAGACCCTTTGAGCACTTAGAATCTAAGGTCAAATTAAAGTAACATCCACTCTCGTGACTTGCTAAATCCATTCTAAACTTATGGTTTCTATGATAGTTATTAATCCACAATAGAAATTAAAATGTTCTCGCAATAATAAAATCTGAGGGTCATTTCCTTGGATTTCAATAGAAGTTATTACCTTTCGGTCTCAAACCCTATCTGACTACTTATTAACGTTATCACCTCTCCTTCTCAAACCCTAATAGGATACAATTCGCATAAGCTACTATGGGCATAAAACATCTAGGAATGAATCAAATATTATTTCAATTCAGGCAAAGAAATAATTCTAATTACATACGCATCGTCGGGATCACCCCAACCTTAGAATTAGGAATTTAGCTAAGCATAATTGAAGACATACTCAATATATTTAAACTAGCCAACAAAATATATGAATTATTCAATAAATACGAGAGTTAATAAAACTTAGTCTCAATGTATAAATAATACTCCCTCCGTTTTGAAAATGTTGTCATTATAGCCCGTAATGTTTGTATAAAAAAGATTGTCATTTTAGGTGTTTATGTAATAATTTATTAGTGAGTAACGAGATTTGACATCAGAAATTGTATTTTTTTGCTCTTTTTATACAAAATCTCTATGTTTATTGGCTACAATTGGGATGAGTAATAAATACTTGTAATTTTAAGAAACATTTATGAGAATATAGGATAATTATTGTATTTCTTAATAAGTATGTCAAACTCTAAAATGATAATCTTTTTCATACGGAGGGAGTACAAGTTGACAAAGGCTAGAACAATAAACACCGTCTTCGAATCAAAGCAAAGCCAAAATTCCCTCTTAGGGTCCGTTTGGATATCCTAAGATAATGCATTAATTTGCATTATCTTGTATTAAATTGCATTAAATCATTAATTTAATGCAAGATAATGTAATTTAATGTATTATTTTAAGAATCAAAATGAACCTACAAAATTATCTATATGATCTAGAATGCTAACTTTTAAAGACAAAATCAAAGGCTTAAATAGGCCTAAAGTTATAGTTTGCTTGTAGGATTAGGTTATCACCCTTAGTATATAATATGTTAGATTTTCCGATCAGTTTTTACTATAGGGTTTATAAATCAATATAAAATACATAAGTATAATTATAGGCTACTTTGTAATTTAAGTAGTTAATTTTTCTTTGTTTATTTTAATATACCATAGCATAATTATGTGTATATATAAAAATGAGCACTATTTGTAAGTAATTATTTCCTCCCCTCACATACTTTTTTCAGCTAAATCTTGCCTCTATGTACAGACTACTCTTTAGGTTATGACTCATTTTTTAACCTAAATCTCAATTAGTGATAGTTACTACATACTGTATACGTTATATTTTACTCTCATTTACTCCTATTTTAATAGTATCCAATTACTACACATAACTCCCGTATTTAGTACACAGTGAATGGTTGTAAACAAAATATAGTCAAGATGTCTAAACAGTTATATGTCAAAATGGCTTCACTTTCCAAATTATATTTTCATCTGTAAAAGGGCAAAAACGGTGGTATTCCATTCATTTGCTCTAGGCATCCATCATCTCATTCTTCTACACGGAAATTAGCTTTAGAAAGCCATATAGTGAAGCTTGGGAGATAGTAGGCAACACCTTAAAAAGACATGTTCACTGAAATAAGCATAATTATTAAGTTAAAAATGTAAATGAGGATTTCCGATTATCGATGATGCAAGTATATATCCACCTCACGGTAAACTATCCTTGATTATATGTATTTGGATCTCTTTTGTAGTCTACAATACTTACATATATCAGTTTAAATTTATTAATATAATTGTCTTTTAATCGAGATAGGTTAATTTTATGTGAAGATGTCAAAGAATTGGATAATCTAATAGCACTATTGATGCATCGATTGTTTACATCATGCACCAGTAGCTTTCATTAGAAGGAGGACAAAGACAATCGATTTAGGACGACTGATTGTTAGTTAAGAATAAAGCAAACTATTTTATGGACGATGTAAACCCTTCAACTATTGGTAGCATAAATTCAATTAGGTTTGTATTTTTAGTTTCTTGTTTGTACTAAATCGTTTTAAGTAGGTGTGTTGTTATTTTGGTTAAGGATGATTTTTATTGTTCTATTTTATACATATTCATTTTACACTAATCATGTATATATACTAAATTTGGGCTCATTGGTGTTGGTCTAGAGGAATTAATCAAGGATGGAAGCCGAAATAATAGACATGTACTCACTCTCACATATGAAATGTACAAGGAAGAAGTTATGAATTATAATTTTGCTAAGAAGAGTAAGCAAGTACTGATAAAATAACTATTGTACTTTTATATAAAATATAACAAGGTTTAAGAAAATACAGAGTCACCAATTATTTATATTACTCCGTATTTAATAAGAATAGGAATTAATGACTAATATATTTTAATTAAAATGATATTAATGTCTAGGAATATGTAAAGTCAACATGACTAATAAAACGATATATATTCCAGACCAAATAAATAAAATGATATTAATGAATATTAATTACTAAAACATAACAAAAAAGACATTATTAAGATACAATAAATTTGTAAGATAAAGGCAAAAAATTAGAAATGTGGAGGGTAGTGGAGCATGTAAGAAATGAGAATTGTTGTAGCAAGTTTCTTACAAATACTCGAGTTCAAACACAACATATAATTAGATAGGCATTTTAAAAATATTTTCCAAATATTTTCAAAGGAAAAAACGCATCCTTACAAAAAATAACTACCACCTTAATTCAACATTTAAATTGAACTTCTGACCAAAATAAATAAATAAAATTGTATTTCGTATAATCATAGCATTTTATACCTAAAATACTTAGATATTACATTTTTTTGTCAAGACTTAGATATTACATTTAAATACATATCAAACAATATATCGTCTAAGATAAAACATGAAACAACAATCCATATATTAGAAACTCAATTTTTTTTTGGTACGAAAGGAGGGTGTTACCCGTTTATTGCATTAAAAGGAACTTACAAACTATCACTAATGAGCTTATCATCCTCAAGAATCTTAACAAGTCCCTCAGGCGGAAGCTCGAAAACAGTAAAAAAGTCATTGCACGAGTAACTAAATTTAGCTAACCAATCCGCGGCCCTATTACCGAGCCGTGGAATAAACTTGATGTTAATGCACCAAGTCGGATCCGCTAAGAGTGTTTTGATGTTGAGGATGTAATCCCGGAGGAGCGCAGATGGATGAGCCACTGCCGTAACGAGCTCCAAAGCCTCTGTGGAATCAATTTCCACAACCAATCTCTCCACCCGCAGCTGTTGCGCCAGCCTGAGGCCGTGAAGCAAGCCAAGAAGCTCGGCCTTCAGGGGGGAGGTGCCACTTTCCTTGACCACAAACCCACGAACAAAATCACCTCTATGATTGCGCACCACCCCGTCTGCACTGATCATCCCCGAACCCATCCTGAATGAATCATCACTGTTCAGCTTCATCCATCCCGGTGGTGGCCTCTCCCAGCAGGCCGCCTCCGCGTTCCGACCGCCAATGCACTGTCTTTTCCTGGTGTTCAGAGACAGATACTCCTCCGCCCTGTCCATAACAAATTGGAATCGGGTTCCCGGCGTTGGCACCTGCGAATTAAAGACCCTCCCGTTCCTCCATTTCCACAACCACCAGATGCCGAAAGCGAACACCGTCGGCCAGTCACCAGGCCTGCAAATGTTCAGATCGACCCAGTCTTTCACCTCCAGGGAGAGGAAACCCGACCAGTGTGCCCCCTTTAGTAAGTCGTGCCAAAGACCCATTGCTAGGGGACAATCGCGTAGAATATGTAGAGTGGATTCCGAGATTTCGCCACAGTGCCCACAATAAGGGTCAGACCCACATCTTCTCCGAACCTTGTTCACGTTGCACATGATAGCATCATGAGAAGTAAGCCACATGAAGTTGCGAACCCGCTCTGTCACGGGAACTTTCCATATCTTTTTCCAGACACGTGAATCATTCCCAGGGTCATTGTTTCGGATCAGCTCTAACGCCGATTTGACAGAGAACTGACCAGAGCTCGCGCCCGCCCAGGTAAAGTTGTCCGCAACCTCTTCCGACACAATGGAGATGCCACCGATTTTTAGCAGCACCGCCGGCGGAAGGAGTTGGGAGAACTCATGCCAGTTCCAGTTCTCCCCATTCCAATAGTCAGCGACAGTTTTCCCTTGATCTTCTTCAGGTACTGGTCCGGTTGCAATGGCCTCAAGAGCCACATCTTCGACCCAAGGGTGGCTCCAAAAGAAGGTGCGACGACCATCTCCAATCTTAGTTCGCAGACCCTGGAGAAGAATAACATTAGCCTTAGTAATGCCTCCCCAAAGGTTAGAAGAACCAGTCGTAGTTCGAAACATATCATGATCGCATCTTCCTTGACAATATTTGCTTCGAATCACCCGGGACCAAAGCGACTCTGGTTCGGTGATTGATCTCCATCCCAGCTTGGCCATGAACGCGGTGTTCACCTGTCGCATACTTCGCATGCCAAGGCCCCCTAGATCCTTTGGTTGCCTCATAGTCTCCCAATTGAGCAAGTGCAAGCGTCTTTTCTCTCTGGTCGAGCCCCACACAAAGCTCCTAGTTCTTTTCTCAATCTCGTCACAGACAAACAGGGGAAGCTGTTGGGTCTGCATAGCATAGTAAGGCATCGTGGCCACCGCAGACTTTGCGAGGGTAACACGGCCAGCCATGGATAAGAGCTTCGACTTCCATCCCGCAAGCTTGGCCTCCACTCGCTCAATAATGTGTTTGAATGTGTGTTTAGACGCCCTTTTCTTGGACATAGGAATTCCCAGGTATTTGCCCAGCTCATCCTTAGCCGAAATCTCTCCAACTTGACTTATCCGAGCCACCATATCTCCAGGGGTGGAGTTCGAACAACACAGCACTGACTTCCCAAAATTTATCTTGGCTCCTGATGCTTTGCAAAACTTATCCAAACAGTACCTGATTACTCGCATCTGCTCTGGGGTGGCCTCGGCGAAGAGAATCAAATCGTCCGCGAAAAAGAGGTGTGAGATCCCAGGCCCACCACACGAGAGGGTGATCGGGCGCCAAGCTCTTGCCTCAACCGCTTCCTCGATAATATGCCCCAGCCTTTCCATACACAGCACGAAGAGATACGGGGAAAGAGGATCTCCTTGGCGAACACCACGCGAGGGCAGAAACTGATCCCCCAAATCTCCATTCCAAAGTATGCACATGCTGCATGAAGTTACACAGTCCATGATAGTTTTGTTGAGCAAAGAGGGAAGCCGAAGTTCCTGAAGGGTATCCCGAATAAATGACCACTTAACCCTATCATATGCCTTCTCAAGGTCGATTTTGATTGCCATAAATTGAGGCCCCGATTTCGCGCGCATCGAGTGCATCACCTCCTGGGTGATAATGATGTTATCCGTAATTTGGCGGCTCAGAACAAAGCTAGACTGAGTGGGGGCAACCACCTTCTCCATTAATGGCTTCAGTCGCAGGACCAGCGCTTTGGTTGCAATTTTAAACACCACATTGCATAGGCTAATCGGCCTCAGTTGATGGGCGGTTTCCGGGTTATCGACCTTCGGTATGAGCACCAACAAGGTCTCATTCATCTTAGCTGGGACCCCTTGCCCCTGGAGAATACTGAGCACGCTGGAGGCAACTTCCTTGTGCACAATATTCCAGTTGCGTTGATAGAAGATCGCGTGATATCCATCAGGACCCGGTGCTTTGAGCGATCCCATACTATCCATAGCATTCTTAACATCGCTTTCAGTGAACGGCCGACAGAGAACATCCAACTCCAACTGAGAGAGAGCCGGGAATCTTCCACGAGGTGTATCAAATGACCCTTCATGGAAATTGTCTTCAGTGTACAGTAATTGGAGGTGGGTTGTAACCATCTGCTTCATCTCTGCCTGATCCCAAACCCAATCGTTATTTGATAACAGGTTTTTATCGTTCTAAAAACTGCTATGCAAAATATCCAAACAAACCCTAAACCGTAGTCCTAGGTAAGTAAAGATCGAATCCACAGGGAGGCGAATTCTATCTAAATATGCAATTCGTATGTCAATCCAACGTAACCAAAGGGGGATTTTGTTTGTTTAATTAATCTAAGCATGCAAAAGTAAACAACTAGATGTGATGGATTCAGTAATGGGGAAAAACACTTAGTCAAACAACATCCACTATTCGTATGACAAATTGATCATAGATACTCATTCAAAATCTCATGCAATGGTGATTCCAATTCCTTTTCAGATATAACTAATAGCACAACCAGATACTATTAGCACTAACTAATTAAACAACCCTGAAACTATCAAGATTCAGTTTAACAACAACCTTACGGATAGGAATATAGTTGGATACAATTCTAGCATAAAACAACCAGCTTTTATCCTAGAATGTAAATCAATTCTCTTCTGCATAAGACTAGCACAACCAGATACTAGTACGATGCAGTTGCTACTCTGAAATAGATATGCTCAACCAGTAACAATCTAGATCTAGCAATAGATCAATAACAACAAACCCTAGATGCGTCCAAATAGAGATTATCAATATCAATCATAAGCAACTTAAGCAAGAGAAAGATAAAAACCATACAATAGATTAAGAACGAGAATCTCACAACTTTATCGAAACGAAAGCTTCAGCGTTTGACTAAGCCATGGAGGCTTAGTTCTTCATAACGTAGAAAAGGGAATTAGGGTTCAACGAAAAAGATGATAGATTAGATGATAGAGAGGCAAACAAGCCTTTTTCTCTACCCTAAAATACTAAAGGGAATAAAATCTAAATTAACCTAAAACGAAATAATAAAATAATAATAATTAAACAAACTAAAACAGGAAAATTAATCCCGTTCCCGCAATTCCCGTGAGCAGCTCGTCTGGCACTTCGCTCCAGCAAAGCATCACCAGCCCAATTCCAATTCAGCAGCAACGGCGGCCCACACCATCTCAGCCCAATTCCAATTTCGTTTCAGCTCGCGCGGCTTCAATTCGAGCAGCAAATCCACAATTTGCCTTCGCTGATGTCACGCCGACATCATGGTCCAATTTGCCCAACTTCAATACGCTGCTTTTACTTCACGCGGGCCACGCCTTCAATTTGGGCCTTCTCCAGCTGCTTCTCGGCCCACTCCAACAAACACATGCCCGCTGACGTCATGCTCCATTTCTTCAGCTACAACACGCGGCATTTCACGTGGGCCACTTATTCACTTGGGCCTTTATTTAATTCGGCCCATCAATCACGTGGCTTTTAATTAATTACCAAACTTCGCCCCCACACGCCATGCACATGAATGTGTCTAAATCTACCAGAATGACACCAATAAAACCTCTAATAACTCTTACTTAAACCCTACAAAGTAGTGCTTATCAAACCACCCCATGCTTAGACCTTTGCTCGTCCTCGAGTAAACTAATAAAGAGTCTACTCCTCCAATGTAGCATTCAAGGTCTCAGGAAGCATATCCTCCAACTAAGAGTCACCTAACCCATGCCAAGCTCCTAGCACCAATCTCATTCACAACACATCCACAACTCAATAAGCTTAAGGGGCAAGCAGAGTACTTCCCCCAAGCTTAACCCGGACATCCAATAGCGTGAGTAACCTCTAATCCTAGCCTCCATCTATTACTCCTTATGTCTCCCAGAGTGACCTACCCGACAATCCTTCTTTGACTCCTCTTCTTATGACGCCTCGCCAAGAATAGTGAGAAATCCTAAAATCACTCTTCTTCTTTTTCGCTCATTTTGCCAAGGCGTCCTTTCGGGTTTTCACCAAGCCACTCATTTCATTTTTCAATAGATGTACTCACATGAGCTCACGTCACTCTTGACCTCATATTACCCCAGCCTAATGCTGGTCCAAGCCACCTGCTTATTGCCTAGGCCGCCCTTTCGGGTTTTCGACCTATCCCATGATTTCAATTTTAGCCTTTTTTCAAATTTTTGGCTTTTTCTCTTTATATTTTTCTCCTCAACAGCGTAGCAAGTATAAAACCCCACCCCATGCTTAAACATTGCATTGTCCTCAATGTAATGAAAGACAAAAGAATAAAGCATAGGGAAAAGCAAAAAAATAACTCACAACGTTGCCGAGTTGGCTTGGACACTTCCTTGTCGCTGGCGGTGTACTCATGAAAGTTCATGTCCTGGATGTCTGCATCAACGCTATAACCTTCATATACCGTGCAACCATAAGAAACCACTGTAGGGTGTGGTGGTTATGTAGGAAATCAGGGCTGTACGGCCTTCAACTCCATCAACTTGTACCATGCAACCAAAAGGAACCACTGTGGGGAGTAGTGGTCAATCAAGGGAACGGGGTTGCAAGGCCTTCAAAAATGGGCTCAGATATCATCGTGGTTGGGCCCTGGTGTACCTCATCTCTAGCTGTCGACTACAGGGCCATCATCGTTGCCAAATAAATGTAGGTGAATGTATTCCTCCGTTGGCAACATGATGCGCACCTCTCCGTGGAGAATCTGGACAGCTGGGTAATTTTTTTTTTTTTGACTTTTTCTCCCCGTTTAAGGTCTTTTCGGGGTATCTTATTTTCGTCTTTTGCTCCCCGTTTAAGGTTTTTTCAGGGCCCATTTTTTTCGATTTTAAAAAAAAAAAATTTTTTTTAGAAAGTGCGGCGATCGCCGTAATTGCGGTGGTCGCCGTAATTAAACGACGGTCGCCGTTTTTAGGTCGTAGCCAACTTGCTTGGCGGGGCATTTATGGCGGGCGCCGTGAACTTCGCAACGGGCGCCGTGAACTTCGCAACGGGCGCCGTGAACACCATTTTCGTTTTTTCGCGCTTCCTGCAGGTTAGTTCGACACAGAAAGGAAAAACTAAAAGGAAAACAACTGAATAAAGACTAAGGGAAAGAAAATAAACTACCAAATCTCGGGTTGCCTCCCGAGCAGCGCCTTGTTTACTGTCCTTGGCTCGACATAGTGCTCAACCTCTTCAACTCGGGTTGCTCCTATCACTTGAACTCCTGAGGTCTATATCAGGGGGATGCCGCTTTGTGTGCTCCATGTTGAGCCTTTTCCCCTTGCTTGTGCACTTGCTGATGGGAGGACCGCTGTTCGTATCTATGAATGCACTTGCCATCTTTAGGAACGGTCTACCCAACATCTCAAGGGCAGCATGTATGTCCTGAATTAAGGCCTCCTTCTTGTGCTTCCCCTTTGATTTCTTCTTTATATTGCCCAGCACCCTTAAAAACTCTGTGTAGCGAGGGATGCAACTTGCCAGTTTGATCAAGGGAATGGTTGCCTCGCAGATACTGAAGGTTTCATATAGCTCTTTGTCGTCCTTCAGCCTTCGAGTATCTTAGAATACCGCATGGAGGGGCGTGACGGGGTGCAGCGAGACAAGTGGAAAGGAGTTGAGATGCACATACTTATCATAGGCAGCCTCGAGAGGGTCGGGGGCTGCCGGGGCATTTTCGAGAGGAACGAGCGTTACAAGATCATTTTTGCGATCGTGGCTCTCCTCCTCTTTACGCTGAATTCATCATGCGGTCTCGGAGTTGTCGACTCCTTTGCTTCAAGTTTACTCACCACTTGAGAGAGTTGACCAACCTGCCTTTCCAAGTTCTAAATGCTAGCTTGTGTACTTTCCTGGAACTGTATGTGGCTCTTGGTCAACTTAGCAACATTAAGGTTCACGTTGGTAACACTCTCATTAAGGTTCACGTTGCTCTGCATCAGCATCTTCATCATATCCTCCATAGAAGGTGAAGGATTACCCTGTTGTTGGTTTGGTTCTGGGTAGAACTCTTGGTAGTCATGATCATATGAAGGGTATTGCAGGTTTCCATAACTCGAATTGTGGTGATTTCTCCACCCTGGAGTGTATGCGTATGAGTATGGGTCATATTGCGGCTCCTGATGGAAGTGGGGAAATCTATCCATCTCTGTAACAAAATCAAAAAGGAAAAACAAAAATCAATAGCACGGGTGTGGACCGTAAGATAGGTCCGCACAATAGTTGACACACAAATCGCACACAAAATAGATTATTGCCTCCCCGGCAACGGCGCCAATTTGATAACAAGTTTTTGTCGTTCTAAAAACTGATATGCAAAATATCCAAACAAACCCTAAACCGTAGTCCTAGGTAAGTAAAGGTCGAATCCACAGGAAGGCGAATTCTATCTAAATATGCAATTCGTATGTCAATCCAACGTAACCAAAGGGGGATTTTGTTTGTTTAATTAATCTAAGCATGCAAAAGTAAACAACTAGATGTGATGGATTCAGTAATGGGGAAAAAACACTTAGTCAAACAACATCCACTATTCGTATGACAAGTTGATCATAGATACTCATTCAAAATCTCATGCAATGGTGATTCCAATTCCTTTTCAGATATAACTAATAGCACAACCAGATACTATTAGCACTAACTAATTAAACAACCCTGAAACTATCAAGATTCAGTTTAACAGCAGCCTTACGGATAAGAATATAGTTGGATACAATTCTAGCATAAAACAACCAGCTTTTATCCTAGAATGTAAATCAATTCTCTTCTGCATAAGACTAGCACAACCAGCTTTTATTCAGTTGTTTCCCCGGCAACGGCGCCAATTTGATAACAAGTTTTTGTCGTTCTAAAAACTGCTATGCAAAATATCCAAACAAACCCTAAACCGTAGTCCTAGGTAAGTAAAGGTCGAATCCACAGGGAGGCGAATTCTATCTAAATATGCAATTCGTATGTCAATCCAACGTAACCAAAGGGGGATTTTGTTTGTTTAATTAATCTAAGCATGTAAAAGTAAACAACTAGATGTGATGGATTCAGTAATGGGGAAAAAACAATTAGTCAAACAACATCCACTATTCGTATGACAAGTTGATCATAGATACTCATTCAAAATCTCATGCAATGGTGATTCCAATTCCTTTTCAGATATAACTAATAGCACAATCAGATACTATTAGCACTAACTAATTAAACAACCCTGAAACTATCAAGATTCAGTTTAACAGCAGCCTTACGGATAAGAATATAGTTGGATACAATTCTAGCATAAAACAACCAGCTTTTATCCTAGAATGTAAATCAATTCTCTTCTGCATAAGACTAGCACAACCGGATACTAGTACGATGTAGTTGCTACTCTGAAATAGATATGCTCAACCAGTAACAATCTAGATCTAGCAATAGATCAATAACAACAAACCCTAGATGCGTCCAAATAGAGATTATCAATATCAATCATAAGCAACTTAAGCAAGAGAAAGATAAAAACCATGCAATAGATTAAGAACGAGAATCTCACAACTTTATCGAAACGAAAGCTTCAGCGTCTGACTAAGCCATGGAGGCTTAGTTCTTCATAACGTAGAAAAGGGAATTAGGGTTCAAAGAAAAAGATGACAGATTAGATGATAGAGAGGCAAACAAGCCTTTTTCTCTACCCTAAATTACTAAAGGGAATAAAATCTAAATTAACCTAAAATAAAATAATAAAATAATAATAATTAAACAAACTAAAACAGGAAAATTAATCCCGTTCCCGCAATTCCCGCGAGCAGCTCGTCTGGCACTTCGCTCCAGCAAAGCATCACCGGCCCAATTCCAATTCAGCAGCAACGGCGGCCCACACCATCTCGGCCCAATTCCAATTTCGCTTCAGCTCGCGCGGCTTCAATTCGAGCAGCAAATCCACAATTTGCCTTCGCTGATGTCACGCCGACATCATGGTCCAATTTGCCCAACTTCAATACGCTGCTTTTACTTCACACGGGCCACGCCTTCAATTTGGGCCTTCTCCAGCTGCTTCTCGGCCCACTCCAACAAACACATGCCCGCTGACGTCATGCTCCGTTTCTTCAGCTATAACACGCGGCATTTCACATGGGCCACTTATTCACTTGGGCCTTTATTTAATTCGGCCCATCAATCACGTGGCTTTTAATTAATTACCAAACTTTGCCCCCACACGTCATGCACATGAATGTGTCTAAATCTACCCGAATGACACCAATAAAACCTCTAATAACTCTTACTTAAACCCTACAAAGTAGTGCTTATCATTATTCTCATTGCGAAGACCTTCCACCTTATTTTGTTTGCGCCGAATCACCGAGCAAGCATGGAAGAATCTCGTATTTCTATCCCCATTCAACAGGACATCAGTACGTGCCTTTTGCATCCAAAATAAATGGATTTGTTCCAGCGTGGAATCAAGTTGGCCCCGAAGCTTCCTGTCAAGCTGTAGCAGGCCAGAATTCCCACCATTTCCGAGCTGTCTCTGAACTCCTTCGATGCGCCTCCATAGCCTGTCACGTTGTCTGAATAGATTCCCAAAGACCGACCTGTTCCAGCTATCCAGCTCCACAGACAGCCCCGCAAGGGCCTGAGGAAGAGGTGTCCCATGGTCCCAATGTTGGGCAAAGAACGATTGAAATTCATGATGTAAAAGCCATGCAGCTTGAAAGCGGAAAGGCGTATTGAATGGGTGATAGTTGGTGAAACCCCGGGTATGGAGTAATAAGGGGGTATGGTCAGACTGCACAATAGGAAGATGCCTGATAGACCCTTTCTCGAAGAGGCTGCGCCAGGAAAGATTGCATAGACCCCTGTCCAGGCGAGCACACGTACGGGTCGCCATATCCACACCGCGACTCCAAGTGAATCTTTGGCCTGAGTATCCCAGATCAATCAAGCACATGTCCTTGATGCAGAATCAGAACCAGGGAGGTGGTTTTAAGCGCCCTGCGCCACCGTCTAACTTCGCCAAGTCCGGCCGAGCTAAGACGGAGATGACGCAAGGGGGATCGACTCAGCAGTCAGGGCAGACCAGGAGTACAGTTTAGTGTTATAACTGCGGTACTGCTGGGCACAAGAGCACTGAGTGTCGGAAGGAGAAGAGGCCATGTTTTGGGTGTGGACGTGACAGTCATCTGCAAAAGTTCTACAAGCAGGGGAAGTAGAAGGGAGTAGAGTCACAACAAGGGTCAGTTCATCAGAGCAACCGACCTAGGTTTAAGCCTGCCGAGACTCCTAGCCCTTCAGTGCAGATGACTGCTCAGAACAGGGGAAAGGACCCAGCTGTTTCTGGAAGTCAGGGCCAACGCTTGTACGAGATGCGTGAGGCAGATGGACCCAACGCTCTGATTGCTCAAGGTACTCTATACCTTCACTCTACTTCAGTGTGCATTCTGTTTGATTCTGGTACTACGCATTCCTTTATTTCGGATAACTGTGTTAGCAAGTTAGATTTAGTGTGCAACGATTCGTGCGACCCTTTTGTCGTTAATCTTTCTAATGGAGAACGTTTGGTGAGAACCAAGCATCTATCCGACTTTCCGATTACCATTCAGGGTAAGGAATTTGAGGCAGATTTAATCTGTATAGCCATGGCTCCATACGACATTATCCTCGGTATGGATTGGCTGACGCGTCACAAGGCGGTGATCGACTTCAGTTCAAGAACGGTGACGGTGTCATCTGGGGGCCAGTTCGTGTGCAAGTTCAAAGGTCGAAATGACGCTGATAATGACAAGCTGATCAATGCGATGGCTGCGTTTAAGCTACTACGACAAGGATGTATCGGGTACCTTTGTTACTTGGATTCGCATGCGAAGGATGAACCTGAGGTTCTTGATATTCCTGTAGTTAGGGAGTTTTCGGATGTCTTTCCGGAAGAAATTCCTGGATTACCCCCAAATCGTGACGTAGAGTTTTCAATTGATCTCGAGCCTGGTACGGCGCCGATTTCCAAATCACCGTACCGGATGGCTCCAGCTGAGATGCAAGAATTGAAGAATCAACTTGAAGATCTTCTTGACAAAGGTTATGTCAGGCCGAGTGCATCGCCGTGGGATGCCCCGGTATTATTCGTCAAAAAGAAGGACGGATCGTTCCGACTTTGTATCGACTACCGAGAGTTGAACAAGGTGACGATCAAGAACAAATATCCTTTGCCTAGGATTGATGACTTGTTGGACCAATTGCAGGGAGCAAAGGTTTTCTCCAAGATCGACCTAAGATCTGGATATCATCAACTCAGGATTCGTGAGCAGGACATTCCTAGAACTGCGTTCAGGACCAGATATGGTCATTACGAGTTCGTAGTGATGCCTTTTGGGCTTACAAATGCTCCAACTGTCTTTATGGACTTGATGAACCGATGTTTTCACCAGTACTTGGATAAGTTCGTGGTGGTCTTCATAGATGACATCCTGATCTATTCTCCGGATGAAGAAGTCCACAAAGAACATCTACGGATTGCCTTGTCAATCCTTAGACAACATCAACTTTATGCTAAACTGTCCAAGTGTGAATTCTGGATAAGGAAAGTGGCTTTCTTAGGCCACGTGATCAATAAAAATGGGGTTATGGCTGATCCCCAAAAGATTGAAGCGGTGGCTAAATGGACACAGCCCCAGAATGTGAAGGAGGTGCGCACTTTTCTTGGACTTGCCGGGTATTATAGAAGGTTCGTAGAAGGATTTTCAAAGATCGCTCTACCTATGACCAATCTACTCCGCAAGGTCCACAAGAAGTTTGTCTGGAATGACAAGTGCGAGGTCAGTTTCCAGGAGTTGAAACGACGGTTGACCTCGGCACCCGTGCTAGCACTCCCAGAAGGGAATGACGATTATGTGGTCTATAGCGATGCTACCAAGTGTGGTCTTGGTTGTGTTTTGATGCAAAGGGGCAGAGTCATTGCTTACGCATCTAGACAACTCAAGACTTACGAAGAAAACTATCCGACCCATGATCTTGAGTTAGCAGCGGTTGTCTTTGCGCTGAAGATTTGGCGGCATTACCTCTACGGTATAAGATGCCAAGTCTTCACCGACCACAAAAGTCTCAAGTATATATTTACTCAAAAGGAGCTAAATATGAGACAACGCCGCTGGCTAGAGTTGCTCAAGGACTACGACACGGAGTTGTTGTATTATCCGGGCAAGGCTAATGTAGTAGCTGATGCACTAAGCCGGAAGACAATGCATGAGACTGTAGTTGCTCTACTTACTGCTCAGACCAAGCTAAACCAAGCGTCATGCGACATTGAAGTCTTATATGACCAACGTAGAGGGTACCTGAGTATGATGGAAATTCAGGCTACACTGCTGGATCAAATCAAAGAAAAGTAAGTCGATGACATCATCTTGGTAAAGTTAAGCAGTGAAGTGATGGATGAGAAAGCTCCTAGTTTTGTGGTTCAGGATGATGGATCACTTTGGTTTCAGGATCGGATCTGTGTGCCTGACACAGAAGGTCTTCGTCAGTTGGTGATGAGAGAAGCTCATTCATCTGCTTACTCTGTGCATCCTGGCTCTAGCAAGATGTACAAGGATCTCAGGAAGAAGTTTTGGTGGCCAAACATGAAGTGGGACGTAGCAGACTTTGTGGCAAAGTGCTTAACTTGCCAGAAGGTCAAGATCGAACACCGCAGGCCAGGTGGTGAGATGCTACCTCTCCCCGTACCAGAATGGAAATGGGAGGACATTTCCATGGACTTCGTCACTGGGCTACCCAAGACTCGAAGTCAGAGAGATGCTATCTGGGTAATTGTGGATAGGCTTACGAAGAGTGCTCATTTCATAGCCATCAAGATCACATGGGAAACCCATAAGTTAGCATAAGTTTACCAGAAGGAGATTGTCCGCTTACATGGCATTCCTAAGACCATTCTATCGGATCGAGATGGCCGTTTCATGTCAAGATTCTGGAAGGAACTTCATAAGGCTATGGGAACCGAGTTGAGGTTCAGTACAACTTTTCATCCTCAGACAGATGGTCAGTCTGAAAGGACCATCCAGACTATAGAGGACATGCTTAGAGCTTGTGTGCTCCATCGTCCGACTAGCTGGGAGGACAACTTGAGTCTGATTGAGTTCACGTACAACAATAGCTGGCATGCTACAATCAAGATGGCTCCGTTTGAAGCTTTGTATGGTTGCAGATGCAGATCTCCGATTTGTTGGGATGATAATGCCGACAAAATTCTGCTTGGACTAGAGTTGGTCGAAAGGGCGGCTTCAGACATTGCTTTGATCAGACAAAGGATGTTGACCACTCAGAGTCGACAGAAGTCCTACGCAGATCGGAAGCGCAGGACTGTCGAGTTCGAGGTCGGTGACAAGGTTTTTGTCAAGGTATCGCCATCCAAAGGAGTTTTCAGATTTGGTAAGCGTGGGAAGCTTAACCCTCGCTACGTGGGACCATTCGAGATTCTGGATAAAGTAGGATCTCTAGCGTACCGCTTGGCGTTGCCGTCGTCGGCTCACCCGGTGCATAACGTGTTCCACGTATCGTTACTCAGAAAGTATGTACCAGATGAATCTCATGTGCTTAGTTATGAAGACATCGAGATTCAAGCTAATGGTACTTATGAAGAGTTGCCCGTGCGCATTTTGGAGCGTCGGGAGAAGCGTTTGCGCAACAAGATCGTGCCGTTGGTACGAGTGTTGTGGTCCAAGTCAGGGACCGAAGAAGTTACTTGGGAGACGTGGGAAACCGAGTCAGATATGCTCAGGCGTTTTCCCGAGTTATTCTCGACCTAAGTTTCGGGGTCGAAACTTCTTATAAGGGGGAGGAGATGTGATACCCCGTATTTTTGTAAGGTTATATTGGGAATTATGGAATTTTTCCGAGTACCCGTTGTGTACGCCGGATTTAGTACAGAGAGTTTGAGACATTCTGTAATGTGCTCTGTATCTGTAATATTGTTCTCAGTGAAATAATATACAGATAACATGCCTTGGATTTTAAATGTCGTTCGCGTACGATAATTTTTATCCCGACTTAACGTCAGGTTCGTTCAAAGCTGAACGGGCGGGAAAAAGGTGTCACGGCGACCGCCGTAAAGTCGGGGTGACCGCCGTAGTGAGACCCAAGCACGGCGACCGCCGTAAAGTTACGGCGCCCGCCGTTCCAATGCTCGAGGAGGCAGCTGGTGTGTCAGGCCGCGGCGACCGCCGTAAATTACGGCGCCCGCCGTAAGTGCCGTCATCGTTGCCCAGCAGTCGTTGCCCGTTGGTCGCCGGCGTTGTTTCTGGCGAGCGCCGAACTAGCTCTAGGCCCTCTTCTTCGTGCTCCAGACGCTTTGGCTATAAAAGGAGGTGTTGGGGGTGAGGTTTTGAGCCATCCCAGCACCAAACCTCTGCCAAATTCGCCTCTCGCCAGAGTTGTGCCTTCACCGGAATTTCTAAAGCTTTCGTCGGTGTTGTTAGTGGTGTTTCCATCAGCTCTTTTGAAGCCTTGTGGTTGCCTTTGAAGGTCAGAAACCAAGCCAGGCTAAAAGGGGTCGAAACGCGCTTTGTTTTGGTGAGATTTCTCTCGTCTCTGTCGACCGTATTCTTCACGGCGACCGCCGTGATGAATGCGGCAACCGCCGCCAAGAACAACGACCGCCGCCAGTGCCCAGAATGCCTTCATGGCTTTGGCTTGGTCGGTTGTCGTCGTGGCGTCTTTCCTTTCGTGTTCTTTCGCCGTGTTTAGATTCGTACTGTTTATGTCAGATCTAACTTAGGGTTCCTTTTATGGGTCGACTCGAAGGTTGTTGTGCTGTCGGAACTATACCGTGTCGAGCCCGGAATCCAGTTGACGCCGTTAGACTATTCTGCGGAGTAAGGCAAGTGGCGGTTCGCTCTTGCTCTTTCGTTCCATATTTACATTAATTATCAGTAGTTTATCTGAGTAATTAATTTGGAATGAATACTCTGTTTGTCTGGAAACGGTTTTGATAAACTATTTTGAAAATCATATAATAGGTTGTATATCTGTTAGAACAACGCTATTATCTGTGATCACCTTTTGGGCCTTTATGTGGATTTATCCTGTAACTGTTGTTGTGCTGTAACTGTTTAGTTAGCACTGTAGATAGGAACGTTACTCGGACTCTGTCCAGTCGTTTCTTTATAATCTGGTATCGGGGTGGCTCGTCCCCATCTGGTACTATTCTAAGATCATGATCGGTCTCTTTCATAAGTGTGTAGAGATAGGACACTTAGCTAGTGTCACAAACCTTTCGGTGTACGTCACTCTCGACGAAACGTATACTAAGATGTGTCGTCCCATTGGTGGGGTACACATGTAAAAGTCTATAATGTGATGTGTGTTTTTTGAAACATAATCAGATAAGTGCTACCTTGACGCACATAATTAATGAACGCTCAGCGAGTAGGGCAGCTAGGTAATAGTGCCGCTAGGAAGACTCGTGTTGACTTGAATGTAGTACGTCTTCTTTCCGATCTGGATTCGCTGAAAGGCGGTGAGGTTGGTCGTTGACTGAAACATCTCAGTCAGTTTTAAATCATTGTTGTATGATTCTGTAACTTTCCAGATTTGTCATACTTCCTTAAAGACTCATTTCCTTTGGAGTCTTCTTTCGGGTCGATTTCTGTGAAGATTAAGTCTTCCAGAATCTTCTCTTGTGCATACCTCTTGTTCATTCCAGTAGGAGTATGGTGGTTGACAAGCGTACTCGATTATTATTCGAGGGACGAGGAGTCTAACCTAATACGTCTGCTTCGAACCATTCTGCTTTGTACCCTTGCTAGTCTATTCATTTAGACTAACCAAACAATATTTTCCCTTGCATGGTTGGCTGGTGTCATCCGTTCGATTCGGCACATCAGATAAGAAGTAGTTCAGAAGACCAGAAGGACTATGGAGTCAACGGTGGTTTTTCAATGTTTTAATTATTTCTTTAATCAGGTTGAGATCTTTTGGACAATAACTTTGATTGTAATATACTTTCTTAGACTTCCGATGTGTTTGTTTTAAACTCTGTTTTGACCTATTCGGGATTGGGCTGTAATCCCGTAACCCTTGTTTCCTTGACAATGTTACGTTTTGGAATTTAATGCTTGATCATTGTGTATCAATTGCATTTCATAAATCGTATTTAAGTGGTAAAGCCTTGGGTGATCTCGGTAAGGAACACTGGGGTCACTGGCGGTAATACCTTTCCAAAAGGGTTAAGTTTTGGGGGTGTTACAGCTGTGGTATCAGAGCCAAAAGTTTTGGGACGGGTTTGGAATTTTTATAAACCATTTATCCATTTTCGAAATGCTTTAAAAAGGGCTCTGGATTTTCATTCCGAAAAGAATTTTAAAAACACCGTTCATAGTCGTGTCTTCTTTATAGTCTGATATAGTAAGCTTGCTTCTATGTCTAGAAAGACTAATTCCTTCCTTATTGTTCGATAGGATGGGTGTCTGCTTTTCTATTGGTAGGGGGTCGGAAGACGCCAAGTCGGACCAGCCGAGACTAGATTTTCCGTTACCTCAGCGATGTTTCGAGGTTGGAGGCCCGAGTAGCCCGCCCGAAGACGTCAAGCACGTTCTTCCCGAGTCGGTTGTCCTTGTAGCTAGGGATGCTATGGTCCCTGAGGCTGTACCTGTGCCGCCACCAAGGGTGGAGGAAGTACAGGAATGGGAGCAGGAAGATGAGTTATCAAGGTATGAACAAGGGATTTACCAAGATGACTTTCTGCTGGGACCAATTCCCGAGGAGATCGAGTACGAGGAGGAGGAAGAGGAGATGCTTGAGCAAGATCCTGTCGAGGAGGAGGATATGATCGAGGATGATTCCGAGGATGAGGATCCCATCGAGGATGATCCCGAGGATGAGGATCCCATCGAGGATGATCCCGAGGATGAGGATCCCATAGAGGATGATCCATAAGAGGATCCAGAGTTGGACCTTGGAGGGCAGAATCAGGAGCCCGGTACAGAATTACCACCAGTGCCAGAGTATGCACCCATGTCAGAAGCTGATTGGGAGGCACTGTATACCGAGTACGGTATTAGGAGAAGTGATAGGGAATCTCAGCCTATCCCTACTCCAAGAAGATGGAGGTCGGAATCCGAGCTACAGGAGATCCTCCGCCAGAGCGAGGTAATCTCTGCAGAACAGCAGAGTCAGTGGGATGAGTCGACCGCCAGTACTCAGAGGAGGGCTGGAATAGGAGGACCAGTCATGGACGACCCATACTTTACCATGACTGAGCTAGGACTATGTGCTTCAGGGTCAAGCAGGGTGCGAAACCCATCGCCAGAGCTCGATGGTGAGCCTAGCCTGAAGAGACCATGCACGAGTAGCCAGTCGTATGGGAGACATTTTGGAACGCCTTGAGGAGGAGTGGCGTTGCCTATCGTAGTAGTTTCGTCTCTTAGTATTCCAAGTTGTACTTTGTGTAATATTTCAGTATTGCGGCAAGTACTCTGAGAAACACTTATATCTTCGAGCAATGTTGTCCAAACGCTCGAATGATAAACTTATGTGTAACTTGTGTAAGAATTCGAAGGTTCATCTATAAAATGCCAAGTTGATCTATTCTGAGTGATTTATTTACGTTGACATATTGCATAAGTATATTGCATAATATTAATGTATTGAATACTTGGAATTGGATCGGTAATCAGATGGTGAACCCAAGAAGCACGAGGAACTCGACCAGAGCCTGTGCTGGGACTAGTCAAAATCCCAGGACAGCAGGAAGAGGTGTTCAGGATGAACACGAGTCTGAGTCTCGCATCTAGCAGAGGCGTAAAGGTCAGGATCAGACCCAAGCGCCGACGCTGTTTGACGCCGTAGCTGTGGAGGCGATTCGTGGAATCGTAATGCAGGCTATTGCAGATGTATTGAGACCAAGTGCGCCTCAAGCACAAGAAGTGCCTACTCACGCAACGGTTCCTGATTTTGTGGAACCCAGAAACCCTGTGATTCAGGAGACTGCCGTCAGGACGAGAGACAGCTATGGTCGCGCCCTTAAGACCATCACTTCCATGAGGCCCGATTGCTATAACGGGAAAGGGGAGCCAGTGGCAATGACTCATTGGTTCTCCCATATGGAGAGGCTGTTTAGGAACGTGGAGTGTACGGAGGCCGAGAAGGTCCATATCGCTTCTCTTCAGCTGAAGGAGGAGGCTAACGAGTGGTGGGAGAGCACTGGTTTGGCTGAGAGCCCAGTGTTGACTTGGTCGATGTTCAAGACCAAGATGGTTGATCGCTTTTTCTCTCGTGCTATGAGAGAAGAGAAGCATAAAGAGTTCTTGTACCCTCAGACTAATGGTCTGAGAGTGATCGAGTTGGCATCTAAGTTCAACCATCTTCTACAGTATGCCACTGTCGAGATTACCAGCGAGGCCCAAAAGATCTGGTACTTCCATGAGTGGATGAACCCGAATATCAAGCCATTAATGGTGCACCACACATGCTCTACCTTGGAACAGTATATGGATTGTGCCTATAAGCTGGAGGTAACTCTGGAGGAGTCGATCAAGAGGCGCAACCGACAGAAGTCGATGCAGAATTAGAACCAGGGAGGTGGTTTTAAGCGCCATGCGCCACCGTCTAACTTCGCCAAGTCCGGCCGAGCTAAGACGGAGATGATGCAAGGGGGATCGACTCAGCAGTCAGGGCAGACCAGGAGTACAGTTCAGTGTTATAACTGCGGTACTGCTGGGCACAAGAGCACTGAGTGTCGGAAGGAGAAGAGGCCATGTTTTGGGTGTGGACGTGACGGTCATCTGCAAAAGTTCTGCAAGCAGGGGAAGCAGAAGGGAGTAGAGTCGCAGCAAGGGTCAGTTCATCAGAGCAACCGACCTAGGTTTAAGCCTGCCAGGACTCCTAGCCCTTCAGTGCAGACGACTGCTCAGAATAGGGGAAAGGCCCTAGTTGTTTCTGGAAGTCAGGGCCAACGCTTGTACGAGATGCGTGAGGCAGATGGACCCAATGCTCTGATTGCTCAAGGTACTCTA
This sequence comes from Rheum nobile, assembly GCA_027886185.1. Taxonomy (NCBI): domain Eukaryota; kingdom Viridiplantae; phylum Streptophyta; class Magnoliopsida; order Caryophyllales; family Polygonaceae; genus Rheum; species Rheum nobile. The sequence continues at coordinate 712,826 of WOAB01000146.1, read as the reverse complement.
TACCTTCACTCTACTTCAGTGTGCATTCTGTTTGATTCTGGTGCTACGCATTCCTTTATTTCGGATAGCTGTGTTAGCAAGTTAGATTTAGTGTGCAACGATTCGTGCGACCCTTTTGTCGTTAATCTTCCTAATGGAGAACGTTTGGTGGGAACCAAGCATCTATCCGACTTTCCGATTACCATTCAGGGTAAGGAATTTGAGGCATATTTAATTTGTATAGCCATGGCTCCATACGATATTATCCTCGGTATGGATTGGCTGACGCGTCACAAGGCGGTGATCGACTTCAGTTCAAGAACGGTGACGGTGTCATCTGGGGGCCAGTTCGTGTGCAAGTTCAAAGGTCGAAATGACGCTGATAACGGCAAGCTGATCAATGCGATGACTGCGTTTAAGCTACTACGACAAGGATGTATTGGGTACCTTTGTTACTTGGATTCGCCTGCGAAGGATGGACCTGAGGTTCTTGATATTCCTGTAGTTAGGGAGTTTTCGGATGTCTTTCCGGAAGAAATTCCTGGATTACCCCCAAATCGTGACGTAGAGTTTTCAATTGATCTCGAGCCTGGTACGGCGCCGATTTCCAAATCACCGTACCGGATGGCTCCAGCTGAGATGCAAGAATTGAAGAATCAACTTGAAGATCTTCTTGACAAAGGTTATGTCAGGCCGAGTGCATCGCCGTGGGGTGCCCCGGTATTATTCATCAAAAAGAAGGACGGATCGTTCCGACTTTGTATCGACTACCGAGAGTTGAACAAGGTGACGATCAAGAACAAATATCCTTTGCCTAGGATTGATGACTTGTTGGACCAATTGCAGGGAGCAAAGGTTTTTTTCCAAGATCGACCTAAGATCTGGATATCATCAACTCAGGATTTGTGAGCAGGACATTCCTAGAACTGCGTTCAGGACCAGATATGGTCATTACGAGTTCGTAGTGATGCCTTTTGGGCTTACAAATGCTCCATCTGTCTTTATGGACTTGATGAACCGATGTTTTCACCAGTACTTGGATAAGTTCGTGGTGGTCTTCATAGACGACATCCTGATCTATTCTCCGGATGAAGAAGTCCACAAAGAACATCTACGGATTGCCTTGTCAATCCTTAGACAACATCAGCTTTATGCTAAACTGTCCAAGTGTGAATTCTGGATAAGGGAAGTGGCTTTCTTAGGCCACGTGATCAATAAAAATGGGGTTATGGTTGATCCCCAAAAGATTGAAGCGGTGGCTAAATGGACACAACCCCAGAATGTGAAGGAGGTGCGCAGTTTTCTTGGACTTGTCGGGTATTATAGAAGGTTCGTAGAAGGATTTTCAAAGATCACTCTACCTATGACCAATCTACTCCGCAAGGTCCACAAGAAGTTTGTCTGGAATGACAAGTGCGAGGTCAGTTTCCAGGATTTGAAACAACGGTTGACCTCGGCACCCGTGCTAGCACTCCCAGAAGGGAATGACGATTATGTGGTCTATAGTGATGCTTCCAAGTGTGGTCTTGGTTGTGTTTTGATGCAAATGGGCAGAGTCATTGCTTACGCATCTAAACAACTCAAGACTTATGACGAAAACTATCCGACCCATGATCTTGAGTTAGCAGCGGTTGTCTTTGCGCTGAAGATTTGGAGGCATTACCTCTACGGTATAAGATGCCAAGTCTTCACCGACCACAAAAGTCTCAAGTATATATTTACTCAAAATGAGCTAAATATGAGACAACGCCGCTGGCTAGAGTTGCTCAAGGACTACGACACGGAGTTGTTGTATTATCCGGGCAAGGCTAATGTAGTAGCTGATGCACTAAGCCGGAAGACAACGCATGAGACTGTAGTTGCTCTACTTACTGCTCAGACCAAGCTAAACCAAGCGTCATGCGACATTGAAGTCTTATATGACCAGCGTAGAGGGTACTTGAGTATGATGGAAATTCAGGCTACACTGCTGGATCAAATCAAAGAAAAGCAAGTCGATGACATCATCTTGGTAAAGTTAAGCAGTGAAGTGATGGATGAGAAAGCTCCCAGTTTTGTGGTTCAGGATGATGGATCACTTTGGTTTCAGGATCGAATCTGTGTGCCTGACACAGAAGGTCTTCGTCAGTTGGTGATGAGAGAAGCTCATTCATCTGCTTACTCTATGCATCCTGGCTCTAGCAAGATGTACAAGGATCTCAGGAAGAAGTTTTGGTGGCCAAACATGAAGTGGGACGTAGCAGACTTTGTGGCAAAGTGCTTAACTTGCCAGAAGGTCAAGATCGAACACCGCAGGCCAGGTGGTGAGATGCTACCTCTCCCCGTACCAGAATGGAAATGGGAGGACATTTCCATGGACTTCGTCACTGGGCTACCCAAGACTAGAAGTCAGAGAGATGCTATCTGGGTAATTGTGGATATGCTTACGAAGAGTGCTCATTTCATAGCCATCAAGATCACATGGGAAACCCAGAAGTTAGCAGAAGTTTACCAGAAGGAGATTGTCCGCTTACATGGCATTCCTAAGACCATTGTATCAGACCGAGATGGCCGTTTCATGTCAACATTCTGGAAGGAACTTCATAAGGCTATGAGAACCGAGTTGAGGTTCAGTACAACTTTTCATCCTCAGACAGATGGTCAGTCTGAAAGGACCATCCAGACTCTGGAGGACATGCTTAGAGCTTGTGTGCTCGATCGTCCGACTAGCTGGGAGGACAGCTTGAGTCTGATTGAGTTCACGTACAACAATAGCTGGCATGCTACAATCAAGATGGCTCCGTTTGAAGCTTTGTATGGTCGCAGATGCAGATCTCCGATTTGTTGGGATGATAATGCCGACAAAATTCTGCTTGGACTAGAGTTGGTCGAAAGGACGGCTTCAGACATTGCTTTGATCAGACAAAGGATGTTGACCGCTCAGAGTCGACAGAAGTCCTACGCAGATCGGAAGCGCAGGACTGTCGAGTTCGAGGTCGGTGACAAGGTTTTTGTCAAGGTATCGCCATCCAAAGGAGTTTTCAGATTTGGTAAGCGTGGGAAGCTTAACCCTCGCTACGTGGGACCATTCGAGATTCTGGATAAAGTAGGATCTCTAGCGTACCGCTTGGCGTTGCCGCCATCGGCTCACCCGGTGCATAACGTGTTCCACGTATCATTACTCAGAAAGTATATACCAGATGAATCTCATGTGCTTAGTTATGAAGACATCGAGATTCAAGCTAATGGTACTTATGAAGAGTTGCCCGTGCGCATTTTGGAGCGTCGGGAGAAGCGTTTGCGCAACAAGATCGTGCCGTTGGTATGAGTGTTGTGGTCCAAGTCAGGGACCGAAGAAGTTACTTGGGAGACGTGGGAAACCTAGTCAGATATGCTCAGGCATTTTCCCGAGTTATTCTCGACCTAAGTTTCGGGGTCAAAACTTCTTGTAAGGGGGAAGAGATGTGATACCCCGTATTTTTGTAAGGTTATATTGGGAATTATGGAATTTTCCCGAGTACCCGTTGTGTACGTCAGATTTAGTACAGAGAGTTTGAGACATTCTGTAATGTGCTCTGTATCTGTAATATTTTTCTCAGTGAAATAATATATAGATAACATGCCTTGGATTTTAAATGTCGTTTGCGTACGATAATTTTTATCCCGGCTTAACGTCATGTTCGTTCAAAGCTGAACGAGCGGGAAAAAGGTGTCACGGCGACCGCCGTAAAGTCGCGGCGACCGCCGTAGTGAGACCCAAGCACGGCGACCGCCGTAAAGTTACGACGCCCGCCGTCCCAATGCTCGAGGAGGCATCTGGTGTGTCAGGCCGCGGCGACCGCCGTAAATTACGGCGCCCGCCGTAAGTGCCGTCATCGTTGCCCAGCAGTCGTTGCCCGTTGGTCGCCGGCGTTGTTTCTGGCGAGCGCCGAACTAGCTCTAGGCCCTCTTCTTCGTGCTCCAGACGCTTTGGCTATAAAAGGAGGTGTTGGGGGTGAGGTTATGAGCCATCCCAGCACCAAACCTCTGCCAAATTCGCCTCTCGCCGGAGTTGTCCCTTCGCCGGAATTTCTGAAGCTTTCGTCGGTGTTGTTAGTGGTGTTTCCAACAACTCTTTTGAAGCCTTGTGGTTGCCTTTGAAGGTCAGAAACCAAGCCATGCTAAAAGGGGTCGAAACGCGCTTTATTTTGGTGAGATTTCTCTCGTCTCTGTCGACCGTGTTCTTCACGGCGACCGCCGTGATGAATGCGGCGACCGCCGCCAAGAACAGCGACCGCCGCCAGTGCCCAGAATGCCTTCGTGGCTTTGGCTTGGTCGGTTGTCGTCGTGGCGTCTTTCCTTTCGTGTTCTTTCGCCGTGTTTAGATTCGTACTGTTTATGTCGGATCTAACTTAAGGTTCCTTTTATGGGTCGACTCGAAGGTTGTTGTGCTATCGGAACTATACCGTGTCGAGCCCGGAATCCAGTTGACGCCTTTAGACTATTCTGCGGAGTAAGGCAAGTGGCGGTTCGCTCTTGCTCTTGCCTTCCATATTTACATTAATTATCAGTAGTTTATCTGAGTAATTAATTTGGAATGAATACTCTGTTTGTCTGGAAACGGTTTTGATAAACTGTTTTGAAAATCATATAATAGGTTGTATATCTGTTAGAACAACGCTATTATCTGTGATAGCCTTTCGGGCCTTTATGTGGATTTATCCTGTAACTATTGGTGTGCTGTAACTGTTTAGTTAGCACTGTAGATAGGAACGTTACTCGGACTCTGTCCAGTCGTTTCTTTATAATCTGGTATCGGGGTGGCTCGTCCCCATCTGGTACTATTCTAAGATCATGATCGGTCTCTTTCACAAGTGTGTAGAGATAGGACACTTAGCTGGTGTCACAAACCTTTCGGTATACGTCACTCTCGACGAAACGTATACTAAGATGTGTCGTCCCATTGGTGGGGTACACATGTAAAAGTCTATAATGTGATGTGTGTTTTTTGAAACATAATCAGATAAGTGCTACCTTGACGCACATAATTAATGAATGCTCAGCGAGTAGGGCAGCTAGGTAATAGTGCCGCTAGGAAGACTCGTGTTGACTTGAATGTAGTACGTCTTCTTTCCGATCTGGATTCGCTGAAAGGCGGTGAGGTTGGTCGTTGACTGAAGCATCTCAATCAGTTTTAAATCATTGTTGTATGATTCTGTAACTTTCCAGATTTGTCATACTTCCTTAAAGACTCATTTCCTTTGGAGTCTTCTTTCGGGTCGATTTCTGTGAAGATTAAGTCTTCCAGAATCTTCTCTTGTGCATACCTCTTGTTCATTCCAGTAGGAGTATGGTGGTTGACAAGCGTACTCGATTATTATTCGAGGGACGAGGAGTCTAACCTAATAAGTCTGCTTCGAATCATTCTGCTTTGTACCCTTGCTAGTCTATTCATTTAGACTAACCAACCAATATTTTCCCTTGCATGGTTGGCTGGTGTCATCCGTTCGATTCGGCACATCAGATAAGAAGTAGTTCAGAAGACCAGAAGGACTATGGAGTCAACGGTGATTTTTCAATGTTTTAATTATTTCTTTAATCAGGTTGAGATCTTTTGGACAATAACTTTGATTGTAATATACTTTCTTAGACTTCCGCTGTGTTTGTTTTAAACTCTGTTTTGACCTATTCGGGATTGGGCTGTAATCCCGTAATCCTTGTTTCCTTGACAATGTTACGTTTTGAAATTTAATGCTTGATCATTGTGTATCAATTGCATTTCATAAATCGTATTTAAGTGGTAAATCCTTGGGTGATCTCGGTAAGGAACACTGGGGTCACTAGCGGTAATACATTTTCAAAAGGGTTAAGTTTTGGGGGTGTTACAAGAGTATGTTTGGATTTTTGGAGATAATACATTATCTTATATTAAATTGTATTAAATTATCAATTTAATACAATATAATGTATTTTAATGCATTATCTTAACTATTGAAATGCACCCTAAAGCTTCTACGTGAAAAGTCCAATCTCTCCCCCCCTCCTAAACTTAATATCCTCCTCTTTTGTAAAAGCTGCCATCGTCCTCGTAATTAGCAAACCCACAATGTGGGCCGGCCCACTTCACACGGTCTTTTATTTAGGCCTTATTTTGTTGTCAAGCTTGTAGTATTATTTCCCATACGAGCACATATTTAATTTCATTGTCAACAGTCTCATATTATCTTCAAATTGGACCTAAAATATATGAAATAATAAAAATACGAGTGTAAACTCTAAATACAAAATAATATAAATTAATTATAAAAAAATATAAAATATACATAAAAATAATTTAATCTAATATACCACTAGACCTAAAATATGTATAAAATAAGTGTTATCATAATTTTACTTTTAATAAAAGAAATAATTTTTTGTTACATTATTCAAAGAGAATAAGTTGAGCATAATTTTTATCCATAAAAGTATGTTACATTTTGGCACTTAAAGTTATGTTAACATTATATTAATGATAATCTAGTTGGACTTATCAATTTTAATCTAAAATATTTTAATTAAGATTAACAAGATATTAATTGAGATTTAATTAAGGTTAAATTATAAGAATGTACAACTTAAGCTTGAATTGATTCAAATTATAAGAATTAATTCAATTAAAAATTTCACTCTTCATAAATTTTGTTTAGAATGTATATATAAACTTTGGATAAGATTATATATATGTTTGGGCAAATTTCATAATTTTTAAAAAGTGAAATAAGGGCAATTTTGCCACAACATGGAAAGTTGGGAAAAAAATGCAATTAAGTCAAAATAAGGGGGGCTGGCTGCCTTCTTCTCCCTTGGGCCAACCGTGAGCTTCAAGCTCCTTCAATGGAGTTTTGGCTCAGTTTTTCGTCCCGTTTCCTTTAATTAGCCCATGGAATTTGAAGATATACTTATCCTAAATCATATCCCACCAAAATCGGGATTTATAATCACCTAGATTGATATAATTTTATTCCCAAAGGTAAACAACCCGATAAAAACGAATTTTGGGTAAAATCCAAAATTCGATCTCGTTTGAGATCGGTGTAGGTCGGAACTTGCGGGGTTGGAACGTTATCTCTAAGAGCTTCAATTCCCCTAACACCCTCTCACCCATGGAAGGAATTTACCTAATTTCGAGCTTTAGGTTTTTCGACAATCCATAGAAATTTCGAGGACTTCCAGAAGGAAATTCTCCTTCGATAGGGCACCTCTAGTTAAAATTCAAGTACCAAATCTTCGTCTTGAAGTCTAGAATCCAGAGACACCAACGACGAGTCATTTGGTGGTCGGACGAGGGAGAATCGAACTGATCTTCGACGGGGTGTTTCCCACGAACTCGGTAACAACCGGTTCTGTTTATTTTATTTTGGTTCGGTTTTGGTTAACTAACCATAATTAGGTATGCTAATTGGGCTTAATTAGATATACATTGGGTTAATTTAATTTTATGAGTATTAAAAATAAATTAACATATTTTAGGGTATTATATTAAGTTGTAACATGTTAACACTTAACATTACAATTGGACAATATTTTGGGTTATCGAAGGTGATAAATAAATTAAATGATTAATTTATTATGCTATAATTATTTAGAATATACGACTAAAGTATCTTTAATATCGTATAGATAATCGTATATCATGTAGCCTTGATAATTGATTTATTTTGACTTAAATAAATTCAATTAGAATTTGAGACAAGTGTTGTTCATTTTCCGTTATTGAATAAATCATCTAATTATAATTTAGTAATGTGTGAATTGGGCACGTCTCAGAATCGTTTTTGGGAACGTAAACAAAGCAAGAGTCCAATTCGGTGGTTAAAGGCAACTACTTTCGTTACGTCGTTCGATCTCTACCGTGACCCAATGCAAGTGACGGTATGCTCTTGCAATTAATTCAATACTTTTCTTAATTGACAATTAATCAATTGTTTTAATTAAGCTGTGATAAATATTGTTAATTTATGTTAGGGAACTTGTGTGATATATGGTATGGATAAATATGAATTATATACTAGGTTGTATATGTTGTTAGTGACGACGACCCTTATATATATATTATTATTATTATTATTATTATTATTATAGGGTGCTAGTTGAACTTTATTGTGGACTTGTATGCTTAGATAGCACGAGTATTTGTATGGACGTTATATACCTTGTGATGTTTAGTTGTTTCTTTATAACTCGGTATTAGGAGAATTATTTCCCTAATACTTTTGGTCATGACCTACCCTTATTCGAACATGTTATATCTCGATTTGTCTCATGTTATATCTCGATTCGAGATTGGTTTGAATTAAAAGCTTTAACGTAAATGCACGTTTTGGAATTAAATGAGATAAGTGCCTTTGTGCACATAATTAATATACCTTCGGGCGAGAAGTACAACGTGAAATCCGCCGAGACTCTTGTCTAAAGTAAGTCTCCTTTCCAATCTAGATTCGCATTATGCAGTGAGGTTGGTCGAGGACGCAAATATTCAAGTAGTCGTTTTCAAAACTTTGATGTGATAAATGTTCCCAAACAAATACATATAATTCCCATAAGACTCAATTCCATTGGAGTCTTCTATTGAATCATGCATTCTCTTCTGTTTCAGTAGGAGTATAGTAGTCATATACCGTTTACCGAGTTTTATTCGACAAACCAGGGTAGTGACTATATACGATTACAAGAACCATTTTGTATTTCACCATTGCATAGTCTTTCATTAGACTGTCATCCGTCCTATACGGCGCATCAGGTCCTTCTTACAAGAGTGGAGAAGCCGAATATCGACATTGAAGGCAGTTGATGTTTTGTGATTTTGATTTGCAATAAGGTTGAAGATCATGAAATTAGATTTTAGGTTTATAACCTATTATGTAATTTTAGCATTTTATGTAAGTCTTCCGCTACTATCTTTAATATTTGTTATGGTTTTCCGCAATGTCATTGTAAGACATTTTGGATTAATTTATGATTGATTCGTATTATTTTGTATTTGTGATCAATATTGTAAGGATTGGCCGATTTCGGAACGGCATTCCGAGGTCAATGACGGTCATATTCATAAGGTAAATTTAGGGGTGTTACAGAATTGGTGTCTCGTCTTCACTTTTCTTGCGGACTTTGCTCCTTGGCCTCATCTGAGAGACGAAAACGATCTCGAAACATGGGTTATCTCCCGACAAGGTGGCTTATTTCCTTTACTATTTACTTCTTATCAGATTTGTTTGTTTGGATGACTAATTGTGTATTTATATGCATTCTGAACTCTGATTGCTTTACTTTGCCGATTAGTCTTAATCTGTACTTGAACCCCATATTTTTCTGATTGTTTTGGCTTTGCTGATTTGTGTCCATCCGAACTTTAGCCCCATTTTTTTTTTTTAAATAGGAATACATACTCTCTACTCTCATTGCTTTGAAACTGACCATGATTTGATTTTGAACCTTGGTGCTCATTAAATTACAAATGTTTAGTGTTGACCACATAAGAATTTAAAGGGGATATCTATGAAATTATTTACTTGAGTGATAGTGAATAATCTTCTATCCTTCAATGTGTTTGAACATACTTTAATCTTTTTTGTTCCCTTCAGTAAAGGATCCGCCTTTATGATGAAAAACGATAAAGGTTTAGTTCTTGCTTTTTCTAGCAGACCCCTATTGGTTGACTCCTTTGGAATGAAACTGCTTTGACAAGAATTTTTTACCCTTTTTTACTAGATTGTTTTTGAACTCCTTATGTGACTTTGATCAAGTCATCAAAACTTGACAACTTCATCCACATTTTTCAACTCTAATCGAGTTTGATCATTTTTTATATGACCCGTTCGCGTTGAGATGCACTCTTTGGATGATGGAGCTTTTCTAGGTGGTGGATCGAGTTATAGCTTCGGGCAAGGTCAAGAATGATCATCCTTCCAGCGGCGTAGTTTTTTTTTTTTTTTTTTTTTAATGAGGAAAGAATTAGACGGGGCCTAGCAACGATACAAGGTCCGGCCTAGAGCATCCATTTGGATGAGAACGCGAAGTTCTGGGTTTGATTCCAAGACAAATCTCGAAGGTGAGAAGCTGAGTTTAACAATTTGATCAGCAGAGCGGTTCACCTCCCGAAAAACATGTCTTATACGGACTTCCTGAAAAGAACGGAGATCGATAAGGATATCAGCGATGACCATTTCAATTTCCCAAGGGCAAGTCCAAGTGCCTAAAATGGAGTTGATAAGGCACAAATTGTCCCCTTCGATTTTGATTTTATTAAGACGAAGGGAAACAACTGTTTTGATATTGTTTTTCAGGGCTAGGATTTCTGCCATTAGGACGGAGAGGCATCCGTATTGTTTGTTGGACATATGGATTGTTTCAGTATATTCATTTCTGATGATGAAACCCGTACCTGTTTTACCATTTGGTATTTTCGTACCATCAAAATTTATTTTGCAAAATCCTGGTTTTGGTTTATCCCATTTAATGTTTTTAGTCTTCCGTCTACTTGTTGGGTTGGGTTTTTTAGTTGTTGTTTCATCTGTATCTGATACCTTGGTTTTATTCCAATTCTGGATTAGGGTTTTGATGTATATTGTGAGATCTTTGATTTTGTCCGGGTTAGGTGTTTGGAAGATTACTTGGTTTCTATTGATCCAAGTGCCCCACCAGGTGGTAGCAAGACAAACCCATTCATTTTTAGTAAGTACGGACTGCAGTTCACGGATTAAGTCGATAGATTTTTTGTTATTAGTATTTACTCTTCTAATGATGAAATCAATAGGAAGATTTTGTTTCTTGATTTGTTCCAGCGTATTGGGGAACTTGAATAAGAAGTGGTTTAGGTCTTCGTGCGGATTATTGCACGCGTCACATGCTAGAGGGATTGAGACATGTTTTTGTGACAGCCTAGCTTTCGTAGGTAGGCCATCATGACATATTTTCCATAAGAAATTCTTCACTTTTGGGTAGGTATCAAGTTTCCAAACCCATGATAGGTCATTAGTAGGAGGGTTTGTTTGTTTGGTTATTAATTCAAAGGCTGTTTTAGTAGAGAACCATCCAGATTTATTTGGAGCCCAATAGAGTCGATCGGGGATGTTGTTATGAGGTATTTGGATATTGTTAATAAACTCAACAACTTTATCTTGAAGCACAACTTTTAGTTTAGGAATGTCTCATTCTTTGTTAGTGATGAAATCACTCACTTTGCTTTGGTCATCAAAGTAAATGTTTGGGAGACTGTAGTCTTTAAGGGTAAAATTGGGAGTCCATGGGTCCACCCAAAAGTTGATAGAGTGGCCATCGCCAATGAGCCATTGCAGACCAACTTTGAAGTCATTGCGAAGCTTGAGGAGGTGACCCCATTGTCAAGAATGGTTCGTTTTCCTAGTATAGTTAAGAATATTATCATTTTTGAGATATTTTTATTTGATGATTTTGACCCAAATGTTATTTGGTTCTGCAAATATTTTCCAAATGAGTTTCATTTGAAGAGCTTTGTTCATGTCTTCCGTTTTACGGATTCCTATTCCTCTATTTGCTGTATTTTTGCAAATTTTATCCCACCCGATAAGTGGTTTAAATGATGGATCTTTGTTCCATAAGAAATTTCTATTAGCTTTATCCAGTTTTTGGTGTAGGGAAGCTGGTAGCATAAAGCATTGCATGATGTAATTAGGTTTCATGGCTAAGTTTGCTTTGATAAGGGTAGCTCTTCCCTCAAGGGAAAAGGGAGCTAGCTTTCCATTTGGAAAGTTGATAATTTGTTGCAATAATAGTGTCTTGGAAGGTATTTTGATTAACTTTCCCATTTATGATAGGACATCGAGATATTTGTCTAGTGAGACTGAACTGGGAATATTTAGTATTGATTGGATCAAAAATTTGGTATTGTTCGAAGTATTGGGTGTTGTGTAATATCCCTCAATTTTTAGTAAGGATATTCGGGTAATTTTTCCCAACCTTCACTAATTAATTATTTCGCTTTCAGTGAAGTTCGGATTTTTCTGAGATAACCATGACATCCGTATTAATTCCTTGAGTGGTATAAAATACATTTAATGTATTTTCGGGACTTAGAATATTTGTTTGGAGACAAACAGATAATTCCCGGGTTAAATACCCATCCTCATTTTAATATTTTAAAACCCCACTCCGAGCCTCTCCCAGCATGCTCACCTCGAGCCACGTGCTGTCGAAAGCCCTCCCCGGATTTGCGCCGGATTTGTCACCGCTCGAGCTCCGTGTTTGTCGGACATTTGTCCCCTGTTCTTGGCTATATATGGAGCTGGATGATGGAGAGGCTAAAGACACACGAGACCTCCTCTGTTCCTCGCTGGAGCTGCCGCCTCCCCTGCTCTGTTTTCACCTTCTCCCTCTCGGTTGTCCTTCCCGCTGGCGACCCGAGATCCGGCGAGCTCGACCAGCCCAGCCAACGGTCCCTTCTTCCCCGGCGAGCCGCGGCCAGCTTCGGTGTGAGGCCGCTGAGGTGCCGTGTTGCTGCCGTCGATCCGCGCCAGTGGAGTGGTGCTGCTGAGTTGCGCCTCCGGAGCCGCCACTGCTGGCTGTTGCTGGTGGTCGCTACCCCCGGCGTCGACGAGAACCTTCCCGGCGTGTCCATGGTGGAAGCCAAGCTCCCTGGGTTGATCGGTTTGGTTGCTGCATATGTTACGTGATTTGGGTGAGGGAGAGGTTGAAGATGAACAGTGTCGGGTGGGCCCCTTTCCTTTGTTTTGTTCTGATGGGCCGAAGGCCCATTTAGCCATCCAGTCCAAATTCAACCCGAAATTATTCGAGCGGTATAATTTCGAATCCCTTTCGTCCGTATTTTTTTAAGGAAAATTTAATAAATTATTTTATGATTTAATATCATAAAAATTTATTAAGTATAATTCCTTAAATTCGTCCAGTCAAATTAATTGATAGATAATTAAATTGTCAGTTAGAACGTGATTTGCGGGATCGCGTGTGGACTCGTTTTCTGGTAGAAATATTCTGAAGCTTAAGCCATATCCTCGGAAAGGATAGTTTCGGTAGTCGTCTCGTCCAGATTCATCGCCGAATCTATTCCAAACAAGTGGCGGTTCGCTCTTGCTCATCGTTCCATATTTACATTAATTATCAGTTGTTTATCTGAGTAATTAATTTGGAATGATTATTGTGTTCATCTGGAAACGGTTTTGTTAACTGTTTTGGAAAACTAAAATATGATATTATAATAGGTTGTATATCTGTTAGAACAACGCTATTATATATATATATGTGTGTGAATTAATACAAATATTATAATATGTTGTATATTGTTAGAACAACGCTATTTTATCTGTAACGGGCCTTGAGGGCATTGTTATGAGTTATTGTTGTGTTGAACTGTTTAGTTAGCACGAGTATTCATAGGAACGCTACTGTGTATCTCATTGCGAGTGCTAGTCGTTTCTTGATAACCTGGTGGTTAGGATTTAGTTCCTACCATCCTTCTCTAATGCCGTTTGTAGGGATTTAGTTCCCGACTCTGCCTTGAGGGATTTAGTTCCCGCGGGATTTAGTTCCCGATTCGACTCTTGGGATTTAGTTCCCGAGTCAACTCCGCTCTTAGGGATTTAGTTCCCGCGAGACTTAGTTCTCGATTCGACTCTTGGGATTTAGTTCCCGAGTCAACTCCGTCCATGGATTTAGTTCCCGACGGTATCTCTTTATCCCGATGGATGATTTAAAAGCCTATAACATGATGTGCGTTTTGGAATTAAATAAGATAAAGTGCCCGAGTACACATAATTAATATACCTTTGGCGAGTAGTGCAGCTAAGTTATAGTGCAGCTAGGAAAACTCGTCTCGACTTTGATCATAGTACGTTCTCTTTCCAATCTGGATTCGCTGTATGCGATGAGGTTGGTCGTGAACCGAAGCATCTCAGTCAACTTTTAAATCATTGTTGTATGATCATGTAATCATTCCAGATTTGTCATATTTCCTTAAAGACTCAATCTCTTGGACTCTCTTTTCGAGTCGATTTCTGTGAAGATGAAGTCTTCCAGAATCTTCTCTCATGCATACCTCTTGTTGTTATTCCGTGAAAGTGCCGGGTTATGTATCGTCCCTTCGGTTATTATTCGAGGGACAATGATAGTAAACGGTTACGATCACTCGAACACTCTGCTTTTTACCCTTGCTAGTCTATTCAAGTAGACTAACCCACGAACATTGTTCTCCGCATGTGGGCTGGTGTCATCCGTTCGATTCGGCACATCAGATAGAGTGAAGATATGAGGAGACTAGATTGACTATGAAGACGATGGTTGTTTTTGGATGTTTTAATAATTGCTTTTAATCAGGTTGAGATCCTTGGGCAGGTGATCATCACGATCACAACCCCGTTTGTAAAATCTTTTATTTGTCTTCCGCTGTACTTTGTTTAAACTCTGTATTTGTCCTATTCGGGATTGGGATGTAATCCCGTAACTCATGTTTCATTTGATTGATGTTTTGATTTGGATACTTTGATCATTATGTATCATTGTATGCCTTAAATTGTATTTGATCCGGTAAAGCCTTGGGTGATCTCGGTAAGGAACACTGGGGTCACTGGCGGTAATACCTTTCCAGATGGGTTAAGATTTGGGGGTGTTACATGTTGTTTGAAATGCCGACTTATGGTAATTTACACATTGCCCCGATATGGAGCAGTAATCTTCGATTATTGTCTTAACCTTTTGGCAAGATGTTTGGTTTGCTTTAGCAAAAATGAGAGTATCATCAGCAAAGGCCAGGAAGGGGATATTAGTGCCCAATCGACTGATTTTAAAGCCTAGTTGTTTGGTGTTAGAGTTGGCTTCATGTTGAAGTTGCCTATCTAGGACTTCAGCACCTAAGATAAAGAGAAAAAGGGATAGGGGATCACCCTGTCGAAGTCCTCTTTTAGGGAAAAAGATGTCGGTTGGTCCGTTGTTTACTAGTACTGAGAAAGAGACGATTTCGATGCACTCTTTAATCCAAGCAACGAAAGTTGGAGAGAAGCCAAATTTGTTGAGTACATTCAGAATGAACTCCCATTCTATTTTGTCGTAAGCTTTTTCCATATCCAGTTTAATAGCAATCCATCCTTCTTTTCCTTTCTTAGCCCGAAAGGAGTGAAAAATTTCATGTGCTATTAGGATATTGTCTTGTATGGCACGATCTGCAACAAAGGCACCTTGTAGGGGGTGGATGAGCTTATTTAAAACGGGCTTTAACCTTTCTGTTAAGATTTTAGAGATGGCCTTATAAATTGTGGAACAAAGGCTAATCGGTCGGTAATGGTTTGTTGAGTTGGGATTATCACACTTGGGTATTAGAGTGATGAAGGTGTGGTTTATTTGTTTGAGAAGCTTACCTGAATGAAAGAAGCTTTTAATCGCTTTAGTGACGAGTGGTCCAACAATGTGCTAATATTTGTGGTAGAACAGAGCGGACATTCCATCTGGTCTTGGTGATTTATCACTGCCAATGTTGAAGATAGCGTTCTTGACTTTCTCATTTGTCACATTCCTTGTCAGAGATAAGTTATCCTGGTCCGTGACCTCTTTGGTTATGTTTCCAAGCAACTTGTGAAGGTTGTGATTATTAATTGTTCCCTTTTTAATTTTTTTTTCGAAATCTGAGTGGATTTCATTTCTTATATTTTCAAGACCAATAATGATCGTTCCTTCTTGAGTTCTAATCTCACGTATGATTTTACGGCTTCTTTTTCCATTCGCGATGCGATGGACGTAGTTTGTATTTGTATCAATAGATTTAGTATGCTTGATTTTGGCTCTCTGACTCCAGTATTTTTTGTGAAAGGAGAGTATACATTCCTTTTTGTTGATAAGTCTATTTTGTTTGTTAATTAAGGTTTGATTTGTGTTAGAAATGATTTCTTTTTGGATCTCTAATAGCTCCAATTCAGTTTCTTTGATTTGGTTGAAGATGTTGCCAAATGTGGTTTTATTCCACTTTTTGGTAGAGAGTTTAAGAGCAAAGGTTTTTTTAACAAGATTGAACATGTGGGAACCTTGGGATTCAATTCGCCATGCTTGTTTAACTAAGTTTTCGAAGTCTTTTCTAGTTGTCCACATTCTTTCAAATTTGAAAGGTTGTGCCTTTATAGGGTTAGGATTTTCAAGCTCCATCGAGATGGGGCAGTGATCCGATGAAGTAAATGCATGATTTTTGGTAAAAATGCTAGGAAACCATTGGATGATTTGGTCGTGAACAAGGACCCGGTCTAATTTCTCATAAATATTGTTAATTCCAGTATGATTTTTACGCCAGGTGAATTCACCTCCTTTAGTGGGGATATTAAGGAGGTCACAACTATTTCTAAAGTTGTGAAGTCTTTCGAATCTTGAGTAGATATTACTGCTGCCACCTTTTTTTTCCAGGGGAGACTCAATTTCATTGAGATCGCCAATGACGATGCACGGTAAATGGGTTTGGGAGATAAAGTTAGTAAGTGTGTTCCAGAATTCATTTTTTTCCTTCTCTTTTGGAGGCGCATAAGAGAAAATTATCATGATAGTGTAATTTTTATCAATGATTTTATATTTGATTGCTATAAATCTTTTGTCGATATGAGCTAGTTTGCAAATTTCATTATAGAATTGGTATGATTTCCACATGACGCATATTCCACCAGAGAAACCCAAAGTAGGCGAAGAGTGGATGGTGACAAACCCGACTTTAAGCCAGAGACTTTTAATAGGTTCTTGGTTAGTTCTTGTTTCAACAAGTGCCATGATTTGGATTTTCTCAATTTTGCATAAAGCATCAATATCAGTCCATAGGTTTTTACGACCAATACCTCGACAATTCCAGAGGCATATCTTCATAAAAACCTAGGGAAGGATTTTGCAAGTGAAGTTGGTCTTGCCATAGTAAGGTTCTTATTGTTATAAATTTGGTACCTCTTGGTTCCCTTTTTTTTTCCTTAGCTTCCCAATAGGTGTGTTCATTGTGGTTTTGGTATGTTAGTTTACCTAGGTTATTAAACCAAACCTTTGTTCCGAAATAAAAGGCATAGAGATTTACACTAGTATTTGTTGTTGAGATTGATGTCATGCAAATTCCATGTTTTTTTTGTTGGTGTTTTACAATTGGAAACTGAAAAATTAGTATGTTGAGATAGAAGACAGCATCTGTTATAAGTAGATACTTCCCAGTAATAATTCAGGATGCTATAGTTATACATGTCATTAAAGGCAAATGGGGTCGTATGTTTATATGAGCCGTTAAAGGCATAGTCATATTTTGGTAATGATGAGTCAGGACTACTGTTGTAGGAGGTTGTGTTGATTTTGTCATAGTTAATCGGTTTTGTGTTTTTTGGTAGCTGGTCAGTGTTATCATCTATGGAAGATGATTTTCTGACAGAGTTGATAACAACATGGGAGGGGGTTGGTTTAGATGCTTGTGAAGCATCTTGAGTTTGTTTCTTTTTTAAAGATTTTGCATACTTAGATATGAAAAATAGTTCACAATGTACAGGACACAGACTCAAGCAGTGATGTGTAACTACATTAATCATACCCCGAGTTTCCTTTGGAAAATCCCAAACTTGAAACCTTGGTATTCCCCAAATAGAGATCTCAGTGTAATGAACTGTCATAGTTGCTTCATCTTTTATTGCGAAAGAAACAGGTTCCAGAGCATATATTTGTGGGTAAGGAGGTGAATCCTGCAGGGGCCTCCAGAAGATTGTTGAAGGAGGAAGCATTTTATTGTAGTTTGATTCCCCAAAAATTTTGAGCAACTGATTCGCAATTTGTAGGTACCTATTAAGGTACCAAGACATGTTTTTCCAAATAGGTGAGGAAGCATAGAAGTTATCCATCATAGTAATATAGAGTTTTAAATCCAGAAGTGATACATTTTGAGTAGTCAAATAGTCAAGCAGAGACCAATTTAACTTAGTAAAGTGGAAGTTGATCCAGAATGTGAGTAACATGAAAATCCGACTGGTCTTAGCAAGCTGGATGACCATGATATTTTTTGATTTTCCAAAAGTATCAGCAATTGGGGTTGGGCCCTTGCTGTTGTTCATAGTATTATTATCGTCCAGCAAAGCAGAACTAGTATACATGTTTATAACAACAATAGAGTTTCTGAAGTTTGCTTGTGAAGCATTTTTTGTTGGTGTTTCAGAATAAAGCAACATAGGGTAAGAGGATTGCACACAATCATCACAAAAAAAACACGGATAATCATAGCTATTCTCATTAGAGATATGAAGGAAGAGATTGTAGTTAATAAACTTGCTAAGGTAGGTGATAGGTGTTATTTCATACACCTTTTCTAGCATCTATTAGCATGATTTGGAGGAGTTTTGGATGTGTTTTGGTGCTAAGTCTGCAATCCAGATGTTATGGAGAGAAGTGAAGAAATCCAAGGATTTGCAGCTTAGATGGAGTTTAGAGATGAAGATGGAGCTGTTGGAGTATTTATGGAGAAGGCTACCAACACTTGGTAGTATTTGGAGAGCAGCAGAAGAAGAGAAGAAGACGAGAGCTGAAGTCTGGAGTTCACCGCCCCGCGTCAGCAATGCCGCGGCCCGGCGATGACTCCCAGTGAAGGATGGAGCCCGCGTGAGAGGAAGCCACCGCCCATCGGTGGAGAGTTCGACGCCCCGCGGTGGATCTTCACCGCCCCGCGGTGGCTGCGCTTAATGACCTCGCGACCAGAGTTATTTTATTTTACTTTATTTCCTTTTATGCATTAGTCAGATTTCCTTTATTTTATTATTTTATTTCCTTGTAAGATATGGTTTGTGATCTTGGGGATTTAGGTTAACTCTATTTAACCTCTTTTCCCACAACCTCCAAATCATTATCATCATCATCAGACGCACTATTGTTTCAGACGTAGTTTTCTAATTAGAGTTTTTCATCCCCTTTGATGGAGAGCTAACTTCCCTTTGTTCTGTTAGACGATTGAAGCAGTACAATTGATGTGTTTGTGAGATTTCTATTCCTTGTTCTTATCCTTATAAGTGTTGGATTGATTCTCTTGATTATATCAAACTTGATTTCTTGTTGTTCTGCTTAGCCTGATCACCTAGGTTGAATGCTTGTTATCAATTGCTAGGATTGCATATAGGGGTTCCGAGTGCATATCTAGTGGAAAATACAATTGTGCATATAGGGGTTCCAAGCGTACAATTGTGTGTGAGAATCAATTGCATGTTAAGTAGGGGAGTGAGTACTTATACGTCTTTCTACTTGCATGTATCCTATATCCTTGTGTGCATTGCTATTGCTGTGTTGGCGCTAAAGTACGCTGACAACTGTGAGAATCAGTTATACTTTATCATTGGCATAGTGATAAGTCTATTGACAACTGTGAGAATCAATAGTACTTACGAGCAGGGTGGGAACGACTATAAGGATAAATAAACGAACTTGGACAAAATAGATTTCAGTGATCAAACTCTATCTTTGTACTGTGGATTTCGCTCTAACAGGACTACTTTCCCTCATATTATTTTCTCGATTTTACTCAATCTACTTGCTTGCTTGCTTTGTTTGCTCTCTTGATTACAAAACCCCCCCAGTTACTTGTTACTTGTCATTTACGATTGCATACTACATCATACCTTCTCTGTGGGATTCGACCCTTACTTGTCTGCTATACTCTGTTTAGTAGGTTGGTTAGGATAATTACTTTGATAAGGCTAATCAATGACATTTTCTTGTGCATCTTTAGCCTCCGTCAGTAGGTTAAGGTTCTGTTAAGAGAAATCAATTTACAGCAATTATAATGGTAATAGACACTCAGTGGGAGGCAAAGATGAAGAAGAAACAAGGTTAGAGTACACCTGTAGGTATTTGTAACACCACAAATCCAAGCAGAGCAGTCCAACAAGCTCAGTGTCATGGAAGAACCACAAAGAAGATGAGGTGTTTGTAACCTTTTGCAGAGACAGATCAGATGATAGGCAAACTGCGTCATCTTAGATGGCCACCACATAACACCATAGTCACGCCAAGGAAGGATCCACCACCAAAAAATCCAACGGCTCCACTAAAATTGACACGGGGAGGAGAGTTGATTCGAGAGGGCAAGGAGAGACCCCCAAGCGACCCCGTCTTTCTCATTCAACTTAGGGAGGCCGAACCGCTTCATGGGAAGAGCCGACGAAATGGGTTTAGCAATTTTTATCCTTTGAAGTTCCCAGATCTTTGAGATGAAGGGACAAGTAGGAGAAAGAGAGACTCCATGGTTGCGTGTAGCAGCAAGGACCCGAGGAAGAGGATCTTCAGAGAGCCAATGGTTGAATTTTTTTGGGAGATTGTGGATCTCGTATTTGGGTTTTTTCGATCCATGGGATCTGGAAAAGGGCAGGGAAAGCTCTCGGTTACGGTTGACGGCACGAGCCCAGAGAGAAGAAACTCCATAGAGCCAAAGCTTGCATTTTTTCTTGGGGTAAGGAGGTTTCGCAGACACCTCTGAAGAGGATATTTGGATCTGGTGTTTAGGGTTGGTCAATTCATGGAGTTTGGGTGCAAGAGAGGACCGCTGAAGCGGAGCCGTTGCTAGTGGTTGTTGATCGGAGACCTTGCTCATGGGTGGGAGGAGGGTGCAGGTGGCGGCTGGGCAAGGGGTGGGAGAAGAAGAAGGGGAAATTGTTAGGGTTTGCAGAGAGTTTTTATAGATATTGGTTGTTTTCCCGGCGGTGTAGCGTTTGTTTGTGTTTAACTCACCTCATCTCTGGGTTCTTTTGCTTTTTCTCCTGCTAGATTGCATCTCCGTTGTTGTTGTGTTTCTTCTCTTTGATTGTTGGTGTATTGTCGATCAATCTAGTTGTTGAATTCTTTGTCATTTCGAAATTGCATTGCATGTTTATCTATAACTTCGAATTCTTACATTATCAAAAAAAATGCTAGTAAGTTTAACTAGTCAACCAATATCTTTAACTAATTAAAAATAAATAATAATCTACTATATAATAACTAAAGCAGAATGACGGCTGAGCAGCACGTGCCCCGAGATTAATCCCGTGTTTGTCGCTGCCACGTGTCACCGCTGAATTAATTTTGACACGTGTCATCAGTCCAGTTAATGTGGTTATTTTTTTAAAAATCTTTCTTTCTGACATATTTTTGCAGAGAATATCTATGTACGTATTTTTTTATGTATGCTTAATCTTTCCAAAAAAAAGAAGCAAATAAAATTACGAGCTACGTTGTAATTGAATAAAATCCAATATTTGAGAATTAAACAAAAAAAAAATTGTTTTAAATGCTTTTTCAAACCTGTTTTACGATAAATATTGGATTCACAGTAACATAGAACATACCGAAAAAAAAATGACATAGCCTGCACGACATTAAAACAGAAAACCAACCCCAAATATGACAAAACAATACACAAAACCTGCACACATATTACAAAACCGCATAAAAGACATGAACCTAAATATGAAGCATACAAAAATTACATAAGCATTACAGAAATGCAGCAAAACTCTTAACACAAAACCAACCACAAATATTACAAAACAATGCACAAACCCTGCACAGAAATGACAAAATCGCATACACACTGATTGAATAATTTTTGCAAATCATAACTTTTGCAAATCATAACATATCCATAAAAAGTGTGCTTTCTCTGTTTCCCAATGTCAGAAATTCTACAAATCATAACATATCCATAAAAAGCAACACTGATTACAAGATCTGAACAAAAAAGTCAAAATATATTATAGAATCATTATCAGCCGTCCAAAATAGTTATGTACAAAATTAAAAAGATTACTACGAAGATATGATATAGAAAAATATGTGCATTCCAAAAATTACAAAATAAACATGATTTGTTCTACCGAAACTTCTAATACAAGACTACATCTCTTTCACATATTCCTCTATAAATGTAGACCTTCTAAGTTATTTCATAAGATTAACTACAGCAGAAAACAGACATTTAAGAGGTAATGCTTAACTAAAGCAGAACTCAGTTATTTCATTTGTAATGCATATACCATTTCAAACATAATGTGATACCCCGTAATTTTGTAAGGCTATTTTGGGAATTATGGATTTTTCCCGAGCGCCAGTTTGGTACGTTGGATTTAATTCTGAAGGTTTGAGACATTCTGTAATGTGCTCTGTATCTGTAATATTTTTCTCAGTGAAGAATGATACAGTCGAGATGTTTTGGAAGTTCGTACTCGTTCGTGTACGACTTTTGTTAACGCGGATTAAGATTGGTATAAGTTTATTGCCCAAGAGTTGTTATCTAATGGGCAATAGTACAAGATTCTTTATCCAAAGGTTTTTGTCCAAGAGCCATTGTCCAAGGGGCAAAAGGGTTTAGATATTGTCCAAGAGGCAAGGAACCCTAATTTCTTCTATAAATAGAGGTGTTGGGTGAGGGTGGAAGAGGGTGCGAAAGACGCGGAAGCGCTCTCAAATTCTCGACTCTAAAAAACGCTCTCAAAGAAAACGCTCTCTCTGGGAAGGCTCGTGGATCGTTGGAGGCTCGTTTGGTGTCGTTTCCGGTGGCCAAGTGAAGCCTTGGAGACCCTCGGATGCCTAGAAGCAAAGCAAGGCAAAAGACGAGCCAAATCGAGCTTCGCGAGTAAGATTTCCCCTCGTATTTTCAGTTTCTGTTCAGCGACGGCGACCGCCGCCAGGGAGACGGCGCCCGCCGCTAGGAACGGCGCCCGCCATGAAGAACGGCGCCCGCCGTGGTGAGGTTGCCCAGCCGCTGTGATTTGTGGCCAAGGAGCGACGCCCACCGTGGATGAGCGGCGCCCACCGTGCTTGAGGCGGCGCCCGTCGTATTTAAGGCGGCGCTCGCCGTGATTGTTGTGGCGCCCGCCGTGAAGTGTTGGTGGCCGTGGTTGTTGGTGTTGGCTTCTGTAGCCTTCGTTCGGGTTTCGTTTCCTTCGATTCATTTCATTCTTTCGTAGATCGGTATTGTTGTTTGTCGAATCTAACTTAGGGTTTCTGTATGGGTCGATCCGAAGGTACCAGAGTTGGCAGATTCGTCTCTGTGTCGAGCCCGGAATCCCGTCGTTAGACTTCGTTCAAACTCTGCGGATTAAGGCAAGTGGCGGTTCGCTCTTGCTCATCGTTCCATATTTACATTAATTATCAGTAGTTTATCTGAGTAATTATTTTGTAATGATTATTGTGTTCATCTGGAAACGGTTTTGTTAACTGTTTTGGAAAACTAAAATATGATATTATAATAGGTTGTATATCTGTTAGAGCAACGCTATTATATATATATGTGAATTAATACAGATATTATAATAGGTTGTATATCTGTTAGAACAACGCTATTTTATCTGTAACTGGCCATGAGGGCATTGATGTGAATTATTACTGTATTTGTAACTGTTTAGTTAGAACGAGTATTCGTAGGAACGCTACTGTGTATCTCAATGCGAGTACTAGTCATTTCTTGATAACCTGGTGGTTTGGATTTAGTTCCTACCATCCTTTTCAGGGTTTGTGCACACAGCTGGTGCCGCTTGTAGGGATTTAGTTCCCAATTCCGTTATTAGGGATTTAGTTCCCGAGGGATTTAGTTTCCGAACCGACTTTAGGGATTTAGTTCCTGAGTCAACTCCGTCCATGGATTTAGTTCCCGACGGTATCTCTTTATCCTGATGGATAAGATGATTTAAAAGCTTATAACGTGATGTGGGTTTTGGAATTAAATAAGATAAAGTGCCCGAGTGCACATAATTAATATACCTTTGGCGAGTAGTGCATCTAAGTAAATAGTGCAGCTAGGAAAGCTCGTCTCGACTTTTGATCAGAGTACATTCTCTTTCCAATCTGGATTCGCTGTAAGCGATGAGGTTGGTCATGAACCGAAATATCTAAGCCAGCCTTTAAATCACTGATGTGTAATTCTGTTAAACGTTCCAGATTTGTCATATTTCCTTAAAGACTCAATCTCTTGGAGTCTCTTTTCGGGTCGATTTCTGTGAAGATTAAGTCTTCCAGAATCTTCTCTTGTGTATACCTCTTGTTGTTATTCCGTGAAAGTGTCGGGTTATGTATCGTCCCTTCGGTTATTATTCGAGGGACAATGATAGTAAACGGTTACGATCACTCGAACCACTCTGCTTTTTACCCTTGCTAGTCTATTCAAGTAGACTAACCCACGAACTTTGTTCTCTGCATGTGGACTGGTGTCATCCGTTCGATTCGGCACATCAGATAGAGCGAAGAGATGAGGAGACTAGATTGACTATGAAGACGACGGTTGTTTTAATAATTTCTTTTAATCAGGTTGAGATCCTTGGGCAGGTGATCATTACGATCACAACCCTTTTTGTAATATCTTTTAAAAGACTTCCGCTGTACTTTGTTTAAAGACTTTCGCTGTACTTTGTTTAAACTCTGTGTTTGGCCTATTCGGGATTGGGTTGTAATCTTGTAACTCATGTTTCATTTGATTGATGTTTTGATTTGAATACTTTGATCATTGTGTATCAATTGTATTCCATGAATTGTATTTAAACCGGTAAAGCCTTGGGTGATCTCGATAAGGAACACTGGGGTCACTGGCGGTAATACCTTTCCAAATGGGTTAAGATTTGGGGGTGTTACACATAACTTCAGTGTCTGTTTTGCAGGGATTCAGATTTAACATTTCAAACAGAACTGATATTTTTATTCAGGAAATCCACAACTCAGTTACAAGGTAATAATTCAGAACCTATGTGCAACATCGAATATCTAATTTTTATCCTTTCATTCACTCTACTCTATGCAATATTGAATATCTATTTGTCATGTTCATCTCAATGTTAGACATATAGAGATAGATAGAGATAGATAGATAGATACATAGAGAGAGAGAGAGAGAGAGAGAGAGAGAGAGAGAGAGAGAGAGAGAGAGAGAGAGAGAGAGAGAGAGAGAGAGAGAGAGAGAGAGAGAGAGAGAGAGAGAGAGATTCTGCTTACATTTATCGTCTTTGGAGCTTGCTAGAACATCCACCCATTCCATATCTCTTCACCAACCTCCAGATCTGCTCATATGAAATAAATTATTTCAGTTTTTTTAGAGATTGATGAACTAGGACATAAATCAAACAAAGGATCTGTAGACACACACACACACACACACACACACACACACACACACACACACACACACACACACACACACACACACACACACACACACACACACACACACACACACACACACACACACACACACACACACACACACACACACACACACACACACACACACACACACACACAGAGAGATAGATAGATAGATAGAGAGAGAGAGAGAGAGAGAGAGAGAGAGAGAGAGAGAGAGAGATCGTGATTACATTTATCACTTTGGATCTGTGGAGGACATCCTCCTTCCATATCTCTTCCCAACCTCCAGACATCCTCATAAAGGAAAAAAATGAAACGAAAAGGATATGTTATGGAAGAGATGATTTACAGTAAAGAGAAAAGGGTGTGTGGTGATTTTATCAAAGGGTTTGTGTTGATTTACAGTAAAGAGAAATGTTTTGTGATGATTTACAGTAAAGAGAAAGGGTTTTGATATTACATAATTCATAGAAATGAAATATAGATTGCACTATTTTCCGTGTGTTAGATTGAGGCATGATTACAAGTTTATACAGAATCTGCACAACTAGCCACTATATTACCGTTTTCTTTCTTTAATGAGGATGCATGATTACCTTAAAGTTTGTGCATAATATGCTCAGAGAGGGTATTAGATTAGTCCTTTTGCCGATGAAACTAATAACGCCTCCGAGCATATTCTGCACAAACTAAATAATACCCTCTCTATTTACAAGACTGTAATTTATAAAATTCTTCTGTCTATTTACATATTTCTATATCCTTTTAAAAATATGTCTTTCATACATACATTGCAACATATATTCCAATATTGATAATTTTCATTAGTATATGATTATAGAATTTCAAATTCAATATCATACTTGCACAAATAGAAATAGACAGATAAGGAAATAAAACATTAGATGATATAAGATTAAACACATTATAGTATATTTGTTTAGGTGTTCATTGTTTGTCACAAATCAATTTTTAATTGAATAGAAAACAATCAAGTATTTTCAAATGAATGGGTTGCTAGAGATGTAGACAAATAGATATATAGACAAAGAGAGCTTACGTTTTGATTCCTTGATGAGGGTTGGGATATTGCCATAAACTTCTTTAATGTGCAATCCTCACCAACCTCCAAATCTCGACACCGGAGCAAAATATATAATTAATATGAGATTGTAGTGAACCAGGACATAAACACCCCTGAGATCTGAATTTGAATGTTATTTTACATATGTATTCCCACAAAACGAGTAGGCTGAACAAGTCGGTGCAGAATATGCTCGGAGAGGGTATTAGAAGAGTCCGTCGGTCATTCTAACAACCTATCCGAGCATACTCTGCACCTACTAATGCCCGCTCATTGATATGAGAATGCTCATATATTTTGTACAGTTTTATAACTTTAATATTCTATTTTGTAGTTATGTCAAAAGCTATACAAGAAATAAACGACATTACAGGTGTCCGAGGAAATTATGAGCTTAAGATTCGAGTAATTCGATTATTTAAAGTTCCAAAGAAAGAGGACCCTACCCAATACAATACCACTGAACTAATATTAATGGATGAAAAGGTATTGAATTTAAATTTTATGCAATTTTTTTGTTTTAGTATTTATAAAATGCTGTGCTTAATATTTCCAATTAAATTACATGTATTGATTTCAATTGTTTAATATTGTGTTTCAGGGAGATAAAATCCATGCAGTGATTAAAGAAGGTTTTATGGTTAACTTATCAAATTTAAAGGAAGGAGGTGCATATTTTATGTCAAATTTTGATTTTGGCCTTTATGATATACCTTTTAAATTCACTAATCATAAGTACAAGGTCATATTCTATCGCAACACTACAATTAAGGCATGTTCGTCCATTTCTGTTCCAATTCATGGATTCAAATTTACTGAATTTGAAAAAGTCCTTGACGAGTCATTGTATCAAGAATATCTTTACGGTTAGTTAATGTTTTTCTTTGTCATATAGTAGATTCTGTTAACTAGTATTATTCTTTGCCTATGTATATTTTATTTTTCAAACATTGTATTTGTTTGTGTAGATTTTATTGGGCAATTGATTGGAATAGGAGATAAAATTGTCTCTTTTACTAATCACAACGGGAAAGATGGTAAAAGGATTAATCTTCAATTAATGGATGCCATGTATTAAATATTAACCTTTTTTCTGCAAGTTTTATGTAATTATGTAGACTTAATTTAGTATTTATTAAAACTTATGTATAACTATACTGTTTGATATTGTCTAATTATTTTAGGGATAATGTAATCAATTGTACCCTATGGGATGACTACGCTGAAATCTGTCGTCCATATATTGGCACTTCAAACAAAAGATGGTGGTTGTGATAGTTCAGTTTACCAAGCTTGGGAAATGGAATAATGCACCAAATATCTCAAATGGTTATTATGGCACAAGGATTTATTTTGATGATGACAACATTATTGACATCCATGATTTCAAACAAAGGTATATTCTTAATATGTTCATAATATTGCAGTTTATATTAATTTCGATTAGTATTAATCCTAATTTTGTTTAAATTACAATATATCAAAAAATAAGGTTTCAAAAAGTGGGCATAGTTTTGTACAACTATCAAGTGAGCCGTCATGCAATCATGCAAATATTTTTTTAGATGTGAATTCTAGAAAAACATTGGACGATCTTTACGAACATCTTCAAGAGCATAAAACGGTTAGTTTTTAATTTACAAATTGGATATTGTTTTGTTTTCATGTTGGTATGTTACTATTCAATGTCTTTTATAATTATAAAGGTTCTCCAAGCTGTTACACTTGCAACCATTGATCATATAGAAGATACGTTTGGTTGGTACTACAATTCTTGCAAAAGGTGTAAAGCAAAGTACAACCACAAGAAGGGCAGTTTTGGTGCAAGAAATGTGATACATTGGTGAACTTTGCTATCCCAAGGTAATTGTAATTATTGAATTGAAATGATATGAAAATTGAATGAGGTGAGTACATATTCATATTTGTGCAGATTCTGTGTGCAAGTCAAAGTCAATGTCATTGATGGAACAGGAACTGCTCAATTTACTATATTTGATAGGGAAGTTAGTCAATATTTGAAGAAATCTGTTACAAATATAATTGAGACAAAAGATAAGGTAATTTCTTTTTTTACATTCTGTATATATCATTTAAATTAAATTTTTTTACCACAAACTTACTGATTTAATTATTCATGCTTTTTTTTCAGGACGAGGAAATTACTACCATCCCAAATGATTTAAATGTTTTGTTAAACAAAAAAAATGTTGTTTAGGGTTCTAATTTCACAATAGAACATTAGTAGACTACCATCTCCTTCAGCTTATACAGTGACGAATATGACCGATGATTCCAGTTTAATTGAAAAGTTTGAGCAATGTACTATTGAATCTGAGGTATGCATTCCATTTTTTTTAACTTTATAAATTATTATTACTTACATATTTATGCAATTTACTTTGTGAATAGGATAACATGGAATCATGCAACCTATAGAATGATGTGGTGTCAAAGGTTTCTTCAAATGAAGTTCTAACGCCGCGGAAGCGTGAGTTTATAAACATTGATGAAGAGGAACATTGTAAATCTGATGAAGAGGAGAGTGCAAAATTTGAAGATCTTCCTATATCGTGTCGTGGTGATAACTTAACTTCCAAGAAGAGCATTACGCTTAAGAAAGTGAAGAAGGAGAAGTTCGACTAAATGAGATGATGGTTTCATAAACATTTTTTTCTCTATTAGAAAATTCAAGTACTCTGCTATTTCATATATTTGTTCAGTGAGTTTATGATTTGCTTCAATTGTGGAGTTTTGTGAACTACTAACCCAGAAAATTGCTCAAAGTTATTGATAGTTAAAGGTATTTTTTATGTTTATGTATTTGCTTAAAAAATATCTATTGTGTTTATGTAGATTTAAATAACTTCTACCTTATGTAATATGCTTTAGGTTATTCTGATTTGGGAACATGAGTTGTGGAATTATTATGAACATGAATATTTTAATCTATCTATGATTTACAACTTCTATGCATTTTTTACAGTCAGTATATATGTTTTTGTTTATAGCTGAATCATTTACTTATAAATCATAGGATTTAGTTTACATCTAAACTACTTACTATACTATTTACAATTAAACTTTCTTACAACACTAAAAGTTAGTATAGAAGATATACCTTTAGGTCTTCTTTTGTATAGATTTATAATCCAATTTATCTTTGAGTTCAATCCGAGCTCCCACATGATTCCTATATCATAAACAAATTAGTTAGGTACACCATAAACAAGTAAATCAGTTTAGATTAATTAATTAATTGCTTAAACCATGACCTCATTGTATAGATGAATCATAGCTTTAATTTGATTATTATCAATCAGTTCTGATTTGCTTACACTTTAATTATTAACAATAGTTATGAAATTGACTAAACTATAATAACACAGATTCAGTAAATAAAATGTGATTGTGATAATATAGTATCATTAATTTAATAGTATAAATGTACACTTTTTTAGATCATTTTGGGTTTAGGGTTTAAGGTTTAGGGTTTAAGGTTTAGGGTTTAGGGCTTAGGGTTTATATATTAGGTTTCTGTTTTAGTGTTTATTGTTAGGTCTAATATTAAGTTTTATACTTAATATATAGGTTTAATATTGGGTTTTATACTAAGTATTTAGGGGATGTAACAACTTGATGGATTAGGTTGTATGGTTTAGGTCTTAAAGCTTATGTGTTGTGTTTACTGTTTAGGGTTGAGAGAATAAGGTTGATGGTTTAGGGTTTAAATTTATATATTAGGTTTCTATTTTACTGTTTAGTGTTAGGTCTAATATTACATTTTATACTTCATATATTGATTTTAGTATTAGGTTTTATACTAAATATTTAGGGCTTGTGTTTTAGGGTTGATGGCTTAGGGTATATGTTTTAGGGCTTAGGTTTAGGTTTTAGGGTTTAGGTGTTTAGGCTTTATAATAAATTTTATACATAATATATAGGGTTTAATATCAGGTTTTATATTTAGTATTATGGGTAGTGTATATGGTTTATTGTTACAAGATTAGGGTCTACGGTTACATTTATATATTATGTTTCTATTTTAGGGTTTAGGGTTAGCTCTAATATTAAGTTTTATACTTAATATATAGGGTTTAATATTAGATGTTATAGTATTTAGTGGTTGTGTTTTAGGGTGGATGGATTTGGGTGTAAGGTTTATGTCTTAGGGCTTACACCTTAGGTTTAGGGTTTAGTGATTAGGATTTAGGGTTTAGGGCAAGTTTTATACTTAATATATAGGGTTTACTATTAGGTTTTATACTTGGTATTTAGGGGTTGTGTTTACGGTTTAGGGTTGAGGGAATAGGGTTTAGGGTTTAAATATATACATTAAGGTTTATATTTTGTTTTTAGGGTTTATGTTAATGATTAAGTTTTAGAGTTAATATATAGTGTTTGGTGGTCAGTTTTATACATAGTATTTAGGTATAGTGTGTTTGGTTTAAGGGTTTAGGGTTGTGGGTATTGTGGTTTAGGGTTTATGTTTTCAGTTTGGTGTTTAGGGTTTACTTTTTAGGATTTGGATCAAATATTACCATATATATAATGTATATAGTTCCATAATATATAGTATATATTACATTATTTATAATGTTACAGAAGTATATTATTTACATAATATGGAAACATATGAACTTTATTTATATACTATTTCCTTAATTGATTTACTAGCATTTCAGTAATAGATGGTATGTACCACCAAGTGGACCGATTTAACTTAATAAAAGATTATGTGTATATTTAGTCGATATTATATTTTGATTTATATGCCAAAATTAACCACCTACACTCTATATAAGTTAACATTGTAGGATTAATTGCTTTACAACGTTCATTCATACAGAAATCAGAATGGTTCACCCTATACCTCATGATGTCTCAATACACACAGAAGTGTTGTTACTTTCTGATGTTGAGCCCGAAAGCCATTTCTTTAGGTTTCCACGTATTGCCAACAATTTTTACATTAGACTTTCGTTACCAATTGATCTATCCGATGATGTTCATTACATGAAATGTTCAATTTCAATGCCGAGTGAACTTGGAAATGCAACACAAAGGTATTTTTAATTTTATACATGTTTTATTGTTATATTATGTCCAGTATATATTTACTGTTGAGCTTATTTTATAATTTGCAAACCAGTTGACATTTTGTGACGTGCAATTTAGTAGAATGTAGAATATAGTTAGTCTACTTTTATCAATTTTGTCCGAACATAATTTTGTTCCTATTATTTTGTACAATATATTCATTGTTGATTGATTATTATATTTGTTATGTACATGTTTCAAACTGCCTTGGATGAAATGAATATGAAGTATCGTCCATTCATATATGAGAGGGATCCTATTCTATTCCCAAATATTCAATTGAACTGTGCAGTTAGAAATGTTGTAGGATTATTTGGTTCAACTCAAGTGGCAGCCTTTCATTCCACGTTCACAACCTATAATCCTATGGTTGTTATGCTTACACATGCTGAATTGGAGGAAACACTTCTTGAACAAATGTTTCTACAATATAGGCATGATCACTATTTACGTATTGATTCATTGTACAATGAAGAACACAATTATATCTCATGGCGCAGCAGTGAGGTGAATATATGGATTGATGGTGAAGGCAACGATTATATTTTGAAATTTAACAGTAGGTGTGTTGAAGCATGACAACTTTCATGTATTTACGAAATGAGACATGAAATATCGGGACTACAACTATGGAGTATTTTGGACGACTTTGCAAAGCTTAATTGTCTACCGTGACAATACTTACATAACAGACAGTGTGTTTTAAATTTATCCGATGAAGAGGGAGATATTCTTAATGAAGAGAACGAAGAAGATGAAGAAGAAGACAAGGAAGAAGAGAATGAAGAAGAGAATGAAGAAGATGAAGAAGAAGAAGACGTTGAAGAAGACGAAGAAGAACCGTTTGAAGAAGATGATGAAGCATAAGATAATAATTAAGACAAATTTTAATTAAAATTTAAAGTTTTGTTCAAAAGTGAGTTATATTAGTTGTTTACAAAGTGAGTTATATTTAATTTTCCTTTAGGTAAAATAGCATTATTATTCATATCATGATGTTTGAATTATTTATTTAACTTAATAAGATCATTTAAAGTCGATATCGTTTGGTTATTGCCTATTTGACATGACTATTAGTTTTTTTTTTATGTTTGTTAAGAGAAATAAAAGAGAAATCAATAGTTTATAGGACATAAAAGAGTGTATAGTTGTATCAAATATAAACTGAGAAGGAAAATTAAAAAGATATATAAAACGTTTAAAGGAAAAAATATTTTTCTTATGATTAATTTCCTTATTTTGTTAAACTGCAAAATAGGTTTTTAATTGTTTGATTACTTATATATGTGAATCTGCGTAAGGAAATAATAGATTGATAAAAGTCTAAAGTAGAAAAAACTAAATATCTTTCATATATTTGTTACTCTATATGATTGCACATATATTGCACTAATTAATTAATTGATAACGTGTACAAGGAGAGTACATACAACTTCCATTTATCCTATCAGATCCGGTATATGGAAATATTTTGAAGATCATTTAATAACCTATTTTATCTTAGAATTATTGTCGCAATAATGATAACTTCTATATATCCTAGCATATGGCACAACTAAAATCGTTTGTGGTCTTAAGAGAACTGCTCATATCATTTGGAGGTATTGTGGAGTTTTGTGTACTACAATCACAGAGAACTGCTCGTATGATGTGAAACTTAAAGGTATTTTTTATGTTTATGTCGTTAGCTTATAAAATTTCTATTGTGTTTATGTGGATCTAAATAACTTTGACCTTCTGTTATATGCTTTAGATTATTCTGATTTGTGAACATGAATTGTGTAAAATTCTAAACTTGAATTGTTTAATCAATGTATGATTCACAGCTTCTACGCATTGTTTACAGTCATTATATATGATTTAGTTTAGAGTTGCATCATGTACTTATAAACCAAAGGATTTAGTTTACAACACTAAAAGTTAGTATAGAAGATATACCTTTAGGTCTTCTTTGGTATATATTTATAATCCAATTTGTCTTTGAGTTCAATCCGAGCTCCCAAATGATTCCTATAGAATAAAAAAAATAGTTAAGTATACCCTAAACAAGTAAATCAGTTAAGTAGAATTAATCAATTGATGAAACCATGACATCATTGTATAGATTGAATGAACATATCCAGATAGGAAAATAATAGTATAGTAGTCATTATATTCATTTACAACTAGATCTATATGTGTTCAGTTTTTTGACTTAGGGTTACTCAATGTTTGACAATACTAAATACTACATGCAAAATATCATTACAAACTAATCTATTAAATACTATTATGTATTTATAGAATCCTATTTTAACTTAGTAAACTTAACTCCAGATGACATATAAAGATATCTAAATTAAAGTTTACATTCTGTTTATCTTTTTTTTTGTCAAACATTTTGTTTATCTAATAAGCATTGTAGTCATTTTTCTTTTCAGGTTTTGGTGAATGTCTCACATGCAATCAGATAGTGGAAAAACAATTGGAATTTTAGTGTCGAAAATTCTATTACAACAGAACTAATATCTACAAGGAAGGTACCTTTTTTTATTAATATTGTTCTGAATATTTATGTTTGAAAATGTAGATATTATATATATTATATGATTATATCATTTCGAATTGACTTCAAATATAAACCCTAAGTAGCATCATTAAATCTATTAAAGTGACCTAAGATTGATTTAAGACATTTCAAACAGATATCATATTGAGCTATGTATACTTAATGAAACAGAATTAGCAGAATAAAACAGAGACAGAAAGATATTATATCACTTTTTTCAGTTGATTAGGTTAGGGAGATACCTGCATAACTTCCTCCTTGAAGGTCTTTTTTTCTATCTGAAACCGTTTGGTTGTGAAAATTGCATTTGGTTGAACCCTCGAAAACAAAAAAAACAAAAACAATCAGATCTGTAAACTCATACACACATAGATAAAGACATAACTATAGATTGATATATATATATATATATATATATATATATATAGTGAGAGAGGGAGTGAGGGAGAAAGAGAAAGATATACTTCTTACATTTATGTGCTTTGGATCTCATCCTAACATCTTCCATGGATCCTAAACCCTGTGTGTCTTTGCATGTAATTAAAGAAGGACAAAATTGATTAATACCAGCTATGTAACTAATAGTAGATAGTTATTGAACACAGTAACTGACCTATATGATTCTCAGTTTATTGTGGCTGAAAAACTGAGAAGAGTGAAAGTTGAGCTGAAGAGATGGCAAAGAGGAAGGTTCAGAAAATTAGAGATTATGGTAGAGGAATGTGTGGATAGGCTGAAGGATGTGAATGAAGCATTGTAATATGATTTTTCCAATACTATGAAGCAACAAGCTGTTATTCAAGCTAAGCATGATCTTAATCTTAGGTTGGAACAATTGCACAGTTTTACTGCACAGAGGGCTAAAATTGACTGGATCAAGTTAGGTGAAGAGACTTCTCCTATTTTCTATAATGGCATTAAATCTAGAAAAGCTAGATGCACTATTTTTACTCTTAAAGATAGTGCTGGTAGAACATTGGAAAATAATGAGGAAATTGAGAAAGAGATCTTAGATTTTTATATAGGTCTCTTTGGTTCTACTAGTACTCATCATCCTATTTGCTTTGATGGATACACTGGTGCTAAAGTCAGAGTTGATTGTCATGACAACTTGTGTGAGATACCTAATGCTCAGGTTGTAAGGGATGCTGTTTTTAGTTTGGGCAATCTGAAATCACCTGGGCCAGATGGGTTTGGTAGATGGTTCTATAAGAGCAGCTGGAACATCATTAATCAAGATATTATGAATTCCATTGTAGAATTCTTCAGTAGAGGGAGGATTTTGAGACAAACAAATGCTACCTTTGTTTGTCTCATTCCAAAAGTGGACCAACCTTTCTCTGTGAAAGAATTCAGACCAATCTCATGCTGCAATACTATGTTGAAAATCATTTCTAAGGTCTTAGTTCTAAAATTAAGGCCTGTTTTGGATGAGATCATTTCTATCAACCAAGGAGCCTTTGTTCCAGGGAGGTCTATTACACACAACATGATTGTGGCTCAAGAATTGGTTAAAGGTTATGACTGCAGTAGAACAACTCCAAGATGTACGATCCAGATTGATTTGCAAAAGGCTTATGATTGTGTCTCATGGGAGTACCTTGAGGAAAGTATGATTTTCCTTAATCTCCCAAGACAACTGATTCAATGTATTATGAAGTGTGTGAGAACTCCTTGTTTCTCTGTGATTATTAATGGTGAAGCTAGAGGATTTTTTGAAGGTAAGAGAGGGCTTAGGCAAGGGGATCCTATTTCTCCTTTCCTATTTGTGATTGTGATGGAACTATTTGCCAGAAAAATGAGGAAGGTGAGTGCAAATAGAGATTTCAGATTCCATCCAAAATGTAAACAGCCTCAACTGACCAACATTGCTTTTGCTGATGATTTGTTGCTGTTTTGTAAGCCAACTCTTCCATCTTTGAAGTTGATCAAGCAGTGCCTTGTTGAATTTGGAAAAGAATCAGGTTTGGTTGCTAACTCTTCCAAAACAAAAGTGTTTTTTGGAGGCTTAAGTAATGATAAGAGAGGAGAGTATTCTGCAATGTTAGGTTTCAATCAAGGTAAATTCCCTGTTAGATACCTTGGTACACCTTTACATTCTCGAAGACTTAAAGTTGCTGAATTTGGTCCCTTGTTGAATAGACTTAAGAATGTTGTTCAGAGTAGAAGTGCTAGAAAATTGTCCTATGCTGGTCGTGCTCAGGTTATTAGAGCTGTTATTGAAGGAGTGATTTCTTTCTAGATGAAGGTAATTTTTATTCCAAAGAAAGTCCTTAGAAAAATTAAAGCTTTATGTAGAGCTTATCTGTGGTCTGGAGATGTGGAAAGCAAGAGAAATCTTGTTGCTTGGGATAATGTTTGTAGGCCTTTTTGTGAAGGAGGATTGAATTTTAAGGAACTATTATCTTGGAATGATACACTCATGTTTCATCTGATTTTTGATCTGCATAAAGAGAAGGATAATATGTGGACCATGTGGGCAAGAAAACACCTTACTAAAGGGCAATCTATTTGGCTTGTAAATGCTTTGCCCTGCAGTTCTGTGGTGTGGAAGAACCTAATCTTGGTCAGAGATAAGGTCTTGAATAGAGGGAATGGCCTGGATATAGATGATCACTTCTTGACTAAGAATAATGGTAAAATGGATAGTACTTCACTTTATGATATGCTCAGAAATGCATCTTTGAAGAAGGATTGGTGTTGTGTGATTTGGGAAGGTATTCAGCCTAAGAAATGGAGCTTCATTTGCTGGTTGGCTACATTGGGTCGACTTCCCACAACAGGTAAGCTTCATAGATGGGGTTTGATTCCTTCAGCAACATGTACTCTATGTCATACTGCAGATGAAGATGAGGATCATCTATGGTTCTGATGTCCAGTTGTGCAGGATATTGCTCATAGAGTGCTGTCTTGGCAAGGTATTAGAGTAAGGAAGAATTGCTTGATGGATTGGTGGTCCTGGTTTGCTTTATGCAGGAACAGAAATAACAACATTTATAAGAGTAAGTTGGTGGCAGTTTTGGGAATTGTCTACTATTCCTGGCGGCTCAGGAATGAGGTTATCTTCTCTGGGAGACTTATTGACCCTAGGCAATGTGCTGCACAGATTGTGGAAGACTGTAAATTTAGGATTGTTCAAAAGTTGAAGATTTCAGGAAGAAGAGGGAGAGCCATGAGAATGAGACTAAGGATTTGATCCTCTTGTATTTTCTTGTTTTTCTCTGTGTTTGCTCCTGTTTCTGTTGTTGTTCTGAATTTCTTTGTTCTGTTGTTTACTTGCTAGTTTTGTCTGTTGTTCTTTGCTATTGTTTTCTGCTGATTTTATTGTTGGTTTCCTGGGTGTATTCTTGCTTTTGCTTAGGATAGTTTATATTCTGCTTTGCTGGTTTGTTTCTTGTCATTAGTTTCATTTGTATGTTGTGGTTGTTGGTTCTGTATTAGTGATTGTAAATAGGACGTTGGGCCTTTTTCCCAACCTTCAATAAAAATTTACCATTTGGCTGAAAAAAACTGACCTATATGATTTGTTGTTTGTATTGTTAATATTGGACATAAATATCTGCATCATCGGCGTTTCTGTTGTTTGAATGTTCAACAAGATAAATACAAAGACAATGTCAGTTTGCGGGATAATGTTGGTGGTCGATGTTTTTGTTTCAGATATAGATATGTAAATGTGAAAGAGATATATTCTGACAAAGAATAAGAGAAAGAGGATGTCCTGTTATTGTTTTTGTTATGGATATGTTAATGTGTGTGTGTGTGTGTGAGAGAGAGAGAGAGAGAGAGAGAGAGAGAGAGAGAGAGAGAGAGAGAGAGAGAGAGAGAGAGAAAACACTTGCCGATATAAAACTATTAATTTATTACTTTGTGAATATCTATGACAACAGTCTA
Organism: Rheum nobile; assembly: GCA_027886185.1. Lineage (NCBI taxonomy): Eukaryota > Viridiplantae > Streptophyta > Magnoliopsida > Caryophyllales > Polygonaceae > Rheum > Rheum nobile. The sequence goes on along the minus strand of WOAB01000146.1, from coordinate 675,156 downwards.
CACATTATCGTAAACGTCATTAAGAAATTAATTCCTGGGCCTGAAGTCATCATTTGGGCCGGCCCATGTAAAAAAAGTAATAAATGTTTTCAGACAATAATAGTAAGTTTAAAAATTGATTAGGCTTATTAAACATTTAATTTTGATTTTTTTCCTACAGTTTAAGATCTGATTTTAAATATTATACTATTTATAATCTGAACTGTAAACTTAAACGTTTAGCATAAGTCGTGCCGGTTTCATATAATATGATTATATTACTTACATTTTCATCCATTAAACAAAAAACATATATATTTTATTAAACGAAGAACAGTGAATGAAGAAGAGTGTAGATTAATAAATGTTTTCAGACTTGAAGAGTGTAGTTTAATCATTGTTTTCAGACAATATCATTCTTCATGTACCTGAAATGATATTAATACCCAAAGTACTAACACTATGCAACAAGAAGAAAACGATTAATACTACAGTTTTTTATCGCACTTCATTAAATTCTAAGGTTTTAGGGTTTCAAACATGAGGAATCTCGAGAAATTGAGAGAAAGAGATAAGGAAATTGGTGAGATACAGCGAGATAGAGAGAATGAGAGTTAGAGATTTACAGATCTACAGATTTATGGATTTCTAGAAAATGAGAGAAATTCATTCATTCGAGAGAGAGAGAGAGAGAGAGAGAGAGAGAGAGAGAGAGAGAGAGAGAGAGAGAGAGAGAGAGAGAGAGAGAGAGAGAGAGAGAGAGAGAGAGAGATGAAGAAACTTACATGGTCGCATGCAGATAACTAGATCCTCTTCTTCGGTACACTCCACAGTCAATTATCTCTTCAGAATCAAATACTGATGTCAGTATTGCAGAAAGTAATGAAAGAAGAACCATAGATTTAGATAAAGAGCGCAATAGAGAGAGAGAGAGATTAAGAGCAACAACAATATCGATATTGTTTTTGGTGATTTATAGAAAGAGGAAGATTAATTTTGGAGGTAGAGATTTTGTTGATTGGAGACGAAAATGGTGAAGTTAGATGAAGAACATGTATAGAGAGAGGAAATGAAAGCGGCGCAATTGGAAATTTCTTAATGTGGTAGGGTTACCCAAAACGTGAACCGACTAAAATTATTTAACAGCCCTACATTCCATATGAATCCACTGACAAACTCAATATCGAAACCCAAATGAAGTGGGCCTATAAGCCCATTGACTTCTAGGCCCATCTGTTATTTTTTATTAAAGGTCATTAATTGTTGCCGTTCTTTAAAAAATGGACCACTAAGCCGATCTAACTTAAACTTGGGCCAAAATTTGGTATACATGTTGGGTCGGCGTTAATCAAGCCCATTAAAAACTTGGGCCACTAAGCCGTTATAGCAAAGCAATTTTCTTATCTGAATCCAATTCAATTCGTATCAAATATAAATTTAATAGTTATTGTATTGTTGAACCCGGTTTATATAATACCAATATATTATTATTATTGAACCCATTATAGCATATATAATGTATAGATTCAACGAGAATATTCTAGATATTGCACAATGAACATCCAAACACAGTATTGAAACAGATCTTTAATGATTCATGGTAGAGGTTGACGGTTAAGTTTTTTTCGAAGCAAGGTAACATAGCATTTCAAACGAATCGAGACTAGATGAAGAACAAACATGAAGAATATTGAAACAAAGCATTGAAACAAATTCTTGATGATTCGTGCTAGAGTTTGACAGATAAGTGTTGTTCAAATTAAGGCAACCTAGCAAAATTGAAACGGAAATCCAGAGAATAAAAAAAAGGCAGAGAGAGAGAGAGAGAGATTGGGAGAGAGAGAGAGAGAGAGAGAGAGAGAGAGAGAGAGAGAGAGAGAGAGAGAGAGAGAGAGAGAGAGAGAGAGAGAGAGAGAGAGAGAGAGAGAGAGAGAGAGAGAGAGAGAGAGAGAGAGAGAGAGAGAGAGAGAGAGAGAGAGAGAGAGAGAGAGAGAGAGAGATCTTACGTTTCTGTAATATTGAGCTCTCCAGAACCTCCGACTTCCAGATCTGCTCTTTGTTTCGATTATCTTTTCATAAACAGTGGGTTGTCAGTTTTGCATGAAAAATTTGGAGAAGAAATTGTTCTGGATCTGAAACAGAACGATTATTTTGATTGGTATAGATCTAAACTAGATCTGGAATGAAATATTTTGTATCTCATATTTTGGAAAAAGAATTAAACAATTTGGTCTGGATTAAGTGAGGAAAGGAAGTAGAGTGACGAAGCTTCAAGGAGTAGATCAAAAAACGCCATAGATCTGGAAAAGGAGAGAAATGGAGATGAAGCTTTTTCTGAGACAGACAAATGAAGAGAGAGAGAAAGTTAACGGCGAAATGAATTGCCCAAAGTGGAAATGTGGTAGGGTTAGGGAAGCCGAAGATATGTCTGTCGTTTTGATTGGGCTTAATTGGGCCGTTTGGTTCCAATCACAGAAACGGCCCAAATAGCATAAGTCGGCCCAAAACACAGAAACGGCCGGGTATTTCCAAGTAGATATGTTATATAGTATAAAATTAAATTAAATGATTATTATTGTAATTTTTTTTAATTTATTAGGAATATATAAAATTCTACATTGATTGTGTTAGTTCTGTTGTAACCCAACATAATATAATGTTGAGATTAGTTGCTATTATAGATAAATGACAACTAACAAATTCAATTTATTACAATTAATATATTGTTAAATAAATCGAGCTTTTGGAATTGGCCCTCTATTTCACTTCCTCATTTTTTATACTTGAGCCTATATGCCGATAAACCTATTTAATGTTGCATGAAAAAGTTACAACCTATACAAAAAATGTGGGCCCATATGTCCATTTATTATTTATTATTTTGTATTATAATTTAATAATACAGATAAATAATTTTTTTTGTTTTTTATAAGTACATAATCTCTATTTTGGTATGTATTAGGCCTATAATCCGAAACCCTGCCAATGATCTCTGTTTTGGGCGTATAAGCCCATGTAACAAAAGAATATAAACATGTCCTTAAGTATTTACATTTACTTTTTAAAAAATTTCATAAATATATTTTATTCAATTTGTGTATTACATCTGATTACACTAAAAAAATATATAAGTTTTAATTTGAATATATTTATGAATTTGTAGGATAATTTTGTTATGGACGAATTAACTCGACATAATAGAGCGTTGAGATTGACTGTTATTAGAGATAAACGACAACAGACAAATTCAAATCGATCGGGTGAAAAGATCTGATCAATTCTTTCAAAAAAAATTTCGATAAATTGAAATCTGACTGCTGAATATAAATATTGATTATGCAGGATGTATTCCTGGAGTTAGCCACAATTCTTTTGTTAGTGGTCGTATCCCCATGTCCGATATTTCAAATGGTTAGTAATTATTATTCGATAAAGTCTTCATTTAATTTGATTCGACCAGCTATATTGTAATAAGTGTTTGATGTTCTATAATACAATATATCTTTAATTTCATGATTGTAAAAATAGTATTTTAAAATAGCTATTTTATAACTATGAAATCATATAATTATTGTTTTTTTTTTGCTTATGCTTAAAATTTCTAACTCATATCCATTTATTTATGCAGTGCAACAAAATATTACAGCGTTGGCTTTGCATTTATCCCGAAGTGATCAAAACGGTCATAATTCATTTTTATCTATAAGTGTTCCAGATCAAGCAAACTACGGTATAATTTATTTTGGTCTTACTTTCCGTTTTATTCAGTATTAATGTTTTTTTTTTGTTTTAGTAGCTATAATAAGTACATTATGATATAAATATTTATTTGTAGTTCAATTGTACAATGTCATTCTTACAGCACAAAATTATATTCACAATGTCGAACAAGGTATGGTATTCTTAAAAGTGGTATGAAAATTACCCAAATACACACGAAGAGGTAGATAAAGTTAATGAGTATATATTGTCTTCGTTGCCTGGTGATGAAAAGATCTATCTCAGTTCGGATAGTCTGTGCAAGGCAGGTTCTGCTAAAGACAGTGATGCGACTATTTATACATCTGATTATTTGAACAATATTAGATGTTCTGGTCTGCCAAATCATGTACTCAAACTAAAGGTTGGGGTGCCTATTATGCTGCTCCGAAATATTGATCAATCTTTAGGTTTATGCAATGGGACGAGATTAATAACCACGCAACTTGACAGTCATGTTTTACAAGGGGGAATTATTTCAGGCAACAATATCGAACATACGGTGTTGATTCCTCGCATGATAATGTCACCATCAGACACTTCATTCCCTTTCAAGTTTCAACGAAGACAATTTCCCTTGAGTGTATGTTTTGCTATGACCATAAACAAAAGCCAGGGCCAATCTCTTGCAAATGTCGGTTTGTATCTTCCACGCCCTGTTTTCAATCATGGCCAGTTTTATGTTGCATCATCAAGGGTGACTAACAAGAAAGGTTTAAAGATATTGATTTGCGACAAAGATAAGAAGAGGTATAATACTACAACCAATGTAGTATACAAGGAAGTTTTTAATAATTTGTAGCAATTTTGAACATCGTTCCACATTTAATGTTTTTCGTTTCATTTTCATGTATTATATTATTATTTTTGATGGTTTTAGTAGTATTAATGTAAGTGGTGTGGCTATACCTGTTTGAAATACTACTTAGCCAATTTTTATTATTAATAAAGTTATGGAGAGTGCCGTCTCTCTTTATATAATTTAGTTTTTGGTATATCTTGAATATTTTTTTCAATTAGTCATGTTTTATTTAAATAACTAATCAAATAAATATTGAACTAATGACTCATCGATAATAAAAAAAATACTATTTGTACAAATGTAAAAAAAAATATAAACAAATCTCGTGCAAGGCACAGGTATTACACTAGTATCAAATTTGTAATGAAAGAGAAACTGAGTAAATAATAGAACATTGTTATATTTGGAATGAAATCTGCTAAAAAAAATAGAAAGAAGAATGATATAATTTTAATTTTTAAAATGGCAATGTTTCGTCATTGAATATATGTATTGGGCTCTTTAAGCGTTTTTTACATGGAGGTCTCAGGTTAGGTCTCAGGTTGGAAGGGGCTTAACCAGATTAAACCGGCTGGTCAAAGATCAAAAAAATTGACTTGGAAAATAATGATATGTCTTATTCTCAAACAGACGAGTGGTCTTAAAAGAGTTCCAGTTTTGTATTATATTAGCATATGTTCTTGTGTCATGCATGAATTTAGTTAATAAAATCTGAAGTTGAAACTTTGTTGAATACGTAGGAAAACTAATCATATAAATTATAGGCTTGATCTTTTGACATGTATAGGTGTTTTTCGCATGATTATGAATTGAAAATTTGAAGATATATATATGATTTCATGTATAAGAAAAAAGAAAAAGAAATTATTAATTTTATATAAATAATTAAATAAAAACATATAAAATTGATTTAACTAATTGAATTTTATTTTCCATGAATGCTAAAGTGAGGTATATTTGCTAATGCAATCAAGGACATTGTATTTATAATAATTTCGATGAAATATTTTATATATTTATGGTAGATTATTTTTTGGTAAATTAAGAAATTGATGTAAGTGGAAGATAATGTAAATTGTGAAATTATTAAGGGCAAAGTGATAAAATGACATGTAAATTTACCTACGTGTCATAGCCGATGAGCCGACATGTTTTAATAAAGAATAAAGACTTTAGTGTATATACAAATATAGATATAAACAGTAGATTTTTAAAATAGCATATTAAATAATATTTCGCAATTACAAATTTGTTACATTTCAATCCCCATTCCCCGTTTTTGGAATTCTCTATAATAATGATAAATTTGCCGTTGTTATAAAACTAGTGAGATATACATAGAAATTGCTAATTTATTGAGAGAGTATATATAAACAAGAGAGAATCGCATATGTACAAAGTCTTCTCTCTTTTTCTTATTTTTGTTGTCTTACAATGAGCTTCTATTTATAGGCTAGGGGAGAGACATAGGTACAAGAGTACTCTTCAATACAATAGTTAATATGAAGATAACATAGGAGTCTTAAATGGGTCAAATAGTAACATATTAGACTTAATGTATTAGTGAACATCCAATACAATAAGTTCATATATTTACAACACTCTCCCTTTGGATGTCCACCTTGTAGTTTCCATACCGCGTGAAAACAAAAATATTATGGGACAAAAACCAGAACTAGGGAAAAAAGTAAAGTTGGAATCAGTTTGACAAACATCTTTTGCATGCTCGAATTACATGTTGAGCCTTTTTTTTAAAGTTTAAATCGACTTTCATATTTTCTTAATCAAGTTATGTGCTTGTCAGATCTCTTTTGGAGTTCTGAATCATTGGTTTCGCAAACTGCCTCATTAAAAACCTTGCTTGGAAAAAAAAAACGATGGGATAAAATCCAAAGCTAAGATAGACTCTTCATCTAATAGATATATATCATCATTGGACTTTTGCATAAGATTTGGTACTTCTAGACATCTATTTTTATTATTTTCTTAATGACAAGATAACAATTTGTCACATCAAATGATTTTATCAATGTAATTTTTTCGATAAGGAATGATGTCGTTCTTTTGTATGAAATAACAGGTGGAAATATTAGTTGCTTCTTGTATCTCTTCTAGAGCTCCGATATCATATCCCGACTTGAACATTTTATGTAAATGTATAAAATGATAGGATTGTTTATAAATCCCTTTTTTCTTATCGAATACACACATACAATTATATCCTCGTATGCTTTAATCATTTTTACTTCATACAGAAGCCTTTGTTATTTAATGAAATACATATAATGTGTTTTCTCTTTTATGTTTCAGGCATTTTCAGTCCTTTATGTATATACATGAATCAAATGTCTCATATAAATATGAAGTAAAATATCCAAAACCTGATGAGTAATAAATTTCAATACAGGTGAATACATCCTCATTAGCTAGAAATCTATTGACAAAATTCATTACGAGTGAATAGAGTTCCATATACTCTAGTGCAGACTTTTTTGTAAAGCCTTATGTGACCATTATATCTTTAGATCACAAACTCATGACATTTATATACAACTGAAAAATTTCATGTTTTCTAGTATTGGAACTATTGGTCCAAAAATCATTATGTTTTATCAAACAATCTAGCTTCCTCAAATTACTTCATTGCAGCACAAACAATCATTGCAATGTCGATGCTCTTGTTTGAGGATCAACATCCTCACTCAAACCTTCTAGTGTCTTTGTAATAACTAAGAGTCTGTAAAGAGCTTTCTTATCCTTACCATTCGTAAATGACTCTTGTATATGTGACTTTGTCACAATATCTTAGCACTAGTAATTACATTTGATAGCATATTAGCTATATGATCCATCGAACTTCTAGTTCATGTTTTTGAACTTCGGGTTCATTCTTTTGAACTTCAGGTTCAATTACCCTCGGATCTAAAATGTAAAAATAGTGTCCCCTACAATTTCTTACATAGTAGTCTTGTTTCCCTCTCCCCCTAAAGTTGGTATATTCACCTTATCAAAGTGATAATCTCAATACCGAGCAATATATTGATCACCCGCTCATAAGCTCTAGGTATTTGGTAAACGATAGGGAATCAAACCCATCGTGTAATTCCAACTTTTTTGTGGCATTCCTTTAATATATTGAGGGAGGTAAGATGACGTATACCGCATATCCAAACACTTTTAGTTCTCTTTCAGAGACAAGTTTCAAATAGGAGAATCATAAGCAGTCGGTCATAGTCGAATTAAATTCTCGACATCCAAATTTATGATTTGATATGATCAACGACTCTATTAGGTCATATACGTCATGTATTAGCATTTGTCAATGCATTCATTATGATCGTATTATTAATGACACTACTGGGCCGTTTTATGACCATTTTGATTGTATTATTAACGACACTACTAGGCCGTTTTGTGAATGCATGTGTAGAAGCTACAAAATGCTCAATTGCTACACTAATTAATTATCTCGTTCTCCCACTTAATTTGTGTAGCCAATGTGTTGAGGCATCTATCAATATCATAAAATATATGATAATTCACATTGGTCCACATGTCGGTGTACTCGATCCTCATATGTCTCTCGAACTCAATCAAGGACCATAGGAAACTTCACATACTATGTCACCCTTATCCCTTAGGAAAAGAACATCAGGTCTCATGATCTTCTGGTCCTATAGTGTCCATGTGGATATTCAATGATCATGTGTATCATTATTTCTCTTGGGTGACCGAATTTATCACGCCACGTATGTATTTAAACCAACTAATTTCTAGTTAGTGATATTATATACTTCAATGGTTATATAGAGTGTCATATAATCTAGGTGTGTAAGTTATCATCTTCTTTTTAGACTTGTTTCGGGCTAATCTATGAGATGAATCTTATATATTTGACATCTTCCTCAATCTTACTTAATTGGTTATCATATGGAAACCATTTTGTCAAAATATATCTCTCGAATAAATTATTGTTTCTTCAGGTAACAAGATAGACACTCTTCTATAGTCATTTATGAGATTGTTGAGTTCGAACATAATATTCACACCAAATTTGTCATTCATATTTGTGAAAAACTTATGGTTTTTCAAATAATATGTTTTGATGACACCGCCATGGACATATATAATTGTCCACCATTGAAAATTTTCATATGGGTGATCTATTCGTTATTTGAAAGATCATCAACTCAAAATCAAATAAATCATTATCTTGATTTCTAGAAAAACGATGCCTCAAAATGGGTGCATTCAGACCTTTAATTTAGATAAGATTAGTCTCCATGACATAAGATGTGGTATCATACATCTGGTACTAGACTAATGACCAACTACCTTAATGTCTTCAAGACATTAGAATTAAACCATACACAATTAGACTCTAGCTATAAACCATAATCATGACTACGGTTGCGCGCTTAACCATATCTCCTTCCACACCCTCTACTAGAGGTGGCATGCTTCAAGCATACTATAAGTTGTCATCATATGGTCTTCAAAAACTAAGTCCTGCTTGGTGGTTATTTATAAATTAATCTGAATATGACATAGACCCATTATTCTTCTATTACTACTAAAATATATGATTTGGTATGAGATCATCTAACTCTTCCAAAGCTTATAATGATCCTTAATATTCCAAATTCGAGTATTGAGGATCTCGTGTAGTTGATGATAATCAATACCATGCATAGCACAATTCTACGGGAATTCAAGTGCCACATGTTCTTCCAAATTTTTACCAGCCAATCAGTTTGGCATTAGAAACTCATAACAAGTTGTTTCTTCCGAAAACACTTAGAGTATACAAATTAAAATATAACAATCATGACAAATAAGATGAACAATAGATAAATAAGAATGAAGTACAATATATGAAATGTATAACAATATATAAGAAAATGTAAATAAATGATAAACACAGAAAATTTTATTTGTACACTTCAGGTGATAAATACTAGACGTTTTGTCATATTCTTTAAGAATAAAAATCTCATAAAATCCCAATTATTAACTTCGGGTGACAAGTGGGTACCATATAAGATTATTTCAATAACTTTAATAGTCTACTACGAGAGATATATTCTCTCTATTACAAGTACAAAATGTTATCATCTACTTCAGAAGATGCCTATATAATATTGAGCTAGAAAATAACAAGAAATAAGCATATATCTTATATATGCAATGTTGTATATGCTTTGAACTCACAAGAATATATCACACTTACTAATTTAATAAGAATAGGTGGAGCAACAAGAAATACTATAGCAGTATAGATATGAAGAGGCATGTGAAACATATGGTGGGAGTAATGACAATAAGTAACATAGTTAATGTACTATATACTATTGTAACAAAACATGGGAAAAACTTATAGCTATCAAACACCCATATTTAGTCAATAGCAATTAATAGCATAGAGAGATACACAACTTATAGCTATCAAACACCCATATGTTGGAAAGAGTTTACCTGGTTCGGCTCGTTTCGATTACGAGAATAGGGATGATGACGTTTGTCTCGACGGTTGTCGGATGGGTTTTTACGATCGGATGGATTGGGTCCGTGTGAGGCTTTCCGCGACTCACGGTCCTCTTCCAATCTTACCTCGGCCATGGTCTTGGCCTGGACATCTTCGAAACTTCTAGACGGGTACTTGGCGATCTCGTTGTAGAGATTGTTGTCTTTGACTAGACCTTGTCGGAAGGCTTCGATGGAGGTGGTGACGTCGCAATGGGGGATCGCCACTTTCTCTTTATTGTACATGTTGAGGTAATTTCGGAGAGGTTCGTTATACATTTGTGTGACTCGGTAGAGGTCACTCGATTGTCTTTCGAGCCTCCGACTGCTAGCGAACTGACTCTTGAAAGAGTTGACCAGATCCGCAAACGATGCAATCATTCCCTGAGGCAAACGCATAAACCAAGTTAGTGAGGGACCCGTGAAGGTCGTGCCAAAGCTTTTACACATGACAGCCTCGCGACTCTCCCTTGAAACGGATGTAGCCATTAGTTTTTGTTTATAGAGAGAGATATGGTCATCTGGGTCGCTAGTGCCGTCGAATGTCGCCATGTTGGGGAGATGAAACTTCTTGGGGATCTCGACCCTAGCGATTTCTTCGGCGAACGGGGATTCTTTGAATCCGCCGGACGCTTCCTTCTCGATTGGTTGTGGGACTCCCGAAAGCCTAGTGAAGCGATCATCGATCGTCTTCATGTATCGGTCGAGTGTCTGCTGGACAAGAGCTAGGATGTTTGGCGGATTGGTAACCTGCGGTTCGTCGATTCGGGCCCCTGTCGACCCGATCGGTGTGGAAAAAGCGATATTGTTAGTCGAAAACGGATTAGCAAAATGAGTTCGAGATGTACCCTCTGTGTGTCCGAGCCGTCGTATGTTCGGAGGTGTCGGCTCGATGTTATCCATGTCGAGGCGCGTTCGGACGCTGCTGTGGATAGGCATGTTCCTAGACCCTGAGGCCATTGATTGTACCTGCGACTTAAGAGACTCATTTTCATGGGTTAGCTGCGCGATCTCGGCCTCAGATTGGGTCGACAGGGTGGCTAAGGTTTCAGTCTTTTGGCGTTGCTGGGCTAGTTCCTCTTGGAGGGCGCTCATTTTCTGGGAAAGCTCTTGGAATTGGGTTGGAGTAGGATTTTCGGCCGTGTTTCTTGGAGCTTGAGTATCGTCTTCAAGACATGGTTCTTCAGTGTTGGTAGATGGGTCGATAGTCATGGTTTGGAAGGTTTCAGGAGGGTGATCGACAAGTTGCCCCACGGTGGGCGCCAAATTGTTTTGGGGCGAAAAGATCGGACGACCTAAATCGCCTTAGACGGGGTAACAAGTCGATCGGGTAATAAAAATCAATCCAAACCAAGTAGACAATCAACAAATAAAAAGCAAATATGAAGTAGCGAGATAGTTTTATTAACGTGTTGACAATCGAATTAAGTCGGATTACAACTTATCCTTAGAGGGGAGTAGGTCAGACTGGATTCGACCGGAGATAACGATGTTTGATCGGTGGGCGTAGAGCGGTGTTTCTCAACGGGGTGAGTGGTGAAGATCCCCTGCTTATGCGTGCCTATTTTCCGAGTTCATTATGCGTGAGAGTATGCTATATCCCCCCTCTTTCCAGCTCTCCTCCCCCTCTTATCTCTTCTAAATCCAAATAAGGTAAGTGCCTTTTCTTCTGACCGTTTCCTTGTGATCTTGCCAGATCTTGTCTTCAATGCCGGGAGTGATTGCTGGGATTCTGTACTTAATTTCTGCCATTATTGTGGTGCTTGAATGCTGTGGCCGTTGATCCATCCTAGCATATTAATGCTCCGCGAGATCTTCGCGATTTGTCGGACAGCGTTCGACTGGGGAGGCTTCGACGACTCCTCTATATTTTTCCCCTGTTCTTCCGACTCGTCTTGGGCTTGGGCTTATCTCGCCCGATCTGACTTCCAAGGGAGATGTTGGGCCCAACACCGGGCTGCTAAGCTGTCGAGGTATTACATAAAAGTACATTTTGAATGAGAGGGGCTCCGACCTTATCGGGCAAGCCATTTCTCTATCCATGGGCCGCAGCCCATGTACCCCAACCAAATCCCCATGGCTGGGAGGTTGTTCGCAAGGCTCGAACCCGAGACCTCACGCTTTAACAAGCGGCCTAACACCCACTTGTTACCAATTGCGCTGCAATGTAATATCCCTCATTTCATAGGGGTAATTTTGAAATTTTCTTATGCCCATATTACAAGTCAGATTAAATTCAGAGAAGTACGGACATTCTATGAGATGTTTGGTCTCTGTAATATTTTTCTGAGTAATATAAAATACAGTTAATGTATTTTTGGGTTAAAAAGTTATTCGTGTACGAATATATTTAACCCGGGGTTAAGAATATTTAACCTCTTAGCAAGAAAGGACAAAACGGGTGAAAAGGGGGCAAAATTGGCCTTGACCGCACCCTGGCCATACCCTGCCGCACCCGCGGCGAAGGCCAATGCTAGTGGCGGTCACGAGTCGGCCACCGCACCCCCACCGCACCCTGCCGCACCCCGCGGTCGTCGTCAGCGTTGTCGTCATCGCGATAGAGTTTCTACAGCTTTATCCCTTGGCCGATGCTTGCTCCTCACGTCTTTCCATCTGGTTGGGACACCTCATGGCATACGTGTCTAGCTCCTGAGCAACCTTGTGAGACTATAAACGAGAGAGGAGGCGGAGAGGAAGCTCACAACTCCAGCTGCAACTTCATCTTCCTCTAAGAAAACTCCATTGTTGTCCAAAGCTTTGAGCTTTGTTTGTGAGAGAGATCGAATCCCTTTTGAGTACTAGAAAAGTGCTTATAAGAGTTATTCAAAGGTTTAAGAAGGTTGGAGATCATACCAAGAACAAATCAAAGTCGAACGAATCGATTTGGGTGAGTTCTCCATCGAAAATTTGTCGTCTCCCTCGCCACTGTAATCCCGCCGCACCCGTGGCAGAGGCTCCACCACACCCGCGGCGAGCTTACCCGGGTTGTGTGTTCTTGGGTATTTGGCTTTGGGCGAGGCTTGATTCCTTCGATTCCTTTTGTATTCTTTTAGATTCATATATGTAGATATTGAATCTAACTTAGGGTCTCGTTATGGGTCGTTTCAGAGGGATTTAATATCCAGGGTCTGTCCCAGTTTCAAACTCAGGAACCGTTGTCTTTAAGCTTGTTAAAGCTTTCGTCTGATCTAAGGCAAGTGGCGGTTCGCTCTTGCTCATAATTCCATATTTCCATTAATTATCAATGGTTTGATTGTTATTTAATTTAGAATAATTTACTGTTTTGTTGGGAACAGTTTTGATAAATGATATGGATTAAAATATGATATTATAATAGGTTGTATATCTGTTAGAACAACGCTATTATAGATATATATTTTATGAGGATTGCCGGGAGGGCAACAATATGAAAAGAATATGATATTATAATAGGTTGTATATCTGTTAGAACAACGCTATTATGAATATCTATATTATTATGATGATAGCTTGGAGGGCTTTGATATGATTATTACTGTGTTGAACTGTTTAGTTAGCACGAGTATTCGTAGGAGCGATGGACTATTCAAGGTCCAGTCGTTTCTTAATAATGATTAATGGTGCAAAGGGTGATAAACCCAAAAACCATTTGGTGGGTCATGACCGATTTCTATACTCAGGTATAGAGATTGTGGCACTTAACTGATGCTACAAATCTTGGGATTCGTCCCATTCAGGAGTATGTCCCTCATGGCGAAACATATGTCCTATATGTCCCTCATGGCGAAACATATATTCAATATATGTCCCTCATGGCGATACATATATTTAAAAGCCTATAACGTGATGCGCGTTTTGGAACTAAATAAGATAAGTGCCGTCGTAGCACATACTAATATACCTTGGGCGAGTAGTGCAGCTAGGAAAGCTCGTCTTGACTTTGATCAGAGTAAAGTTCTCTTTCCAATCTGGATTCGCATTGTGCGATGAGGTTGGTCGTGAACCGAAACATCAAGTCGTTTTTGAACGCTTGTATGATTAATTAATGTTCCCCAACATTTGTCATACTTCCGATAAGACTCAATTCGTTGGAGTCTTCTTTGGGATTGATTGTTGTGAGACTCGGTCTCCAGAATCTTCTCTTGATCATGTTGCTTGATATATTCCAGTAGGAGTATGGTGGTTGACTATCGTCATCGATTTTAATTCGAGAAACGATGAGTCTAACCTAATACGACTACTTCGAACCACTCTGCTTTGTACCTTTGCGTAGTCTTTCATTAGACTAACCAACCGTAATTGTTCTCTGCATGGTTGGCTGGTGTCATCCGCTCGATTCGGCACATCATATAAGAATCCGAGAAACAAAGGCTAGAACGACTATACAAGCAAACGGTATTTTAATAGATTTATCAGGCTGTGATCATTGGCGGGTGATCATTACGATCAAGACCCTTGTATTTATACTTTGCAAAGACTTCCGCTGATTACTCTGTTTTGTCCTATAGGGATTGAGATGTAATCCACAGACATATGTTTTAACCAAAGATTTTGGTGTTTACATCATGATTGTTGTTTATGATTTGTATTTAAACCGGTTAAGCATGGGGTGGCTTCGGTGTGGAAACCGAGGTCACTAGCGGTAATACCTTTCCAAATGATTACGATTTAGGGGTGTTACAGATCTGGTATCAGAGCCAAAGGTTTTAAAACGGGTTTGGGAATTCATGAACCATTTACTCGTTTTAAATTGAAAATGTTTTCAAGGGCTCTGAGTTTTCAAAATGAAAAGAAATTTTTTACCGTTTATAGTCGTGCCTTCTTCTTTAGTCTGATATGGAAGCAAACTTCTATATCTAGAAAGACTAATTCTCTGTTCATCACTCGTAGATTCTGAGTGTTTTCCTTTCTCTTCAGAGGGACTCGGAAGAAGCCGAGATGGCTCCGCCATCTCTAGATAGGCTTGAGTTCCCGGTTCCCTCGTCGTGTTTTGAGGGCGGTGAACAGTAGTCCACCCGAGGAGGTGAAGACCGTACTCCCTGAATCGGTAGTGCTAGTGTCCGACGAGGCCGTGGTTCCTGTGGAAGAGCCTATAGAGGAGCCAGGGGAGGACACTGAGGATGAAGAAGAGTTATCAAGGTACGCTAGAGGGTACTATAACGACGACTTCATGATGGAGATGATTTCCGAAGAGGACCCTGAGGAAGATCCTGAGAAGAAGGACCCCGAGGAAGACCTCGAGGGGCAGGGCCATAAGTCCGATGACTTGGAGCGCTTATTGGTGGGCAATGAGGACCCGGAGTGGAGTTTATCTATCCAAGTCCGGTGTTGTCACCTGAGCGGGAGTACTCGACATTGTCTTCTGCCACTTGGAAGGCGATTAGTGCTGAAGTGCATTGCCAGGTGGATGAGATGGTTGAGCGTGCTTGTTGGAGGGCAAGGCCGTGGGAGTCAATGGATACACCAGTTGTGGTCCCGACTCACCCAGTCAGGCCAAGGCCCCAAGTACTAGAGGAACGATTGGAGGTCAAGGTCAACGCCTATACGAGATGCGTAAGGCTGATGTACCTAATGCTCCAATTGCTCAAGGTACTCTATACCTTCATTCTACTCTTGTGTGTAGGTTGTTGGATTTGGGTGCTACCCATTCTTTCGTTTCGGAGAGTTGCGTTAGCAAGTTAGGTTTAGTTTGCAACGAGGTTTGTGAGCCTTTCGTTGTGAATCTTCCTAATAGTGAACGCTTAGTGGGGACTAATTGTCTGTCTGAATTTCCGATTACCATTCAGGGTAAGAAATTCGAGGCAGATTTGATCTGTATTGCCATGGCTCCATACGACATTATTCTCGGTATGGATTGGCTGACACGTCATGGGGCGATAATCGACTTCAGTGTAAGAACTGTGACGGTGTCATCTGGGGGCCAGAGTGAGTGCAAATTTAAGGGTCAGAATGACGCTGAGAACGGCAGGCTTATCAATGCGATGGCTGCGTTTAAGCTACTTCGACATGGTTGTGTCAGGTACCTTTGCTATCTGAATTCGCCCATGAAAGATGAACCAACAATTCTTGATATTCTTGTGATTCGTGAGTTTCCGGATGTCTTTCCGGAAGAGATTCCTGGATTACCCCCGCATCGTGTCATGGAATTTTCTATTGATCTTGAATCGGGTACTGCACCGATCTCGAAGGCACCGTACCGGATGGCTTCTGCTGAGATGCAAGAGTTGAAGAAGCAATTAGAGGATCTTCTCGACAAAGGTTATATAAGACCGAGTGCATCACCTTGGGGTGCTCCGGTCTTGTTTGTCAAGAAGAATGATGGATCGTTTCGACATTGTATCAACTATCGTGAGTTGAATAAAGTCACGATCAAGAAAAAATATCCTTTTCCAAGGATTGATGATCTGTTGGATCAGTTACAGGGAGCTAAAGTCTTTTCCAAGATCGATCTGAGATCTGGTTATCACCAGCTCAGAATTCGTGAGGAAGATATTCCGAGGACTGCATTCCAGACGAGGTATGGTCACTATGAGTTCGTAGTCATGCCATTCGGACTTACCAACGCTCCAGCGGTCTTTATGGACTTAATGAATCGATGTTTTCACCATTACTTGGATAAGTTCGTGGTGGTTTTCATCGATGATATTTTGATTTATTCTCCGAATGAGGAAGTTCACGAGGAACACCTTCGGATTGTGTTGTCAATCCTTAGACAAAATGAGATGTATGCTAAATTGTCTAAGTGTGATTTTTGGATCAAGGAAGTGGCTTTCTTAGGCCATGTGATCAATGAGAAGGGGGTAATGGTTGATTCCCAAAAGATTGAAGCAGTAGCTAACTGGAAGCGGCCTCAGAATGTGAAGGAGGTGCGCAGTTTCCTTGGACTTGTCGGATATTATAGACGGTTTGTAGAGGGATTTTCTAAGATCGCTCTACCTATGACTGGTCTACTTCGCAAGGTCCACAAGAAGTTTGTCTGGAATGACAAGTGCGAGGCCAATTTTCAAAAATTGAAACAATGTCTTACCTCCGCACCAGTGCTAACGCTACCAGACGGAACTGATGATTATGCAGTCTATAGTGATGCTTCGAAGAGTGGTTTGGGTTGTGTGTTGATCCAAAGAGGCAAGGTTATTGCTTATGCGTCACGACAACTGAAAACCTATGAAGAAAACTATCCAACGCATGATCTAGAGTTAGCAGCGGTAGTGTTTGCGTTGAAGAT
Organism: Rheum nobile; assembly: GCA_027886185.1. Classification (NCBI taxonomy): domain Eukaryota; kingdom Viridiplantae; phylum Streptophyta; class Magnoliopsida; order Caryophyllales; family Polygonaceae; genus Rheum; species Rheum nobile. The sequence goes on along the minus strand of WOAB01000146.1, from coordinate 657,889 downwards.
TTGGAGGCATTACCTCTATGGTGTGAAATGCCAAGTCTTCACTGATCACAAGAGTCTCAAGTATGTATTCACTCAGAAGGAGTTGAATATGAGACAACGTCGTTGGTTAGAGCTACTCAAAGACTACGACCTCGAATTGCTGTATCATCCGGGCAAGGCTAATGTAGTAGCCGATGCATTGAGCCGGAAGACGCCGCACGAGGCAGTAGTGGCTTTGCTTATGGCTCAGACCGAATTGAACCAAGGATTATGCGAAGCAGAAGTCTTGTACGATCAACGTCGAAGATACCTGAATATGCTTGAAATCCAAGCTACACTTCTTGATCAGATCAGGGAAAAACAGGTTGATGACGTGATCTTAGTGAAACTGTGTGATGAAGTGATGAACGGGAAGGCTCTCGGTTTTGTGATCCAAGAGGATGGATCACTTTGGTTTCAAAACCGAATTTGTGTGCCTGACGTTGATGGTCTTCGTCCATTGGTAATGAAAGAAGCCCATTCGTCAGCCTACTCTATACATCCAGGCTCTAGCAAAATGTACAAGGACCTCCAGAAGAATTTCTGGTGGCCCAACATGAAATGGGATGTAGCAGAATTTGTGACGAAATGCTTGACTTGTCAGAAAGTCAAGATAGAGCGCCGCAGACCAGGTGGTGAATTGCTACCTCTTCCAGTTCCATAATGGAAATGGGAAGATATCGCAATGGATTTCGTCACAGGATTACCCAAGACTAAGAGTCAGAAATATGCTATTTGGGTTATCATTGATAGGCTCACGAAGGGTGCTCACTTCGTGGCTATCAAGTCAACGTGGGGAACCCAGAGGTTAGCAGAAGTGTTTTTACACGAGGTTATCCGTTTGCATGGTACTCCAAAGACCATTGTATCGGATCGTGATGGCCGATTCATGTCAAAATTCTGGAAGGAACTCCACAAGGCCATGGGAACTGAATTGAGATTCAGCACTGCGTTTCATCCTCAAACGGATGGATAGTCTGAGAGGACTATCCAGACCCTGGAGGATATGTTGAGAGCATGTGTACTCGATCGTCCGACTAGCTGGGAGGATAGCCTGAGTCTAATCGAGTTCACATATAACAATAGCTGGCATGCTACTATCAAGATGGCTCCATTCGAAGCTTTGTATGGTCGCAGATCCAGATCTCCGATTTGTTGGGATGAGAACGCCGACAAGATTCTTCTCGGACCAGAATTGGTCGAGAGAACTGCTTCAGATATTGCCTTAATAAGACAAAGGATGTTGACAGCGCAAAGTCGACAGAAGTCTTACGCTGATCCAAAGCGTAGGAATGTCGAGTTTGAGGTTGATGAAAAGGTCTTTGTCAAAGTCTCGCCATCTAAAGGCGTGTTCAGATTTGGTAAGCGTGGGAAGCTTAACCCTCGCTACGTGGGACCATTTGAAATTCTTGATAGAGTGGGATCTCTAGCGTACCGTTTGGCATTGCCGCCATCGGCACATCCAGTGCATAATGTGTTCCACGTATCCTTGTTGAGGAAGTAAGTGTCAGATGAATCTCATGTGCTGAGTTATGAAGACATCGAGATTCAGGCAAATGGTACCTACGAAGAGATACATGTGCGTATTCTAGAGCGTCGTGTGAAGCAATTGCGCAACAAGGTGGTACCGTTGGTACGGATTATGTGGTCCAAGTCAGGAATCGAAGAGGTTACTTGGGAGACTTGGGAAACTGAGGAAGATATGCTTAGACGCTTTCCCGAGTTGTTTTCGGCCTAAGTTTCGGGGTCGAAACTTCTTTTAAGGGGGAGGTAATGTAATATCCCTCATTTCATAGGGGTAATTTTGAAATTTTCTTATGCCCATATTACAAGTCAGATTAAATTCAGAGAAGTACGGACATTCTATGAGATGTTTGGTCTCTGTAATATTTTTCTGAATAATATAAAATACAGTTAATGTATTTTTGGGTTAAAAAGTTATTCGTGTACGAATATATTTAACCCGGGGTTAAGAATATTTAACCTCTTAGCAAGAAAGGACAAAACGGGTGAAAAGGGGGCAAAATTGGCCTTGACCGCACCCTGGCCGCATCCTGCCGCACCCGCGGCGAAGGCCAATGCCAGTGGCGGTCACGAGTCGGCCACCGCACCCCCACTGCACCCTGCCGCACCCCGCGGTCGTCGTCAGCGTTGTCGTCATCGCGATAGAGTTTCTGTAGCTCTATCCCTTGGCCGATGCTTGCTCCTCACGTCTTTCCATCTGGTTGGGACACCTCATGGCATACGTGTCTAGCTCCTGAGCAACCTTGTGGGACTATAAATGAGAGAGGAGGCGGAGAGGAAGCTCACAACTCCAGCTGCAACTTCATCTTCCTCCAAGAAAACTCCATTGTTGTCCAAAGCTTTGAGCTTTGTGCTTTGTTTGTGAGAGAGATCGAATCCCTTTTGAGTATTAGAAAGGTGCTTCTAAGAGTTATTCAAAGGTTTAAGAAGGTTGAAGATCAAACCAAGAACAAATCAAAGTCGAACGAATCGATTTGGATGAGTTCTCCATCGAAAATTTGTCGTCTCCCTCGCCACTGTAATCCCGCCGCACCCGCGGCAGAGGCTCCACCGCACCTGCGGCGAGCTTACCCGGGTTGTGTGCTATTGGGTGTTTGGCTTTGGGCGATGCTTGATTCGTTCGATTCCTTTTGTATTCTTTTAGATTCATATATGTAGATATTGAATCTAACTTAGGGTCTCGTTATAGGTCATTCCAGAGGGATTTAATATCCAGGATCTGTCTCAGTTTCAGACTCAGGAACCGTTGTCTCTAAGCTTGTTAAAGCTTTCGTCTGATCTAAGGCAAGTGGCGGTTCGCTCTTGCTCATCATTCCATATTTCCATTAATTATCAATGGTTTGATTGTTAATTAATTTGGAATGATTTACTGTTTTTTTTGGAACAGTTTTGATAAATGATATGGATTAAAATATGATATTATAATAGGTTGTATATCTATTAGAACAACGCTATTATAGATATATATTTTATGAGGATTGCCGGGAGGACAACAATATGAAAAGAATATGATATTATAATAGGTTGTATATCTGTTAGAACAACGCTATTATGAATATCTATATTATTATGATGATAGCTTGGAGGGCTTTGATATGATTATTACTGTGTTGAACTGTTTATGTAACACCCCCAAATAACCTCTTGAAAGTATTACCGCCAGTGACCTCAGACGTATTGTCCGATGTCACCCAAGGCTTTTCCAGTTGATATAAATCATCAAACCACAGTTATAATACACAAATATCATAACTCTTATTAAAACCAAAGTCTCGGAATTACAACATAATTCCAAATACAACAAAATACATCAGAATTACATAATCAGAATCATTACAGCGGAAGTCTTTAAGCAAAACATATTTAACACAGCGGAAGTCTTGTAAACAAAGCGACAAAATAACTTGTCAAAACACCGTTCATCTTCATAGTCGTTCTAGCCTTCACGGAACAGCAACATACCTGATGTGCCGAATCGAACAGATGACACCAGCCAACCATGCAAGGGAATAATTACGGTTGGTTAGTCTAATGAAAGACTACGCAAGGGTACAAAGCAGAGTGGTTCGAAGTAGTCGTATTAGGTTAGACTCATCGTCTCTCGAATAACAGTCGATAACGATAGTCAACCACCATACTCCTACTATAATATATGAAAATGCATGATCAAAAGAAGATTCTGGAGACCGAGTCTCACAGCAATCAATCACAAAAGAAGACTCCAAATGAAATGAGCCTTATAGGAAACATGACAAATGTTGGGAAACTTAATTAATAATATTCATACAAGCGTTCAAAAATGACTTGATGTTTCGGCTCACGACCAACCTCACCGCCCCAGGGCGAATCCAGATTGGAAAGAGAACTTTACTATGATCACAGTCAAGACGAGATTTCCTAGATACACTATTACCTAGCTGCACTACTCGCCTGAGGTATATTAATTATGTGCACTAAAGGCACTTATCTGATTTAATTCCAAAACCAAACCACATCACGTTATAAACTTTTATCATGATCAGCTCGTCCCGAGACGAGAGATCTCTTGGGAGCAACTCCCGAGATTATGTGTGACACTAGCTAAGTGCACCACCTCTATACCCGAGTATAGAGGCTAGTCATGACTCACCAATGGTATTAGGGTCTCAATGCCATTTTCTCCATTTAATTATCAAGAAACGACTGGACCTCCTACGAATACTCGTGTTAACTAAACAGTTCAACACAGTCATATATCACATCAAAACAAAGCCATCAAGGCCAACATCATAGATCTATCAATCTATATATATATATATCAAAATAGTATTGCTACTAACAGTATATGCAACCTATTATAATCTTTCATATGAAATTCACCTTTAAAATCCACAACAAAACCATTATGAACATAATAACGCTGTATCTAGCAATATACAACCTATTATAACAGCACTTCTTTTCATCAAATATTTTATCAAAACTGTTCCCAACAAAACAGTAAATCATCCCAAATTAATTAACAACTAAACAATTGATAATTAATGGTAAATATGGAATGATGAGCAAGAGCGAACCGCCACTTCGCCGCGGGTGCGGCCACTTGACCGCGGGGTGCGGTCAAGGCCATTCTTCATCCTTTTTGACCGTTTTGACTTTGGGTTAATCTTCTTAACCCCGAGTTAAATATATTCGTACTTGAACGACTATTTAACCTTGAACATACATCAACTGTATTTTATATTACTCGGAAAAATATTACAGAGATCAAACATATTACCGAATGTCTGAACTTCTCTGAATTTAATCTGACTTGTAATACGGGAGTTGGAAAAATTCCAAATTATCCTTATAAAATATCTGGGATATTACAGTTTAGTTAGCACGAGTATTCGTAGGAGCGATGGACTATTCAAGGTCCAGTCGTTTCTTAATAATGATTAATGGTGCAAAGGGTGATAAACCCAAAAACCATTTGGTGGGTCATGACCGATCTCTATACTCGGGTATAGAGATGGTGGCACTTAACTGATGCTACAAATCTTGGGATTCGTCCCATTCAGGAGTATGTCCCTCATGGCGAAACATATGTCCTATATGTCCCTCATGGCAAAACATATATTCAATATATGCCCCTCATGGCGATACATATATTTAAAAGCCTATAACGTGATGCGCGTTTTGGAACTAAATAAGATAAGTGCCGTCGTAGCACATGATTAATATACATTGGGCGAGTAGTGCAGCTAAGAAAGCTCGTCTTGACTTTGATCAGAGTAAAGTTCTCTTTCCAATCTGGATTCGCATTGTGCGATGAGGTTGGTCGTGAACCGAAACATCAAGTCGTTTTTGAACGCTTGTATGATTAATTAATGTTCCCCAACATTTGTCATACTTCCGATAAGACTCAATTCGTTGGAGTCTTTTTTGGGATTGATTGCTGTGAGACTCGGTCTCCAGAATCTTCTCTTGATCATGATGCTTGATATATTCCAGTAAGAGTATGGTGGTTGACTATCGTCATCGGTTTTAATTCGAGAAACGATGAGTCTAACCTAATACGACTACTTCGAACCACTCTGTTTTGTACCCTTGCGTAGTTTTTCATTAGACTAACCAACCGTAATTGTTCTCTGCATGATTGACTGGTGTCATCCGTTCGATTCGGCACATCAGATAAGAATCCGAGAAACAAAGGCTAGAACGACTATAAAAGCAAACAGTGTTTTAATGGATTTATCAGGTTGCGATCCTTGGCGGATGATCATTACGATCAAGACCCTTGTATTTATACATTGCAAAGACTTCCGCTGATTACTCTGTTTTGTCCTATAGGGATTGGGATGTAATCCCCAGACATATGTTTTAACCAAAGATTTTGGTGTTTACATCATGATTGTTGTTTATGATTTGTATTTAAACCGGTAAAGCCTGGGATGACTTCGGTGTGGAAACTGAGGTCACTGGCGGTAATACATTTCCAAATGGGTTACGATTTGAGGGTGTTACACAATGAGCCTCTATTTATAGGCTAGGGGAGAGACATAGATACAAGAGTACTCTTTAATACAATAGTTAATATGAAGATAACATAAGAGTCTTAAATGGGTCAAATAATAACATATTAGACTTAATGTATTAATGAACATCCAATACAATAAGTTCATATATTTACAACAGCAGCCCATTATCATTCTTAATTATAGTAAGTAATACTCATTTTTTCCTCATACAAGTTCCCTAATTTGAGCGATATTTGGATATGTGCGTCTCGACCTCCCACACCCCACTAGTATAAGATATAACTTGATTGATTGTTATTGTTGTAGTCATATAAGCCCTGTTGTTAAAATTTGATTTGATTCTACGATCCAAAAGTGGTATAACGATCTTGATTATATGTATAATATCATTGAATGTATGATCATAATATTTCGATATAAAATAAGTAGGATCTTGTGTACGATCATGATCTTGCTTACAATTGTGACGATAATGATTATTACAATCTTACAATCAATGTTATAAAGTCGTTAGGCAGGAGCTGGGCGGTGAGGGGGGCCTAAAGCCTAGACAACTAGGCGGGGGCCTGGGCGGATTAAAAATTTATGTCTAATCCGAATGATTATTTTACTATGTTCTCTCAAATACATTAATGTTTATAAAACTATGTTGGGATGTGTGTTTGATATTTTATTATGAACCTTATTTTACAAAGCATAACCCAAAACTATGTTTTACACATCCGTCATCTCCTAAGATGTTGTTGCTTCCACAACATCAGAAGCTTCTTCTCACCTAGGCGACCCTAGGCGGGAATTTTTAGAACACTGTCTACAATATGTTTATTATACGACAATTCATTACGAGCTTAAAGTGATACTTAAAATATAAAAGATGTGCATTTTTCTTTTATTTATTATAATACAATTATATTGATAAATTACCATGTAGTAAACTTAACGTTTTCATATCATATGATTATTCATATATTATACTTTTTAAGTTTTCACTTCAAATATAAGAAGTTTTATTGTTTATTAGGTTGTTTCTGCTATATTTATTGCTCATTTGATTGACAATTTAATTCTCATGAGTTAGAATATCTCATGAAGTAGAATGAAATACATTATACATGTGTTTAGTTGGAAAACAAATCTAACAAAATCACAGGAAAATGTATTTATGGGATTTTGAATTTATACAAAACGCAAGAAATAGATTTATATACTCTCGCTAAATAAGTTATATTTTTATCATTTTATATAAAATCTCAACTTCTCCCATTTTAATATATTAATTTTAAATTTAATGAAACATATTTTTTCCAAATGCACAAAATTACAATTCACTCGAAATTAATTCCAAAAAAGTGACTTTATAGAAATTACAATTTACATGTTCAACCAAACAAGCATTTAGTTATATTTTAGAATGCGATCATATGATTCGTTCGTAGAAATTTGATACTTACTGCATTGCATTTGCATACAAGTCTCCCTTTTCTTGAAAGTGGCTAATTTATCATTTGAGGCCCATCTTTATACTTTTATCAAACATAGATTTCATGTTTAAAAAAACTAAATTTCAATACTCTTCTTATATATGGTAAATAATATAATTTATCAAACTTTACACTTTTCGTATATGATAAGTTATTATAAAGAAGTATATAATTTACTTATTTTCGAATCTCACTTTTTTATTTTATTTTATATAGTTAAAGATTAATTAACTTAAAAAATATAAGTTATACAATACCAAAATCGTGCATAAGCTAGTTACATAATAAAACTCAAATAAATATATAAATAGTATGTACATGAAACACGTGGACGGTTAAGACACGTGATTGGTCAAGCGATGGATTAAGTGGAACTTCACCTGCATCCAAGGGCGAATACATAGTTTAGTGGGACCTAAATTTTTTGAAGTGTAAAAGTCTAATGTATACCTTACACATAACCCTAATATCAAATTATATAGTTTATTCAAGTCTACCATATACCTTACATAAATAATCATGATTTCAAACAACAAACCTTATATTCGAATCTTGAATAAAAATTTACTCAAAATTGATCAAAAAAATACACAATTTGCACAAATGTCATTATTACTTACTATTTTCACTGTCAGTGGCGGATCTAAAACTTAATCGAAGGAGGACGAGTTTTATATATTTTTCACTTCACAAATCGACATTTATATTAATATTTTAAAACTACAAAAAATAAAAAAATTATATTTTAAATTTTAATTAATTCATGCAATATATACTCTATTTTTTAATATTTAAAAAAAATATTTATATAATATAAGATTTTTAATTTTTGTGTTAATAAAAAATTAAAACATGAAAGAAAAAACAAAAAAGAAATAAACATACTTAATAAACAATTTTTTTTAATAAAGTAATTAACACTCAAATTTTTAACAAAAATAGAAAAAAAGGGTTAGGAAAATGATTGAAAAATTGAAACTTTTAGCTTTTTTCACACAAGTTTCAAGATAAATAGCATTTTTCTTGTCATTTACTTATCATACAAATTTATATAAAAAGATTGATATCAAAATTTACTTATCCATAAACCTTAAATATTGAACCTCTAACACAAATAAGAATATAGAGAGAGAGAGGAAACCCCTCAACCGGCCCTAAAACAAATGAGGAAACCCCTCCTCTTTACCATCTATCCCATTACAGTCCATCGGAGATCCACACCGGCAATCAAATACAACTGCCCAAACCATCCCACCAAGAGCCGCACCCATATCGGGACCACCACACCCGGCCGACTCGCGAACCACTCCCGAACCCACGCCTCTCCTTGTACCACTTCCATGAGCATGCAGTTCGCTCACCACCGAACCGCACCACCTAGCCCGGATCCGCATGCCCGAGCCGCTGCTTCCCACTGGCCATCTCGAGCCAACCTACCACTGAACCCAGATCCGAGCTCACCTCCTACCCAACAGAACTCACCGCGCTGTTGCGTTGCTGCTCGCGAACCACGAGACGCGGCGGAGGTGGATGGGGTTAGGGATTGGTCGGCGGATAGGTTGCAGACGTGGCCTTTCTTGGGGAGGCCGCATCGGCCGCAGCTGTAGCCTCCGCATTTCTTCCGCCAACCCGAAAGTATTGATCCACTGTATAATGAACAATGGAAATTATTGAGTAGGGATGTCAATGGGTCGGGTGGACTACATCCATCACCCGACCCGACTTTAGTAAATGGTCATCCGACCCGACCCGCACCCAAGGTTCACAACACCCGAACACCATCCACCCGACATCCATCGGGTGGATCGGGTGATTTTTCGAGTGAGATTTTAAAATAATTTTTTTATTAAATTCGTCTATAATAGTACTTTTTTGGATGCAACTAAAAAACATAAAACATTATTTGAGTATACATTAAGAAGATATCTCATACACCACAATATAAACATAAACATAAAACATGTTATGAGACTACTTAACATTCCAACCTGTCGATCCTTTTAATATTTACAAGATGAATCACCTAAATTTCAAAATACAAAATAAATAAATAAATAAATAAATAAAGAATAAACAAAATCCGATCAACCTCCTCTGCTCCACCTTTCATCTCAAAATTGCTCCACCACAGTAGAAAACCTTGACAAATCAGACGAGGAACAAATAAACAATCGAATGTCCTCATTATCGCCATTTTTGCTTCCCAAACTGTCTGTTGAGTGTTGATCCATACATAGCACTACATTCAATGGCGGACGCAGGTGATCCATACATAGTCTCTTTCTCCTCTCAATTTCCCCTACCAGCCTGCCCTAATTCCTCGCCGAGTCGCCCTATGTCTCTTTCTCTGCCTCATACCTCGCCGGAGTAGTCGCTGCCGCCTGCAGAGTAGGTTCGAAGATCTTGACGCCCTCCCGCCATCTCCGCCGCCTCCATCCTTTTCAAGGCCTCCGACGCTCCGACCGGCGACAAGGTCCGCCCTCGCAGAGTCGCCGCCCTCGCCTGTGGGAGACGCCGGACATGGTCAAAGATCTCGATGCCCTCCGCCAGTCCGCCCTCTCCTCCCTCGCCCCGCCGCCTCCATCCTTTTCAAGGCCTCCGACGCTCCGACCGGCAACCACCCCTATTATCTCGATTCTCAATGCCCTCCGAGTCTCCGCCCTCTCCTCCCTGTTTCATTGCCCCAATTTCCGTGGCGGTGTCTCTTTTCATCGTCTTTCACCAATCTTATACTGTCTCCTCCGACTTCCTATCACCCCTTCTATCTCCAATCTTCGGTTTGTTTCTTCTCTGATTTTTCAATTTGTGTTTTTTTTTTGGCTTTGTACAGTCAAGGTGTTTGATGATATGTCTCAATGAATAAAATCTTGTTGGCGTTGTGGGTTTGATTTTGCGAATCATTGACTTGTTCTTATGTTGCCTAAATTTGTATGCAGAGAATGTGTGCAAAGAAGTAACCTGTGGAAAGGGAAATTGTAAGCCTACTCAAAACAGCATGATCCCTTTTGAGTGTGAATGTGAGCCTGGTTGGAAGCAACCTTTCTCTGCTCATGGCTTCGCTTTTCTTCCTTGTGTGATTCCCAATTGTGAGTTCTTTTTCTCCTTTGCTCTCTCCATTCATTTAATTATCATATGAAATTCTCTGTTAATTAGGCCATAATTAGGCTGTTGGCAGTTGAAGGGGATAAACTGTAAAAGAACAAAACAAACATTCTTAGATTTATGTATATGATACAAATTGCAAAGAACAAAGATCAAACAAAACACATTCATCAATTTATGTATATATATCGTACCCACATAGCACTATATCATATATTCATACTTCAAAAACATTAAAACCAAATTTAATCTTCCTGTGGAAAATCAATCAACAACAACACGTAGTTACCCCTCATTAAATCTGTTCCTTGGCCAAATTCAAACAATAAGAAAAGGGACTGAAGTACTAAACTAAGCTTGCACACGTAATTGATAAAGGCAAGTAATTTCGAAGAAAAAATGGAAGATTCACAAGAAATATTACACAAGCATGAAGTGTGTCAAATAATTTGAAGAGGAGATTGGCGGTTACCTGCTCAAATATGACACCAGCGGTGTTGCGCGGAGGGAGAACGGGTGGCCGACGGTGCTGTGCAAAGGGAGAACGGAAGACCGGCGGTGCTGCGCGGAGGGGTGGAGTGGATGCGGCTCCGCTGCGTGAGGGGTGGACAGAGTTTGCATCGGAGAGGGACGAAGGGGCGAGCGGCGTTCGGACTTGCCGGCGAACTTGCTATGGAGATGATGTTTGGAGATAGAGATCAGTGGGCGAGATGGAGAGGAGAATGGAGATGTGAAAGTGGAGGCGGCTGTTGTGTAGAGGAGAGTGTGAGACTTAGGGTTTACAGTAGTATTTATACCGAGGCTGATTATATGTATATATAATAATAGGATCCGGTTCTGGTGAGAATCAAATTCTAAGAGAGAACTGAGAACGTATGTATTAGCACTGTTTCTTTCCTCGCGTGCGTGTCTGTTCCCAGTTAACACTGATGTTTACTGTTTTGTTCGTATATGAGTTCACCACTTTACACTAAAAAATATTGAATTTTCTAGTGTTTTTATTCTTTTTTTTTTCCTTTCTAAACTCTCAAATCTTTATAAAAATAATTATTTAATGTTCACTGCATGTTTATATGACGCAATATTAGTAATCTTTAATATAAAATCAAGTTTAAAGTAAGTAAAATGTACTTTTTTCTTGTATGTATTTTGTGATGCACATGTAGGCATAATTGTTCACATATTTGTGTAAAACAAATGATGGACATCAAAAAAATATTCACAACCCCTCAGTGAGCACAAATGTTCGTTATTTTATTCGTAAATGTTCATCACAATATAGTGAGCATCTAGAATGAAAGTGGTGAAAAATTATGGACAAAGTGATGAACAAAAATTTGTTCACAATCCTTTAGTGAACATAGATGTTCACTGTTTTGCTCGTAGATGTTCATCACAGTATACTAGTATAAAACATCTGGATTAAAAGTGGTGAACATTTATGGATAAAGTGATGAATATCAAAAATATGTTCACAACGAATGAAAGCGTTTTTCCAAAAAAAATGCGCTTAATAAAAATTTGGGTAAAATTGGGAGAAAATACGGGTAAAATTCGACTGAAACAGTGAACATATTGTATGAAAGTGGTGAACATTTATGGAAAAAGTGATGAACATCGAAAATATGTGCACAACGAGTGAAAAATATTTTCCCCCCAAAACGCGTATAATACGGAAAAACTTCGGTCAAAATTGGGGGGAAATACGGGTAAAATTCGGCTAGAATATTGAACATCTTGTATGAAAGTGATGAACATTTATGAGAACAGCGATGAACATCAAAAATATGTTCAAGGCGTTGTTCAATGACAGCGAACAAAAAAAGTGCCCAACAAAAAAATAAGCAAAATCACAAGTGTTCAAGGCTTGAAACATCAGTGTTCATGGTCCTGGATGTAAGTGTTCAAGGCGTTGAACATAATTGTTCAATGCCAGCGAACAAAAAAAGTACCCAGCAAAAAAAAGCCAAAATCCGTATTATTCGCCAATAAAACGCGAATAATACGGCCGAAAAATTCGGCACGCCCGAATTATACGGCTTTTAATGAAAGTCTAATCTGGAGCGTTGATTCCACTCCGATCCGACGACCTCCTTTTATTCTCATTTCTCTCCTATTTTACTATTCTCATTTGATGCTTCTCCTATAATAATATATGTTTCGGGTTTTCTACGGGTCGGGTGATCGGGTCGGATCGGGTGGATGAAACTGGTCACCCGAATCCGACCCGGTCCATCACCCGAAACCCGAATTTCACCCGTATTTTTTTGGGTTTTCGTCCATTTTTTTGGGTTGGATTTTTCGGGTGTCCGTCGAATTCGGGTGAAATTATCATCCTTATTCTTGAGCTATTATTTGGCTACTGTCAATCTGCAGGTCTGCTATCCCCTACAATCAGAACATATCCAAAAATATGGATTGACATCTTTGTGAAAACCCCTACGGGGAAGAGAATCCTCCGACTCCATATCTTTTTGTTATTTGATCTTTTTTTTTTCGATTCTGTTGAGAGACACTCTTTGGATGATGAAGTCTGTCTTGACGATGGATCAAGTTGTAGTTCCGGCTTGGTAGAGGATGATCATCCTTCCGACGGCGCAGTGTTTGTTTGTGCTTTACTCACCTCATTGGTTTCTTTGCTTTATCATGCTCTAGTTTGTTTCGTTGTTGTTTGTTATTGTTTTGTTGTTGTTTGTTTTTGTTTCGTTGTTGTTTGTTTTTATTTCTTTTGGTTATTGTTGTATTGCCGGTTAGTCTGAATGCCAGTTTTTGGCCTCTCGAAGTTGCAAACTTTGAATTCTTACTTTATAAAAAAAAAAATATAGAGAGAGATAATATTTCATTCTTTATTGAAAGATTTGTGTACAAATTTTAATGAAATTATTTTTTAGTATTTTTGAGAATTATAGATAATAAATTTTATATAAAATTATTTTTCTTGAAAAAAAAATACATAAATTATATTTATATTGGGAACTGTCATTAGACCGAAATAGGTTCGCCCCTGAATGCATCTGACCCGACCTATTACCGGCTACATCCGATACCCGAATTAAATTATCGATACCCGAATTAAATCGATAATTTATTCGTTTATTTCAATCGGGTATTTGGAAGGATCGGGTATTCGTGGATTACTTTCAAGTTTTCATCCCTGTTATACTTGGCCATGCACTTGGGAAGTTCCAAATCTTTCGATCGTGGAGGGGTAAAAAGGGCACGACGTAAAATTATCAAAACCCTAATTTTGCTCATCTACATATACGGACGAAGAGCCCGTTCAGAAGCGCCTCTCCTTTCGTCGCCTGCCAAGCTCTTTTCCATTTTTTGTGTTTAGTTTTAATGTCTCTCTAATTTTCCTTCTTTAATATGTGTAATTGTTATTTGAGATACTCTTTTCTCATCTCTGTTTTTGCTGTTTGAAAAGAGCATCAGAAGCAAATTTTGGTATGATTTCCTCTGCTCGTCTCCCCATAGCAGGAGAAATACGATGCGATGCGAAATAAAAAGTGTATTTGAAATCAGGTGCTTATGGACATGCAGATTCCCAGTTTTCCCATGGATTCTTCGCATTTTCTCGTAAGTTCCACAGATCCAATCGTTTTATACCCCAACAGTTGCGGTCCCCGTTGCTCGATGATGATTCTTATTTGCTTTAACCACACCGAAGAGAGCGGATTCGGAAGGATCGGTCGCTTTAGATCTCTGAATTTAAGACCTTGAGCGTGTTTTCATGGCGATTGGTCGAAGCTCGACGATTCTTCTGTCTAGAAGCATAGAATTGGGAGTTTGATTTAGGGCTTCTTGCATTCTACGCTTTTAGGCGGAAGATGAGTGATTTCTACCAGTCTTCATGAATTGCGCTAGGTTCTGGGTTTAGATTCAAAGATTTTGTTGCTGATCTGCCTGATTCTTTGCTCCAATGTGGAAAAACTTTGGCCCTTGACTGAGAGCAACTTCATTAAAACTTTCATTTGAGTATTTAATCTGATTTTCAATTACCCCTTTCTGCATGTATTCCTGTGTAAAACTTAAAATTGTAGGTCCGGCTCCATCTAGTAGTGAATGCTTCTCTCTTCTCCAGTTTTTTTTCTTTGTGAGAATCCCTACAACGAATTCAGCAGTAAATTAGTTTATTCAACAAAAATTCTCAGTGCAAAGAACAACAACAAAAATAAGAATAAGGATCTCATTTGAACATGGAAAAACCAACCGAAGGAAAAGTCTCATTTGAACAAATATTGGTGACATTAGAAAGACATGGCCGCCTTGATTTTAATGAATGGCTGATATCCAATTGATGAAGTCCATTGGAGCTAGACCGTGGCCTGGCTTGGATTCGGACCTTGTCTTAAATATGGCAGTGATAATGGATTGAAATATGGATATCCGTTTAGACCTGATCAGACGATCAATGACTTTTTTTTATAAGGTAGACTGAAATTAAAATTTAACATTGTGATACGTGAGAGGAATGCACATGGTCACACACTACAACTACTATTGTATTTTATTCAGAAAGATTAGATTTTTTGAAGGTAATACAGAATAAATAATTTTTTTTAAAAAAATAATATGAGCGTCGACAGCACTCAGCAGGGTTCGAACCTGCGCGGGCGAAGCCCAACAGATTTCAAGTCTGTCTCCTTAACCACTCGGACATATCGACTTGTTGCTTATTAATCCCTTATTTAGCTAATTAAATCGACTTTAAGAATTGATAATTATCTTCAGATTGTAACTAGCATATGTCGGGCATGAAATGTTGTAATATATTTACGAAAACTCATATGCTAACGATAAAGGTTTTGTTTGATTACAATTGTAAATATATACGCAAATTTATATACATAAATGGAAAATAAATTAGGAATTTCATACAAATAAGTGAATAAAAAATATAAAGGTTTAAATTTAAGTAATGAGAATGCTAACTATGTAAATTAATTTAAAAAATAGTTAAATTATATTACATATTTATTTCAATATTTTTAATATATATAATCGCTTTTGTATCATGAATCATATATTACAAATTATGTTCAACTAGCTTAATATTAAAAAAAGTTGTTGTCCGAGAAACCCCCGAAAAACTGACCCCCGAAAAAACTCTCCGTACCAAAGAAAAATAAAACCCTAAATCTGCTATCTCTTCGCAGCCGCCACCTTCCACCACACCCCCGCCCCTGAATCTGCCCATCCTCCATACTACAACTGCATAATCCCTCCCTCCCACAGTCGCAACCCGACCACCACCGCATTGTCTATCGTCGATCCACCACATCCCTTCTCTCCTTCAAGCCCACACAAGTTTCTCCTACGACGGAATGCTTCTCGCCACCGCCTTCGACGACAAAATCGCCCGCACTTGGCCCCTATCCCCCTCCTCCGGCGGTGACTCCCCCTTCACCGCTTACCAGGAATTCCAAGGCCACGAACAGGAAATCTCCAACCTCGCCTTCTCCTCCGACTCTCGGTACCTCGCCACCGCATCCAACAATAATACGGTTCGGGTCTGGAACGTTTCCGAGGGGAAGCTGATCAAAACCCTCTAGTTCCGATGGTTACGTAATCCACTGGCCGAGACTCCTTTCCAAGGCTTCGATGTCTTCCTGACCAGATCCAGGCCTCACGATCTGCTGGGGGAGTTTCAAGGTATAGTGCCTTCAGCCTCCTCTCCAAGACCGGCGACAGAGGACCCCAGACATCGACCCTACCAACGACCTCACCCGGAAAAGCAAATTGTTTGTCTCATCTAACCTTTACCAAGAATTCTGGATAATGATTTATGAAAGTGATATTTCTGTCTAGTCGTAGACCTGCTTTTGAATCCAAAAATGTGAACCTGAACGATTACTCTCGAAACCTTCCTAACCTGATCCATGTTGCTCGAACCTTGAGATACAAAAGACTAGAAGAATAAGTCTAGAAACGTGAAACTTTAACACCTTGAGATACATTCTTCTACTGATGTGTTGCTGATAATAGGTTGGTTCGAGATTGTTGTTTCGGACAAGAGATCGAGGACGTGTTCGTGTGATTCCTGTTGGCTTCTAGAAACGAAGCGTGATTCAGGTGTTTCAGTTGCACTTCCAGAGTGTGTCTTCTAATATGTTTTTCGGCTGTTGCTTCGCCGTGTTGGTTTCTTCCAACCCGTGTTTGTGTCCTTCTCTTCCGTCTGCCTATTTTCTTGCTCTTTTCGGTTTTGTTTGTTTTCTCTTCGAATATATGTTGTTACTTTGTTCTTCCTAGCCGGTTTGTTCCGGATGCCGTTTTTACGGCCTCTCGAGGATCTTTGTCAGGTGTGACTTTGATCTTTGAATTCTTACCTTATCAAAAAAAAACTAGCTTAATAACTTTTGCATCATGAATCATACTCCCTCCGTCCCATAATGTTCGTCCTGTTTCCGTTTTGGGCGTCCCCTTTTGTTTGTCCTACTTTCCTTTTTTATCCATCTTTTCTTTCCAATATTACCCTTATTCATTCCATCTTTTACATCATTTTATCATTACCTTACACATCCAATCATTCTCACCTACCATCTTCATCCATCTCAAACTCCATTAATATCCACCATTTTTATCCATAACCTAAAACTTAATAAACCATTTTCCATTAACCTAATTAACCTAATTAATTAATTAATTAAACTAATAAAATTAACAAAATTAACCAAACTACTCCTAAATTCATTAACTTAACCCAAATCCATTTTTTTAACCAAACTAACCCAAACCCAAACCCATAATTTACCCTAATCCAATATCCCTAACCCATATTAACCTACCCCTAATCTACCCATTTAACCCGACCTAATCTACCCAGCCCAATTACCGAAACCCTAATCTACCCAGCCCAGCCCATTTCCCACCCTAACCCTAAATACCCCCTTATGAGCTCTCTCTTCACTCTCTCGTCTCACTCTTCGCCGCTCTCTTCTCTTTTCTTCTGAGCTCTCTCATTCTCTCTGAAACCCTAGATCTGAGCTCTCTCGTCTCCTCTCTCGTTTGAGCTCTCTTCACCTCTAGTTCTCCTTTGTGCTCTCATCTGACTTCTCGCTCTCCAGAGAAGGTGCCTCTCCTTCTCTACGCTCTCGTCTGAGCCCTCTCTTCTATTCCGAACCCTCTCTGAAACCCTAACTCACAAAAATGATCTCGATCTGTTGCAGATCTACTCGCCGGCGGTTAATCTGCTCCGGCTGCCCCCAAAACACAGAAAAGGCTTGCTCATCGTCTAGATCTACCCAGATCTCCCAAAACCCGCCCAAAAAAACCCTAAATCTCAGAGATCGTTGCTTTGAAAACCCCGGTCCCCTGGGTTCCCTTCTCTGTTTGCATAAAAAATGGGTGATTCGGACATATTTAAGTCTGATGGGTCCTGGACTTCTGATGCACTTTTTGTTGCTTGCTCTCAAGCTCCACAGTGCGAGTGGGGTGGCGATTGTGTTGGGGATCACAGATTCACTCATGTTGGCTCAGAGGAAACTGTGGAGGGGAAGCTGCGCGAAGAGCCCCCAGAGATCGTTGAGCTCCCTGCTACCCCTGAGTTCGTTGAGCTCTTTCCTATCCCTGAGATCGTCGTCCTCCCTGATTCCCTTGAGATTATTATAATCCCTGATTCCTCTGACGATGAAGCTGCGAGATGAATCGTCCCCGGTTATGGTGATGTTGCCTCTAATTCTGATTTTTAGCCAAGTCTCACTCTTTTTTAGTTGTTTATGCATGGGTACTTTTGCTGAGATTATTGCTCTGAATTATGCATGTTGTTGAATGAGTTTGTTGTGCTGTTGACTGAGACATTGGTATTCTGTTTTGTTGTTGATGTTCTGATGACTAAGACATTGGTATTCTGTTTAAGTTGATTCTCTGTTTTGGTGTGTTGGTGTTCTGTTTTGGTGTTGCTGTTCTGATGTTGGATTATGTTGTGTTGCCTCTGTGTTGTGATTGGTGATGATGCATGATAACTGAGATGCAAAACCTTTATGTTCACTGGACTTCTGATGTGCCATGGCAACACTGTGTCACATGTAATTGATTGATGCTTATGTGTATGTTAAGGTACTGTGATTGGTATTGTATCTATGAGGGTTATGGGGACATCCGAGATTATTTATGCATTTCAATGATGAAGTCTTGAAACTGAGATGCAATACATTTAATGTCACTGCCTTAATGTGCCATAGGAACACTTTTACATGTGGTTGATTGTTGCTTATGTGTATGTTGAGTCTTGTGATCGGTCTTGTGTCTATGATGGCTATGGGGACATCTGAGATTATTTATGCATTTCAATGATGAAGTCTTTTTGCTGAGATGCAAGACCTTAATATCACTGCCTTAATGTGCCATAGGAACACTTTCACATGTGATTGACTGATGCCTATGTGTATGTTAAGGTCTTGTGATTGGTCTTGTGTCTATGATGGCTATGGGGACATCTGAGATAATTTATGCATTTCCCTTGTCTGTCCCGAAATGTTTGTCCTAAAGTTCTAAAAGCTCTTGTGATTGGTGGTGTTATTCTCCTTGAGTCTATCTATGATGAAGTCTTGAAACTGAGATGCATTCCCTGCATGTTCACTGTCTTAGTGTGCCATTGGAACACAGTCAAATGACTGATTGATGCTTATGTGTATGCTAAGGTATTGTGAATGGGTTTGTGTCTATGATGGTATTAGGGACATCTGAGATCAAAGCTATGTCATTGTTGTGCCATTACTTGTGCTTGTTTACAAAATTACAAAAGTTCTTGTTCTGTACATAAAATGTTCAATCTTTGTCATATATTGCTAAATAAACTGACTGTCTTCAAGTGCTTTTTCAGTGTCTTGATCTTCAACTTCTGTTGTCCCTTGTTGACTCTGTTGACCTACTATTGATGTTCTTGCTTGATCTGCTTGTTGTGCACCCCCATGCACTATGTCCCATGCTTCTATGATAGCCCATATAGGTGCCTTGATCTCTCTTGGTAGATTTCCTTGAGCCATTAATTTCTTCTTGTTTACATGTGGCAAATCATACTCATTGCCTCCCTTGCTTTTAAGTATTTCATTCATAACAAATTGTAGTGTCATCCACACATCTCTTAGAGTTGTAGGGGCCAATTCAAAAAATGCTTCATGCACTGCTTCTATCATATGATCAATACTTTTTGGCATCTTCTTGTACATGAGTGATTGAATGCTTCTGAAAAATCCTAGATCTAAGATGTTTACATCTGGACTATTAGCTGACTGTTGTATTAAGATGAAAGTGAATCCATCCTGAATGTATACCTGTTGCCATTCTGGATCTCTTTGAGTTATATGGGCCTTTGCATTGTCTTGTTGTATGAATATAACTCTTTGAGCTCCATCTTGTGGCCACTTTGCCTTGATTGCTGGAATGATTTGGTTTATCAACATGTTCCTTGTCACTTGCTTGTTGACTGATTCAACTAGCTTTGTAACTAGTGTCCCCTTCTCTCTGTTTTTGGATGACCTTTTTGCTGCTTGTTGATATGTGAATGGAAAGATTCCTATCTTCCCATCAAAAATGCACTGTCCCTCTGCATCAAATCTAGGCCTTGCTACAACTGTAGTGAACATAACTTTGGGAATGAATTTAGATGAATTTACAGCTCTGTACTTGCCCCTTTCATTCTGTGCTAGATATACTCTCTGTGATTTCTTTGATAGAAAAAACCACTTCTCATCCAAGTGTACAAAATCAAACATTGGATAATACACTGATTTTTCTTCTACTGTATCCCCACAAAGTAACTTCAGTACCCAATCCAACCTAGCCTTCTTATGTCCCTCACTCAAACCAGGATGGATTGGATTTGTATGTGGCTTTATTGTACCTTGCTTGACCATCCTATGCACTTTGGTCCTTGAAAGACTAAGCTTGCTAGCTAAGTCTCTAATGCATGACCTGTCTCCCATGCCCAGTGCTGTGATTGAATCCATCTCTACTTGAATTCCTTTTCTACCACAGTTGTGATATTTTGTGCTTAGATTATACCTCTGATGTGCATTATGTTGCTTCTTTGTTGTGTTCCAAAGTCTGCCTATGCACCTTGTTGACATTTTGAACTCTTCTGCAGCTTTCTTTATTGCACCATGTGGTAATTGTCCCTCTCTAGATATTGCTAGCAGAGCATTCAATATGTGCATTTTTTTATCACTGTTGAGCCTGGTGTTATGTGTTGGCTGATGATGTTGTGTTGCCTCTGTGTTGTGCTCTGCTTCTGATGACTGTCCCTCTTCATCTCCTGGTTCCTGGTTGAGATCAAAGTTATGTTCACTATCTTGTTTCGTGTCCCCTGATGACTGTCCCTCTTCGAACTCTTCTCCATCATAAATGTATTGTTCATCTGGAAGTGGAGCTTCATTTAAGTCCCATAAAGCCGAGGCCATGACACCACCAGGCTGTGATGCAGAGACTGTTTACTTGCTTAATTTTGCTCTGAATTTTACTGTAAATTTGAATATAAATTCTGTAAATTCATTTCCCAAAGCTGTAATCCCCTTTTATACTCTGTTTAGGGACAATTTTGTCAGGGCAATTATGCCCTAAGTCCCCTTTTGTTTAGGGCAATTCTGTCCCCAAAAATTGTAAGTGATCCGTGTGCCCCTAAAATTAGCCTTCTCATTGGCTGAAATTTGATCTGTGGTAAATAACCACAAATTGCAATGTAGCAGGTCATGTCCCCTTGTGTACTTTGTTAATTTTTACTGTAGCAGGTCATGTCCCCAATTATACTTTGTTAATTTTCTTAATCCAAGAGCTTTTTATACTTTAGGACAAACATTTCGAGACAGAGGGAGTATATTACAAATTATATTCATCTAGCTTAATATCGTGTCATGCACGGGGTTTGCTCAACTAGATGAGAACTTATAAAGATTTGTACATTCCATATGTATCAACTACATTTTTATTTAAAAAATCAATGTATTTGTCTTATTTTCACTTTTATAAATATTTGAAAATAATTTATATATTAACTAAACTTTATTAACATTCAAATATTCCAACTATTATTTTTATTATTAATTAATAAATGTCTAGAATTTTTAATGGAATTAAAAAGAAAAGTATTATAATATATGTATTTAGAGAGATATGCTAAATGTTATATATTCCCATAATGTAATCTTTGTGATTGATTTATAATTAAATTAGACAAGATATTAGTGATAAGTTTAAAATTAAATTAGAAATAAATTAGTGATAAGTTTAGGATATAAATATTTTATTAATAATTAAATATATTAAAATAAAGTGAAAAATGAAAAGGGTGACATGTGATAGTTGATGAGGTGGCTTAATTATATAGTGCCCGTGCATGGGTTATAAAATATTTTTTAAATTAACTCTATCATTTATTAAAGATTTGTTTTTGTGATATTAGTCTTAAACTTGAGTTCTTCAATATAGATGATCCTTGATGGTTGGAATTTTATATAGGTATTCTCTATATAAAATCGTAGCCTTATAATATTTTATAATGGAGATGTTAAATTTATTTGTATATATGCCACATATTAGATTTATTCAATTTAGTTTGTTAGTTTTTAATTATATCTATTAGCTTTTATTCTTTGAGTTATGTTAATTTGTTTCAAATCTTGATAGTAAATTTTCAATTCACCCAAGTCTGTTAATCTGTATTTATTCCAAGTTCGTTTGATATTATCTTAATAAATTTAATTAAGTATATCCCCTGAAAAGTTAAATCGATAATATTTCTAACAAATTAAACTATAATAAGAACGTGTAAATTGAGTAACCTCGCCAACTTACCTCAAGAATACAGAGATGATAATGGATTAGATTAGTTCAATTTAGTTTGTTATATTTTATTATATCTATAAGACTTTCTATAAGAAAGTTTTATTAGTGTTTATATAGGAAAAAACGTTATTAAACTTAACTTACCTCAAGATAAAAAATAAAAGATGAATACGGATCCTTGATGGTTGGAATTTTATATAGGTTTTCTTTATATAAAATCATATCTTTCCAAAAAAATTCATAATATCTTTTTGAAATTTAAGTTGGATGATTTTTTTTAATCAAATAAATTTTAGGCGTAATGACAAAACTATCAGATTTCCAATAGCTCCTTGCAAAAAACCCATAGTTTAAAAAAAATGGCAAAACTACCAAATTTTGGGTATTTTTGCTATTGTTGAGGGTTGAATTTAACTTTTTTTTTTAAATGGAAAAATCAGATAAATCATTAAAATTTATGAAAATAAAAGGTAAAAAAAAATCTTAATCCTACTAATCTAACTCTAATTAATCCCAAATCTCTTAATCTTACTAGTCTCCCCCTTCCTCCTCTGCTTCCCTCTTCCTCCGACCTCTACGACTCTCCTCCGACCTCGCCGACTCCTCCTCCACCGACGTTGGCGATTCTTCCTCCGCTGACGCTGACGATTCCTCCTCGCCGACTCCTCCTCCTCCATTGACTAAGGGAAGGGGTTAGGTTTGGTGGATTCAGAATCTGAAATCAGAAATCAGAAATCAGATGGAGATATTTGGGATGGACTTCGCGTTGGATTCGCTTCGCAATGGAGAATTCCCGACGAAAGATTGTTTGCTTCCTCTCATATCCAAGCTCCTCAGCGATCAACCACTTCCTAGCCTGCCGTGGTGGCGCCCCCTGCTCGTGCTTCTGTTTCACCCACTTCTCCACCAACAATGCCCCGTATTACGACGGTTCTTCGGCGTTCCGAATCCCAGGATATAACTGCAAGCTCTTCTGAATTGTGCAACCAAAGATCAGAAGTCTACGAACACGTTCTGCGTAGTACTCTCAGACTCGATTTAGAAAACAGAGAAGAGAGGAAGAGGAGATTGATGTTCTGGTGTCTAACGAATGAGAACAGAACTGCTCTTTTGTAGAGCCTTCGGAGGAGATAGTGGAGCGAGTCTGTTGAAGCAACAGATTGGAACGTTGAGGAGAGAAAGCATGAGCTGTTGAACGTGGAGGAAGACTGGGTATGCAGCCCCGAAATCTCTCCAGGAATCAGTCAAAGCCCACTGATGGGCCTTCTGGATCGGCCCAAAAAGATAGGGCGTTGGCTGGCCAGCCCAAGCCCGATCCGATCCAACCCGGCCCAAGCCCAAGCCCGAGATTGGCTCGCCCGCTCCGCTCCGCCCGGCCCGGTCCGGTCCGGTCCGACGCGACTCGACTCGGCTCGACGCGCGTGTGGTCTTGATGAGCTAGGTCCTCTCTCCATTACACATTGGTGGTGACCCAAGGCCACAACCTTGGATCCATTTTCCTAGTATATATACTAGGAGATTTATCTCCAAACTTTCAATATGGGACAAATTTGTACCCAACATGTTCCCAAGTTTATGCATTGCATGCAACCAACTTTGGGCCTCCATTTCTCATTCAAACGGAAATCATTTTTACCGTATGAGTACATTACGAGAATGTGCTCGCGGAGACGAAGCCAATGCTTCCTTTTTCCGGTGTTGACATTGGCCGGAGCCCACCAGAATTGTGCTCGGAAAAGTACCCGGCGCCACTTTATAAAATGAGTTCCAACAATCCCCCACATGAATAGAAATGATTCTAAACATATGTTAAAAGACAGAAAGACTTTTGAGAGTACAGTCGAAAAATCAATGCATCTGGACTGGTAGCGTGTTTCAGCCTTGAACCACCCATAGTAAGTAGCTATCGGATTTACTCGACCAGGTAGTGAACATGATGTCTTGAACCACCCGGGCTTTGATGTAAACCGAAATAACAACTATCACACAGTTTCATCTTCTCACAGAATTAGGTTCTCTTGTTGTATTCATTTTGGCCTTGAACATATCTGGTTATTCATGAGTGAACTTGGAGAATGTTAGCCTCTCGTCATTCTCCTAGAAACGGCCCCATTTCACACTCATAAGGTGATTTACCATAAAGAGTATCCTGTCATACCCCACTTGTATTTCAAAGCTATGGAATCATTAAAAGCCAAGCTTAACCTTAACTCATACAGGTAGCACTGTTCATCATCCTAGGAACTGGGAGGAGAACTGAGTCTCTCAGTGCTCATCTAGATTCAGCTTGATTTGGTTTTCCCTTTGAACCTACATCTTGGGATCTCCAGTCACGTAGGTGGGGTTTTCCATCAAGCATCCTCTTTGGTCATAGGCTTTAAACCCATTCCTCTTGATGATTTAACAACTTGGTCTCGTGACAAACCTTTAGTAAAAGGATCCGCTAGGTTGTCAGCCGATTTGATATAATCTATTGAGATTATCCCATTTGAGAGTAGTTGTCTAATGGTCTTATATCGTCTTCTTATATGACGTGATTTACCATTGTATAAACGACTCAGTGCCCGTGCTATAGCCGATTGACTATCGCAGTGTACACCTAATGCTGGCACTGGTTTATCCCACATTGGGATATCTTCCAAAAAATTCTAAAGTCATTCAGCTTCCTCTGCTGCTTTGTCTAAAGCAATGAACTCAGACTCCATCGTGGATCTGGCCAACAGTGTTTGTTTGGAAGATTTCCATGATATTGCCGCACCACCAAGTGTAAATACATATCCACTTGTGGATTTTGAGTTTCTAGAATCTGATATCCAGTTTGCATCACTGTATCCTTCTAGAACTGTTGGGTATTTGCCATAGTGCAGCCCATAACTTTGAGTATATCGCAAGTAGTTCAATACTCGAGTTATTCATTTCCAGTGTTTGTGTCCTGGATTACATGTGTAGCGACTTAGTACATTTACTGAGTGCGCCAAGTCATGTCTTGTGCAATTTGTCAAGTACATGAGACTTCCAATCACACGTGCATACTCCAATTGTGACACTGCATCCCCCGAGTTCTTAGTCAAGTGAAGATGAGGGTCCACAGGACTCTTTCCAGTCCCGCTTGAGTAGTTCTTGAATCTCTCAATTACTTTTTTAGCATAGTGACCTTGAGATAGGATAATTCCTTCAGAATGTCTAGTGATTTTGATCCCTAGTATGACATCTGCTAGTCCCAAGTCTTTCATGTCAAACTTACCACTAAGCATGCTCTTAGTTCTGTTGATCATGTCTTTATTGCTTCCAATAATGAGCATGTCATCTACGTATAAACACAACAAAATATATCCATTTGGAGTGTTTTTGAAGTAGATGCATTTGTCACATTCATTGATGCTGAAGCCATTTGACATCATGACATTGTCAAATTTTTCATGCCACTATTTTGGAGCTTGTTTGAGTCCATATAGAGACTTGACAAGTCTGCACACCTTGTGTTCCTGTCCAGGAATAACATAACCCTCAGGTTGTTTCATATATATCTCTTCTTCTAATTCTTCGTTTAGAAAGGCAGTTTTCACATCCATTTGATGGATTTCAAGGTTTCTTAATACTGCTATTGCTATTAGCATTCTTATTAAAGTTATTCTCGTAACCGAAGAATAAGTGTCAAAAAAATCCAAGCCCTCTTTTTGTCGGAATCCTTGCACCACAAGCCTAGCCTTGTGCTTCTCTATTGAGCCATCGGTTTTCAATTTTGTTTTGAAAATCCATTTGCACCCAAGTGCTTTACACCCTTGTGGCAAATTGACTAACTCCCATGTATGATTCTGCATAATGGAGTCTATTTCAATTTTAACTGCTTCCTTCCATGAAGGTGCATCAGGTGTAGACATGACTTCTTTGAAAGTTCTAGGCTCATTCTCTACAAGAAAGGCCGTTATGAACTCATGCCCAAAGGTTTTCTCCTTTCGAGCTCTTTTGCTTCGTCTAGGTTCATCTTTTGTTTCGTTGACAAAAGTGCCTGCTTCTCTTTGTTCACGAGTTCGTTTCGCATGTTCTTTATCCTTGCACGGAAACACATGTTCAAAGAAGGACGCATTCCTTGATTCCATTATTGTATTTACATGTATATCTGGTATGTCAGATTTGTATACCAGAAACCGATAAGCACTATTGTTGTGTGCATATCCTATGAAAATACAATCAACGGTCTTAGGTCCGATTGTGACCTTTTTAGGAGGTGGTACTGCCAGTTTTGCTAGGCACCCCCACACTTTGAGGTATTTGTACGATGGTACGTTACCTTTCCAAAGTTCATATGGCGTTTTGCCAGTAACCTTATGCGGTATCTTGTTGAGGATATAATTGGTGGTAAGCAACGCTTCCCCCCACATGTTCTGGGGTAACCCAGATTCCTGCAACATTGCATTCATCATCTCTTTCAGAGTTCGGTTCTTTCGTTCCGCAACCCCGTTAGATTCTGGTGAGTAGGGAGCAGTTGTTTGATGAATAATCCCGTGTTCTCTACAGAACGCGTTGAAAGGTTCATCATACTCGCCTCCTCTATCACTTCAGATTATTTTTATGGTTTTACTAAGTTGGTTTTCAACTTCCAACTTGTATTCCTTGAATTTTTCCAAGGCCTCATCCTTGCTTCTTAGCAAGTATACATAACAGTATTTTGTGCAATCATCGATAAAGGTCACGAAATACTTTTTACCGCCTCTAGTTTGCACAAACTTTAAATCACACAGATCTGTGTGTATTAAACCTAGAGGTTCGATTGTTCTCTCTACATGTGGAGATGGCGTTTTTGTGAGTTTGGCCTGTACGCATACTTCACATTTGTCTTTGCTTGATTTGTATTTTGGAATTAGGTTCATGTTAATTAGTCTTTGTCTGTGCCGCTCCGCCGCTCCTACTCTCCCGGCGTCGTCTCCTTCCTTCCCGGCGAAGACGGAGTCGAGCCGCTGCCGCGCCGAGCTTCTGTACTCCGTCGCTGCTGCTTGCGTGTCGCCACCGCCAGCTGTCGTCGTTACAGGAGCTGCTGCTTCTCCTTCCCAGCACCGCCGCACTGCCCTCTCCGGCGTCGAGATGCCCTTCCCGGCGAAGCTCCGCACCGAGCTGCCGTCGCTCCCTGTTGTTGAAGTCGGGGTTGCGGTGTTCGGGTTGTACGAAGGTTGAAGATGAAGAATTAGTGAGTGGGCCCCCCTATGGCCAATTCTTATAATGGGCCGAGTAAGCCAAATTCAATTCCAGTCCAGATTTAACCCGAAATTGATCGAGCGGTATAATTTTGACCCTCTTTCATCCGTATTTTCTTTAGGAAATTTTAATTAATATTTTTATGATTTAAAATCATAAAAATGTATTAAATTAAATTCCTTGAGTTCGTCCAGACAAATTAATTGATATTAATTAATTTGTCAGTCATAACGGTAATTGTTGGATCGCGTGTGGACCCGTAATCCTGCTAGAGCTATCTGAAGCTTAGGCCATATCTTCGGAAATGATATCATCAGTAGTCGTCTCGTCTAGATTCATCGCCGAGTCTACTCCAGGCAAGTGGCGGTTCGCTCTTGCTCATCATTCCATATTTCCATTAATTATCAATGGTTTGATTGTTAATTAATTTGGAATGATTTACTGTTTTGTTGGGAATAGTTTTAATAAATGATAGGGATTAAAATATGATATTATAATAGGTTGTATATCTGTTAGAACAACGCTATTATAGATATATATTTTATGGGGATTGCCGGAAGGGCAATAATATGAAAAGAATATGATATTATAATAGGTTGTATATCTGTTAGAACAACGCTATTATGAATATCTATATTATTATAATGATAGTCTAGAGGACTGTGATATGATTATTACTGTGTTAAACTGTTTAGTTAGCACGAGTAGTCAGGAACGTTGGACTATTCGACATCCAGTTGTTTCTTTATAATATTAAATGGTGTGTAGGGTGGCAAAACCCCTAACATCATTCTGTGGGTCATGACTGATCTCGATACGCTAAGTATAGAGATGGTGGCACTTAGCTAGTGCTACAAACCTTGGAATTCATTCCCTTCAGGAGTATGTCCCTCATGGCGAAACATATGTCCTATATGCCCCTCATGGCGAAACATATATTCAATATATGTCCCTCATGGCGATACATATATTTAAAAGCCTATAACGTGATGCGCATTTTGGAATTAAATAAGATAAGTGCCGTCGTAGCACATGATTAAATATACATCAGACGAGTAGTGCAGCTAGGAAAACTCGTCTTGACTTTGATCAGAGTACCGTTCTCTTTCCAATCTGGATTCGCGTTAAGCGGCGAGGTTGGTTGTGAACCGAAACATCAAGTCGTTTTTGAACGCTTGTATGAGATTATTTATGTTCCCCAACATTGTCATACTTCCGATAAGACTCAATTCATTGGAGTCTTCTTTTGGGTTGATTGCTGTAAGACTTGGTCTTCCAGAATCTTCTCTTGATCATTCAGTTTGTTCTATTCCAGTAGAAGTATGAAGATTGACTATCGTCGTCGGTTATTATTCGAGGAGCGATGAGTCTAACCTAATACGACTACTCGAACCATCTGCTTTGTACCCTTGCATAGTCTTTCATTAGACTAACCAACCTAAATTGTTCTCTGCATGGTTGGCTGGTGTCATCCGTTTGATTCGGCACATTAGATAAACATCCGAGAAATGAGGGCTAGAACGACTATAAAGGCAAACGGTGTTTTAATGGATTTACCAGGTTGCGATCCTTGGCGGGTGATCATTAAGATCAAGACCCTTGTATTTATGTTTTACAAAGACTTCCGCTAATTACTCTATTTTGTCCTATGGGGATTGGGATGTAATCCTCAGACATATGTTTTAACCAAAGATTTTGGTGTTTAAATCATAATTGTTGTTTATGATTTGTGTTTAAATGGTAAAGCCTGAGGTGGTTTCGGTGTGGAAACCGAGGTCACTGGCGGTAATACCTTTCCAAATGGGTTACGATTTGGGGGTGTTACAGAATGAAAGCCGATGACGATAGTAAACCTCAATACTTCTACAGAAAATATACGAAACAGAATGATCAAGAGAAGACTCTGAAAGATTGAGTCTTACGGAAACATATGAAGAGAAGACTCCAACGAATTGAGTCTTATCGGAAAGTATGACAATGTTTGGGAACATTATAATTCACACAAGCGTTTTAAAACTAACTTGACTATTTGGGTCCACGACCAACCTCACCGCACAATGCGAATTCAGATTTGGAAGGTGGACTTACTCTAATCGAAGTCCCGGACGAGTTTCCAAGTTGTACTTCTCGCCCTAAGGTTCATTAATTATGTGCATAACGACAGTTATCTTATTTAATTCCAAAACGTATATTCACGTTATAAGCTTTTATCATAATCATCGTATCCCTCAGGATATAGAGATATATAGTCGGGAATAAATCCCTAAAGGTTTGACGCCGGCTAAGCGCACCTCCCCTATATTCGGATAGGGGATAGTCATGACTAGAGAAACGGTGTTAGGGCTTGAACATCCTATCCACCGGGTTATAAAGAAACGGCTATCTCTCAAGGTAAGCAGCGTTCCTACGAATACTCGTGCTAACTATATCTCAAGTGCACATAAAATCCACTGCTAACTATATTTCAAGTTTGCATAAAAATCCACAACAATACCATCACGGTAATAACAGATATAATAGCGTTGTTTCTAGCAATATATACAACATATCATAATATTCATTTTAATCTTATCATTTTAAGAAAACTGTTCCCAACGAAACCAGTAATTCATTCCATTTTAATTAACAATTAAACAATTGATAATTAATAGAAATATGAAATGATAAGCAAGAGCGAACCACCACTTGCCTTAGATTAGACGAAGCTCAACGAAGCTCAAAGACAACGGGTTTCCGGGTCCGAAACGAGGACAGAACTCGGAAATTAATTCGACTTCAGTACGAGTGTTTGGAAAATTACAAAAATGCCCTTACTAAAAATGAGGGGTATTACATCACTTCCCCCTTAAAATAAGTTTCGACCCGAAACTTGGCCGAATAACAAAAAAAACGAGGCGTTACAACACTACCCCCTTAAAAAGGTTTCGACCGCGAAACTAGCCCGAAAACAGCTCGGGAAAGCGTCTAAGCATATCCTCCTCAGTCTCCCAAGTTTCCCAAGTAACCTCTTCAGTTCCTGATTTGGACCACAAATTTCGTACCAATGGTACCACCTTGTTCCGTAACTGCTTCTCACTGCATTTGAGAATACGCACCGGTATTTCCTCGTAGGTACCATTTGTCTGAATCTCGATGTCTTCCTAACTCAGCACATGAGACTCATCAGACACGTACTTCCTTAACAAGGATACGTGGAACACGTTATGCACTAGATGCGCCGATGGCGGCAATGCCAAACGATACGCTAGAGACCCCACTCTATCAAGGATCTCAAATGGTCCCACGTAGCGAGGGTTAAGCTTCCCACGCTTACCAAATCTAAGCACACCCTTTGATGACGATACTCTGACAAACACTTTGTCACCAACCTCAAACTCAACATTCCTGCGCTTCAGATCTGCATAAGACTTTTGTTGACTCTGAGCTGTCAACATCCTCTGTCTTATCAAAGCAATGTCCGAGGCAGTCCTTTCGACTAGCTCCGGTCCGAGCAGAACCTTGTCGGCATTCTCATCCCAACAAATCGGAGATCTGCACCTTCGACCGTACAAAGCGTCGAATGGAGCCATCTTTATGGTAGCATGCCAACTGTTGTTGTACGTGAACTCAATCAGACTCAGGTTGTTCTCCCAGCTAGTCGGACGATTGACGGGGCTAAAAGTGCGCAATGCAAGTATTGTTGATTAGCCTTATCAAAGTAAAAAGTTCTAACAGACCTACTAAACAGATGTATAGTAAGCAATCAAGGGTCGAACCCACAGGGAAGATCTGATGCAGTATGAAATCGTGAATGACAAGTAACAAGCTAGGGGGGTTTAGTTATCACGAGAAAGCAAAGCAAACAAGTTTGGTTGAGTTGAGAAAATATAATGGGGAAAGT
This sequence comes from Rheum nobile, assembly GCA_027886185.1. Taxonomy (NCBI): domain Eukaryota; kingdom Viridiplantae; phylum Streptophyta; class Magnoliopsida; order Caryophyllales; family Polygonaceae; genus Rheum; species Rheum nobile. The sequence goes on along the minus strand of WOAB01000146.1, from coordinate 626,408 downwards.
AGTCCTACTAGAACGAGATCCACAATACAGAGATATAATTTGATCACAGAAATCTATTTAATCCAAGTTCTTTTACTATCCTTATAGTTGTTCCCACCCTGATCTTAAGCACTATCGATTCTCACAATTGTCGATAGACTTATCACTATGCCAATGGTAAAATATCACCGATTCTTACAGTTGTCGGTATACTTTACCACCAACAAAGCAATATCAATACACACAAGGATATAGGATACATGCAAATAGAAAGACGTATTAATACTCGCATGCAACTGACTCTCACTCACAATTGTACGCTCGGAACCCCTATACGCACAATTGTGTTTGCTACTAGATATGCACTCGGAACCCCTATATGCGATCCTAGCAATTGATAAAAAGTATTCAACCTAGTTGATCAGGCTAAGAAGAACAACAAGAAATCAATAATCAATATAACCAAGAGAATCAAACCAACACTTATAAGGATAAGAACAAGGAATAGAAATCTCACAAACACATCAACTGTATTGCTTCACACGTCTAGTAGAACAAAGGGAAGTTAGTTCTTCATTCAAACGAGAATGAAAACCTAATAGAAAAGTAACCTACGTAATGTAAAAGTGTCTGCCTCTGGGGCGTGACTGCCAACTCAAGACCTAGAAAGAGGTCTTAAATAGGTTTAGGAAATAAGTTAACCTAATGAAAATAACAAAGGAAATAAAATAATAAAAATAAAAAAAGTCTGAAATGCAATAAAGGAAATAAAATCTTCTGCTGGCCACGAGGCGTGACGTGCCCACCGCGGGGCGTCAGTCTTCTAGTTGCCTTCTCTGAGATCCACCGCCGGGTCGCGGTGGCTTCTGGCGCGGGGCGTCAAGTTCCACCGCGGGGCGGCGGTGCCTTTTTCAGCTTCTGCGACACTTTAGTAGAAACACCATAACTTTTGATTCCCAACTCGGATTGCGCTCATATTTTGAGGACTTGCAGTAGACTTCAAGATCTAACTCCTAGAACTAGAATCACTTCATTTGGACATCTGAGTAGAGAGAACGAACCATTTGAATTCAGCACATTGTTCTTCTACTCTTCAATACACTTCAAACCTCTATAAATCCCATGATTTCTTCACTTCTCTCCACAACTTCTGGATTACAGACTTAGCCACAAATCTCATCCTAAACTCCTCTAAATAATGCTAATAATTGCTAGTTAAGGTGCATGAAATGACACCTATCAACGACCGAGTATACATGCTCTTAGCATATCTTCCAAGGTCTGGATGGTCCTCTCAGATTGTCCATCCGTCTGAGGATGAAACGCGATACTGAATCTCAACTCGGTTCTCATGGCCTTGTGTAATTCTTTCCAGAATCTTGACATGAATCGGCCATCTCGATCTGATACAATGGTCTTTGGAGTACCATGCAAACAGACAATCTCGTGTAGAAACACTTCAGATAGCTTCTGGGTTCCCCATGTTGACTTGATAGCCACGGAGTGAGCACTCTTCGTGAGCCTGTCAATTATTACCCATATAGCATCCTTTTGACTTTGAGTCTTTGGTAGCCCTGTGACGAAATCCATAACAATGTCCTCCCATTTCCATTCTGGCACTGGAAGAGGTAGCAACTCATCACCTGGTCTACGGTGTTCTATCTTGACCTTTTGACAAGTCAAGCATTTCGCCACAAACTCTGCTACATCCCACTTCATGTTGGGCCACCAGAATTTCTTTCCGAGGTCCTTGTACATCTTGCTAGAGCCTGGATGTACAGAATAAGCTGACGAATGGGCCTCCTTCATCACTAACTGGCGAAGACCATCAACGTCAGGCACACAAATCCGGTCCTGAAACTAGAGTGATCCATCCTCCTGAATCACGAAACCGGGAACTTTCCCGTCCATTACTTCACTGTTTAGCTTTACCATAACTACATCATCAACCTGCTTCTCCCTGATCTGATCAAGTAGCGTAGCCTGAATTTCAAGCATACTCAGGTATCCTCGACGCTGATCGTACAAGACTTCAATCTTGCACAACCCTTGGTTCAACTTGGTCTGAGCAGTAAGTAGAGCCACTACAGTCTCGTGCGACGTCTTCCGGCTCAATGCATCGGCTACTACATTAGCCTTGCCCGGATGATACAGCAATTCAATGTCGTAGTCTTTGAGTAGCATCTACCAGCGACGTTGTCTCATATTCAACTCCTTCTGAGTGAACACATACTTTAGACTCTTATGATCAGTGAAGACTTGGCACCTCACACCATAGAGATAGTGTCTCCAAATCTTCAGCGCAAAAACTACCGCTGCTAGTTTCAGATCATGCGTCGGATAGTTTGCTTCATAGGTTTTCAATTGTCTAGATGCGTATGCAATAACCTTGCCTCTTTGCATCAACACACATCCCAAACCACTCTTCGAAGCATCACTATAGACCACATAACCATCAATCCCTTCCGGTAGCGCTAATACTGGTACGGAGGTCAGACATTGCTTTAACTTTTGAAAACTGGCCTCGAACTTGTCATCCCAGACAAACTTCTTATGGACTTTGCGGAGCAGACCGGTCATGGGTAGAGCGATCTTAGAAAATCCCTCCACGAACCGTCTGTAATACCCAGCGAGTCCTAGAAAACTGCGCACCTCCTTCACATTCTGAGGTCGCTTCCAATTGGCTACCGCTTCAATCTTCTGGGGATCAACCATAACCCCATTCTCATTAATCACGTGGCCTAAGAAAGCCACTTCTTTTATCCAAAAGTCACACTCAGACAACTTTGCGTACAGCTGATTCTGTCTAAGGACTGACAAAGTAATCCGAAGATGTTCCTCGTGAACCTCCTCACTCGGGGAATAGATCAGAATATCGTCGATGAAGACCACTACGAACTTATCCAAGTATTGGTGGAAACATCGATGCATTAGATCCATGAAGACTGCTGAAGCATTTGTAAGTCCAAATGGCATGACTACGAACTCGTAGTGACCATATCTCGTTCGGAACGCAGTCCTCGAAATATCCTCCTCACGAATCCTGAGCTGATGGCAACCAGACCTCAGATCGATTTTGGAAAAGACTTTGGCTCCCTGCAGTTGATCCAACAAATCATCAAACCTCGGCAACGGATACTTATTCTTGATCGTGACTTTATTCAACTCTCGATAGTCGATACAAAGTCGAAACGATCCATCCTTCTTCTTGACGAACAAAACCGGAGCGCCCCAAGGTGATGCACTCGGTCTTATATATCCTTTTTCAAGAAGATCCTCGAGTTGCTTCTTCAACTCTTGCATCTCAACAAGAGCCATCCGGTACGGTGCCTTAGAGATCGGCGCGATATCAGGCTCGAGATCAATGGTAAACTCTACGTCACGATACGGGGGTAAACCAGGAATCTCCTCCGGAAACTCACGGATGACCGGAATATCAGGAATTGAAGGTTCATCTTTCTTGGGCTTGTCCAGATAGCACAAGTACCCGACACATCCTTGTCGAAGTAGCTTAAACGCAGCCATCGCATTGATAAGCCTTCCGTTATCAGCGTCATTCCGACCCTTGAACTTGCATACATACTGGCCCCCAGATGACACCGTCACAGTCCTTGAGCTAAAATCGATTACCGCCCCATAACGCGTCAGCCAATCCATACCGAGAATAATGTCGTATGGGGCCATGGCTATACAGATCAAATCTGCTTCGAACTTCTTACCTTGGATGGTAATCGAAAATTCTGACAGACGCTTGGTGCCCACTAAATGTTCACCATTAGGAAGATTTACAACGAAAGGTTCACAAACCTCGTTGCATACTAAGTCTAACTTACTGACACAACTCTCCGAAATAAAGGAATGGGTAGCACCCGAATCAAACAACATACATACAGAAGTAGAATGAAGGTATAGAGTACCTTGAGCAATTGGAGCATTGGGTCCATCCGCCTCACACATCTCGTAAAGGCGTTGACCTCCAGAAGCAGCTGGGGCTTTCCCCTTGTTTTGTGCAGTCGTCTGCGCTAAAGGACTAGGAGCCTCCACTGGTCTAAACCTGGGTCGATTGTTCTGACTAACAGACCCTTGTTGTGATTCATCCCCTTTCTGCCTTCTCTGCGGACAGAACGTCTGTACATGGCCCTCATTTCCACAACCAAAGCACGTCTTCTTCTCCTTCGGACACACATTACTCTTGTGCCCGAGTGTACCACAATTATAGCACTGGATCAGATTCTTGCCTTGACCCGACTGTTGTGTAGACCCTCCTTGAGTCATATCCATTTTTGCTTTGCCAGACTTGGCAAAATTAGACGGTGGCACGGGACGCTTGAATCCACTCGCTTGAGACTGGTTCTGCATTGACCTCTGGCGATTGCGCTTCTTCGTTGACTCCTCCAGAGTCACTTCCAACTTGTAAGCAACGTCCACGTATTGCTCCAAAGTAGAGCATTCGTGACATACCATTAGTGGCTTAATATCTGGGTTCATCCACTCATGGAAATGCCAGATCTTTTGCTCTTCGTTGGACACCTCCGGCCCAGCATACTGCAATAGATGATTGAACTTGGTCACAAGCTCGATCACTTTTAATCCATTCGTCTTCGGATAGAGGAATTCCTTGTACTTCTCTTCCCTCATAGCTCGGGAGAGGAAACGATATGTCATCTTGGCCTTGAATATTCCCCAGTTCAAACCAGGGTGATCAGCAAGACCTGTACCTTCCCACCATTCACTGGCTACTTCCTTCAGCTGAAGGGAAGTAATGTGTACCTTTTCAGCTTCAGTGCACTCAACGTTTCTGAATAATCTTTCCATGTGTGAGAACCAATATGCTACCCTGACTGGCTCTCCTTTCCCATCATAGCTATCAGGCCTCATAGAGCTTATGGCCTTCAGTGCTCGGCCATAGTCGCCTCGATTCCTGACCGCGTCTTCTCGGGGTACATGGATATCTGGCTCCTCGAATCTAGGAACCGCTGGAGGAACTGGCACGCCTTGTGCCTGAGGCGCGTTTGGTCGCATAATGTCTGTGAATGCTTGCATCACAATTCCCCGAATAGCCTCTATTGCTGCAGCGTTAAACACTACTGGAGTGTTAGGCGGAACTTGGTCATTGCCCGCTGGATTGTTATTAGAAGCAGACTCGTGTTCATCCACGGGGTTCGTAGTGTTCCTCACATTTGGTCTGGGGTCATTGCTTGGCCCAGCACCAACACGAATGGTGTTGCTTGTATTCACCATCTGTTTACCGATCAAATTCCAAGTATTTTATAACATTAATATCATTCCAATGTACTCAATGTAATAAAGTCACTTAGAATAGATCAAACTTGGTAATTTTCATTGATAAACTCAAACTGAGCTAATAGGTTCTACAAAAGGGATCTCCCGAGCGTCAAGACAAAATTGCTCGGAGACTTAGGTTCTTAAAAAAACGAACACTGAAATACAAGAAAAGAAACTGCTAATCAGCACCGGCCCAATCATGGCACTCTGAAACGTTTCCTGTAATCACAGCTCCTCATACATGGCTTCTTCGAACAGGGTTTACCATCAGAATCTGGTGATGGACTTCTCACCCTGCTCGGTCCTGGAGCACATGGCTCATTCCTTGGCCTTGCCCTTCTTCGAGCATGCTCTACCGCCTCATCCATCTGACGGCGCTCTTCAGGGGAAATCATATGACTCAGGCGAAGTGCCTCTCGCGAGTCAGGGCTCAGCCTCAACCTCCTCTAAGCAGGAATAGGATGTGAGTCCTCAGATGCATTTTGTGGATCACTCCTTCTTCTGATGCCAAACTCAGCATAGAGTGTCTCCCAATCGGTCGGAGTCAATGGCGAGTACTCTCGCTCAGGCGACAACTCCGGACTTGGATAGATAAACTCCATCCCCGGGTCCTCGCTGCCCACCAATAAGCGCTCTAAGCCATCAGACTCGTGGCCCTGATCCTCGAGGTCCTCTTCGGGGTCCTCCTCTGGATCTTCTTCAGGATCCTCTTCCTCGGGAATTGACTCGATCATAAAGTCATCGTCGTAGTACCCTCTTGCATACTCTGACGGATAACCCTCATCCTCAGTGTCCTCCCTTGGCTCCTCTTCGGGCTCTACCACAGGAACCTCGGTTTTATTGGACACTAGAACTACCAAATCAGGGAGTACGGTCTTCACCTCCTCGGGTGGACTACTAGATTCTCCAATCTCAAAGCATCGCAGGGGAACTGGAAACTCAAGCCTCATTGGAGATGGCGGAGCCACCTCGACTTCTTCCGAGTCCCTCTGAAGAGAAAAGCATGCACCCATAATCTGCGGGTGACGAGAAGAGAGTTTAGTCTTTCTAAATATAGAAGTTCACTTCCATATCAGACTAAAGAAGGCACGACTAGAACAACATAATATCATTTTATTTGGAAATTCAGAGCCTTCGAAAATATTTCTCAGTTTCAAAGCGAGTAAACGGTTTATAAAAGTGTTGTTTCCCGCAAAACATTTTAAAACCCAACCCGAAAAAAAAAATTCGGCTCTGATACCAGATCTGTAACACCCCAAAATATCTCCTTGAAAGCATTACCGCCAGTGACCTCAGATTCCACATCTGAAGCCACCCAAGGCTTAACCAGTTTATACAAAACATAAAACAACATTTATAATACGAAATATCATAACATTTCGTATTAAATCAAAGTCTTGGAGTTACATCCATAATCCAAAAACAACAGAAATACAGAGTAGTCTTAACATAAGACATGTTTAATACAACGAAAGTCTTTAGAAATAAATGACACAAGGGTCTTGATCGAAACGATCACCCGCCAAGGATCTTAACCTTGATAAAAACTCTTCAAAATTCCATTTGCCTCCATCGTCGTTTCTAGCCTTCATGGAATGGACGTTTATCTGATGTGCCGTATGAGACGGATGACACCGGCCAACCATGCAAGGGAATATAACCGGTTGGTTAGTCTAATGAAAGACTATGCAAGGGTAAAATAGAAAGGTTCTAAGTAGTCGTATTAGGTTAGACCCATCGCTTCTCGAATGAAAGCCGATGACGATAGTAAACCTCAATACTTCTACAGAAAATATACGAAACAGAATGATCAAGAGAAGACTCTGAAAGATTGAGTCTTACGGAAACATATGAAGAGAAGACTCCAACGAATTGAGTCTTATCGGAAAGTATGACAATGTTTGGGAACATTATAATTCACACAAGCGTTTTAAAACTGACTTGACTATTTGGGTCCACGACCAACCTCACCGTACAATGCGAATTCAGATTTGGAAGGTGGACTTACTCTAATCGAAGTCCCGGACGATTTTCCAAGTTGTACTTCTCGCCCTAAGGTTCATTAATTATGTGCATAACAGCACTTATCTTATTTAATTCCAAAACGTATATTCACGTTATAAGCTTTTATCATAATCATCTCATCCCTCAGGATATAGAGATATATAGTCGGGAATAAATCCCTAAAGGTTTGACGCCGGCTAAGCGCACCTTCCCTATATTCGGATAGGGGATAGTCATGACTAGAGAAACGGTGTTAGGGCTTGAACATCCTATCCACCGGGTTATAAAGAAACGGCTACCTCTCAAGATAAGCAGCGTTTCTACGAATACTCGTGCTAACTATATCTCAAGTGCACATAAAATCCACTGCTAACTATATTTCAAGTTTGCATAAAAATACACAACAATACCATCACGATAATAACAGATATAATAGCGTTGTTTCTAGCAATATATACAACCTATCATAATATTCATTTTAATCTTATCATTTTAAGAAAACTGTTCCCAACGAAACCAGTAATTCATTCCATTTTAATTAACAATTAAACAATTGATAATTAATAGAAATATGAAATGATAAGCAAGAGCGAACCACCACTTGCCTTAGATTAGACGAAGCTCAAAGACAATGGGTTTCCGGGTCCGGAACGAGGACAGAACTCGGATTTCAGATCCCTACGGAATGACCCATAACGAAACCCTAAGTTAGATTCGATAATAAAATATACGAATCTAAGGAAAGACGAACGAAATCGAAGGAACGAAGCCTCGATCAAAACCACAAAACCCAAGGCCATACCCACAATCGCCCAGGCACACCGCGGGTGCGGTCACGAGTGCAGTCGTCGGGGACGAAGACGAGATCTTACCAGGGACGACGCGTTGGGGCTCGATTTGGATTGGCTTCGACTTCCAAACTCCTTGGGCCACCAAACACCACCTTGAGGGCACCTCCTCCTCTTATGGTAGCTCCGGCGATGATCTTGAAGAACTCCGGCGAAAGCTTGCAACTCCGGCGACAATGGAACGAGAGAGAGATTTGAGAGAGAGAGCTTGGGATGCCTTCCTCCTCCAAGTCCCCTCCTTATATAGGCCAAGCAAGGAGCTCCAGCTGGCTCCCCCACCACCACCGCTTCAGCTCCGACAAGATCGGCAAGCAGCTCAGGCGAAGTTCGGCGGGGCAGAAAAGGTAATCATGACGGCGCGGGTGCGGTGGGTCTCACAGTGGGGTGCGGTGAAGGCCAATTTCTGACCGCGGGGTGCGGTGGGTATGACCGCGGGTGCGGTCAAGGCCAATCTTGTGCCTTTTGCCTGGGAAGAATAATGGGTATGAGTTTTAACCCCGGATTAATTATATTTGTATCCGAACAAATATTTTAAGCCCCAAAAATACGTCGAATGTATTTTATTCCACTCAGGGAATTATTACAGAGATCAAGCATTTAACAGAATGTCTAAACTTCTCTGAAATTAATTCAACTTCAGTACGAGTGTTTGGAAAATTACAAAAATGCCCTTACTAAAAATGAGGGGTATTACATCACTTCCCCCTTAAAAGAAGTTTCGACCCGAAACTTGGCCGAATAACCAAAAAAAAACGAGGCGTTACAACAACCAAGCCGTTCTTGCTCAACAAAGTGCCGGAGATCAGATTCTTCCGTATATCTGGCACATGCATGACATTGGTGAGAGTCTGCTCCTTCTCTGAAGTCAGCTTCAACACCACTTTGTCGTGACCTTCGACCTTGGATGTGGACGAGTTCCCCATAAATAGATGCTCGTCGCTCTTGCTCTGCTGATAAGTGGTGAACATTCCCCTGTCAGAGCAGATGTGTCTGGTAGCACCTGTATCGTACCACCATTCCCTTGGGTTGTCTCCAACCATGTTGACTTCAGACACTATAGCACACAGATCTGCATCCGAGAGCCTGCCTTCAGTCACGTTGATTTGGGATTTCCCCTTGTCCTTGCGCGGATCAGCCTTGCTACGACATTCGTCAGCCTTGTGACCCATTTTACCACACTTGTGGCATTTCCCACTGAACTTCTTAGCTGGTTGCTTCTTGAAGTTGTTGGAGCTCTGGGGTTGGAACTTCCGTTTCTTCCCTTTGTCCTTGTGTTCAGCCAAGTTAGCCTTCTGTTCAACAGGCTGAACCCCATCTGCTTTGCGGTTGGTTGACTCAATCCGCAGCCTGACTATCAAGTCTTCTACAGTCATTGCCTTTCGCTTGTGCTTTAGGTAGCTCTTGAAATCCTTCCAGTCTGGAGGGAGTTTCTCAATGAATGCATCCACCTGGAACGTCTCACATATAGACATTCCTTTAGCAATGATCTCGTGCGTGAGAAGCTGCAGCTCTTTAACTTGCTCCATGATAGGCTTAGAATCCACCATTTTGAAGTCCAGAAACTTCGCCACTGCGAACTTCTTGGAGCCTGCATCCTCAGACTTGTACTTATTTTCCAAGGCAACCCAGAGTTCCCTGGAAGTCTTGATCTTGTTGTACACATTGTACAGTGGATCTATCAGGCGGCTTTGAATCCAACATTTGCACAGAAAATCCCCATGAGTCCAGGCCTCAACGTTGGCTAGGGCGTATGGATCTGTGTTCTGAAGCGAAAGCACATGCTTATCCTCTTTCAGATACTTCTCAAGCTTCAACGTGGTCAAGAAGAAGAACATTTTCTGCTGCCATGTCTTAAAGCCAGTTTCATCGAACTTTTCTGGCATCAACCCTGCGTTTACAGCACCAGGCATATGGACTGTCGGGACAGTCTGATAAGCAGTCGGTTGGACAATCTGATTCGCATCAGTTCCGACCCTTGTGGCTTACAGATTTGCCGCTGGCAGATTTACTGCTGGCAAATTCGCCACTGGCAAATTCACTGCAGGCAGACCACTCCCAAACTGAATTTGGGGTGCCGACTCAGTAGGATTTCCAATTCCGGCTCTAGTAACCTCATCGACAGATTTCTCAGTGTTATCAGCCATGAAATCAGAATCTGTTCACAAAAACGTAAAACAAAAATCAGTACGGAAACAATTTAAATCTCAAATTAAATTCCAGAATCGAAATGATTTTTTTTTGATTTTTTCTGTACAGCAGTACAGATGGCCGAAAATGTTCAGATTCGAAATTAATTCGAATGAATTCCAGAAGCGATTTTGTTCCTGCAAAAACAAGTTAGAAAGCCGCAGATACAGATTCGAATTTAATTTGAAATAAATTCGAATTGAATTCCTGCGAAAACAAGTTAGACAAATGCAGATACAAAATCGGAAAAAAAAATTGAATTCAGTTCCTGCGAAAAGCAGATTAGTAAGCGCAGATACAGATACGAATTTAATTTGCGAAAATAATTTCCCTGCGGCAAAATGTTAGAAAAAAGCAGATATACATATTCGAAATTAATTCGAATATAGTTCTTGCGAGAAATTTATAAACCGCAGATAAAGAAAAAATTCATGCACTGTGTACGAACTCAGAAACAAGATTCGTTAGTGCGATATGCAGTTTAAGCAAAAAATTTCAGAATTAAGACTGTAGGAACACTATTTCAGAATCGAACAGAATTAAACTGCAATAATTAAAAACCGCACATAAATTGTAATTAAACAACGAAAGTATACCGAACGATATTCGGATTGGATCCGGTGCAGAGTCGAGACTGGATCTCTTTCCTTAATTCTGAAAACGCCCTGTATTACGACGGTTTTTCGGCGTTCCGAATCCCAGGATACAACTGCAAGCTCTTCTGAATTGCGCAACCAAAGATCAGAAGTCTACGAACGCGTTCTGTGTAGTACTCTCAGACTCGATTTAGAAAACAGAGAAGGGAGGAAAAGGAGATTGATGTTCTGGTGTCTAACGAATGAGAACAGAACTGTTCTTTTGCTTCAACAGATTGGAACGTTGAGGAGAGAAAGCAGGAGCTGTTGAACGTGGAGGAAGACTGGGTATGCAGCCCCGAAATCTCTCCAGGAATCAGTCAAAGCCCAGCTGTCCAGACTAGGTCAAAGCCCACTGATGGGCCTTTTGGATCGGCCCAAAAAGATAGGGCGTTGGCTGGCCAGCCCAAGCCCGATCCGATCCAACCCGTCCTCTCTCCATTACACATTGGTGGTGACCCAAGGCCACAACCTTGGATCCAATTTCCTAGTATATATACTAGGAGATTTATCTCCAAACTTTCAATGTGGGACAAATTTGTACCCAACATGTTCCCAAGTTTATGCATTGCATGCAACCAACTTTGGGCCTCCATTTCTCATTCAAACGGAAATCATTTTTACCGTATGAGTACATTATGAGAATGTGCTCGCGGAGACGAAGCCAATGCTTCCTTTTTCCGGTGTTGACATTGGCCGGAGCCCACCAGAATTGTGCCCGGAAAAGTACCCGGTGCCACTTTATAAAATGAGTTCCAACACTAAGCTGTTATTGGTGGCCTCACTCCTCCCTAATCTGCTGTCATTGATTGCTTCAGGAATTTAAAGTTTCAAAGGGAGAGAAGGAAGAAATTAGTGCCAAGCTTATGCACACATAGAATGTGGTTGCTGAATGAGCCTCGTTGTGATTCTAGTTCATCTGCTCACGTGTGTTCAACAGACAAGCACTTTATGTAGGTTGCTTACTGTTGATTTCCTTGAGGTTAAAAATGGCAGCGTCTAGATCTTCACGCATGGATTCTTTATAAAGCTCTGAGTCGTCCTTTGACGCCTTCTTCTTGGAAGGACAACAACAACACGAAGATGACGACTTGCGCTTACCTGGCAGAGATGCATGGCTATATCCATAAAGTGCTTGTCTGTTGAAGACACAACATGTTCCAACATACACTGGTCCTTGACTCCTTGTAGACCATCAAGCCCTCTCATGTTAACATGCACTCAGAAATTTTAAAGACACTTTCTTGAGAGAAATGATATCCTTAGATTGTATTTAGAGTTTAGTTTTATGAAGGGCGGTGACTAACATCAAAGAAGACAACATTGCGATTGGCATATATGCCACTCTTGTCAATACCGTCAAATCTTTGTGGGAATTGCACGTAACAGACATTTGGACCAACTACAGGGTCCATGAGGAAGCACATGGCCTCCCTAACTGCCTTGTTGTTGTTGTTGTTGACATAGTGATCACAATCAAGGTTGAGACTGAAGGGAGCGTTTGTTAAGATGGCATATACTCTGACCTGTAAAATGAGCCTCGTCAAGCACTACGTCAAGCGCTGCATCACTGGCTACAAGTACCTCTCTGATTCCAAGTTCGTCGCCACCGATTCGCTCGCCTTCGCTAAGAGCGTTATCGAAAAGCTGGTAGTATTCATGGCCCGTGAATCATATGAAATAAAATTCCTATGTGTATGTCTTTGATGGATTTCTTTGTTGTTGTGTGTATCTTTTAAAATAAAGTGAAAGAAATCGTCCAATGAATCATATGAAATATGTAGTTCTTTGGATATTGAAGAGAGAATATCTGTCAATCATATGAAATGTGTAGTTCTGTAATTATAACATTGTTGAGGTTAGTTGAGACATGTCATTTTGTGAATCATATCTCTGGCATCTCCATCTTTGCATAGGATTTCATGGGTGTTAAGTTAATATTAACACAAGAAATTGGCTTGTGAATCACATGAAATATTTAGTTCTTTGGCTTGTTTCTATCTTTGTTACTTCTTTGTTTATGAAATATTTAGGTGGTTAGGGACGAGGAGGGGCTAGATTGGCGGGACCCGTTGGCTGCTCAGGCATGTTAGTTCTATGTTGTTGTTGTGACACTAGAGGGTAGTTCTGCTGGGAGTTGGAGTTTCTATCCTAGAAGCTAAGTCCAGAGATTTGACGTTGAACCTCGTCTATCATTTCTCGGCACTGAATGTTTTGGGTCATCATAAAGTCACTGCACTGCTGCTTCACATTGTTGATTGCATCCTGTAAAGAGGAAGCATTGTCAATCAAGCTCAACTCAAGCTCCTTGTAAGACGATGATAAACATGAGAATGCATTTACTGAAAAAGTTCACACTCTGAGCGGTGGCAAGAGAACTAAGATTTATTGTATACCTGGAGAGTTACATAGAACTTCAATCCCTCATTAATGTTCTCCTTGATTTCTCTGTACTTTGCTATGGCCGATTGAATTTGCTTATAAGACCTCTCACGGGATGCTGCAAGAGTTTCAACATTGTCACTCGAATCTGAACTTTATAATTACTGTTAAACCAAATAGGAATCAGGCTGTGCAACCAGCCATGCCCATAAATTTTCAAAAACTACTCGGTACAATATATGCAGCACCAACAACCAAACATCAAATCTAGGCATTTAGTATATTGACTTTGAAATGTGAATGAAAAAGACATTAAATCAGGATATTCAATACACGCGGAATGCTAACCTTTATAATCATCAAGGTTAAAGATAACAGAGAACTAGTCATTTTATGCCTGCAAAACAGTATGAGCCATAATTCAAAACTAGAATTGATGGAGACTATATTAAAACAATTGTTATTAATAAAAGTTGAAGAGAGAAAGTAACCTCGATTTGCATCAACAATTGTTCATGTGCTTCAAGATTTTGAGAAATGTGTTCAGAAATATTATCGTACTTCCCAATCTCCTTCTTGAAGAGATCTTCATGAGATCCAGTACATGTCATAAGCTTTGGAAGTATGTCATCCTGAAACCAACAACAACTTTAACAAAATAGCGGAAAGACTCAAACTAGAACACATTGGAGGATGGTAATTAGAGTCCATAATATATAATATGATACATTCAAACTTCTTCCCATTTGTTTACAAAGAAGAAAATTAAAGGTGCTCATCTATAGAAAAAGAACATTGATATGACTTCGTATAAATATGGCCTGATAAAGTACATAATGCTCTGAAATTTAATTTTACTTTTTATGATATATGAACATTTCAGGTTAATGTTCTGTTATATCACAAAACTTAACTTTTACAAATGTGGCATAGTAAAGTGAATATTGCTATAAAATTTGGAATCAGAACATTTGAAAACTTGTGATATATCAGAGCATTGACCTGACTTCGTATAAATGTGGACTGACTTCGTATAAATATGGCCTGATAAAGTACATAACAACATACTCGACCGATTAGTAAATTGTATGATGTTCCTAATTAAAAAATAAATAATTGCTTTATGAGAGTAGATTTGGTGGTTACACCCCTACCATATCTATTATAAGGCCCAATCATCCAACCATCCATCATCATCAATTCAACGCTCCAGATTAATACTTTCGTTTTACCATAATTTTTGTTTTACCGGAGCGTCCCTCGTAAACTACATGGTATCATATATATAAATTTAAGTGTTAAAACTATAAGAACGAACCTAACTAATAAGGTAGAAATATATTATAACCAATTTTTTTTTACAAATAAAAAAACTAATAAGGTAAAAATATATAAATAGTTTTTGAGATTCTAATATTTGTATAATTAAGGTAAGTTATTTTAGGTAAAAAATAAATAGATAAGAAATAGAATATGTAAATATCAAAATCAAAGAAAATAATAAAATTGAATTTACACATTGAGATTTACATACGTGATATTGCTCACGAACTCATACATATAAAAAATAATTAGAATTTTAATATAAATATAGATAGATAAAGAAAATAAACAATTAGAGTTTCATGGTTACTTGTTGATATTTTGCATTAGATCGATAAGCATAATGAATTAAATCTTTTTCTCATACTTAAATCAACATTTACTTTCTCGGATTTTAGAGATGGTTCGTGTACATAACAAAAACTTAAATAATTAAAGGATTCACATATCTCATATCATTGAGTAATTATACCAGAATTTCGCTTAAATTCCATTTCATGAAATAATTTGAATGTGCAAGTTTATCTACTTTGAGTAAAAACTAAAGGAGGGGTAATTTAGTATATATATTAAATTAAAATTTCATTATATCATATAACACTTTCTTATTAAAGCTAGTACTGACTAGACCAGCAAACCCGATCCGACCTGCGTTTTTTGTGTTGAGACTCGATTCGAAAAGTATTGGGTCAAAAGTGACTCGATCCGTTCGACCCGAAAATTTATGGGTTGGGTCATTGACCTGTTGGATCAATACAAATGTGTTTATATTTTATATATTAAATATTATAATATATTTTATTATTAAAATATTATATAATAATATTTTTTTGATTTATTATTTTTTGTTTTAATTAAAATATTATTTTAATATTCATTTTATAAAATTTTGAGTAGGCGCTCTCGACCCGCTGGGTCAACCCGTACCTGACCCGCAACGACCCGACCCACAATCGACCCGCAAATTCTGACCTGCAATCGACCCGACCCGATAGGCTTAAACCTGACCCCGACCCGTTTGACACCTCTAGTTACACATCATTCTCTCCCTTTTTTACTTTTAAAAATAAATTTAATTATATATCATATCTTTTTATTAGGGCTGTTCAAAATTGGCCCGGACCGGAAAAGACCGGACTGCTGAAATTCTGGTCCGGTCTCCGGTCCAAGGATTTCCCTTAATCCGGTTCCGGTCCGGTCCAAACCCGGAAAAAAACCGATCCGGACCGGTGGACCGGATTTTTTTAATTTTTTTTTTAATTTATATATTTTTTTGGAGATTTATATGTATTTTTTTATAAATATTTTTTTAAATTTAATAAGTTAGGAGTATATATGTTTTATAGATATTTTTTTAGATTTTAAATAAGAATGAACTTTTTTATTTTGTTTAAATAAAGTCCGGTCCAATCCGGTCTTAGACCGGACCGGAACTGAACCGGACCGGACCTATTCGATCCGGTCCGGTCTCCGGTCCACCATTTTCAAAAAATCCGATCCATCGGACCGGATGAACACCCTTACTTTTTATCCTAAATTTAGCACTAAATTTTTAAATTTTAAATCCAAATAAATAAAAAAGATTACAAATAAATCACAAAAAATAAATAAATGTTAGAGTATCGGAAAACTAACCATCTTGTTGGTCTAGCTAATTACTCATCCCTCCTGATCTTGTTAAATCTATTTTAATAAATGATGTAAGGGGTATGACTCTCCCCTGTCTAGTTTCTAGTTAGCCATATTTTTTTAATAAATGTTAGAGGTTTAGATCTCTCTATCACAAAAAAAATAAAAATTCACAAAACATTATTAAATTGAAACCTAACTACATTACATAATACACCCTAATTTAAATTTTTGCTATTTGGATAAAACAATTTAAATTATTTAACTATAAAAATTTCTATATATTTTTTTCTAAATGTCAAATTAATTTATAATTATAAAAAAGATATAATTATATAAATTACGTGCGTGTCGCACTAATCAGTTAGGATAAAGATTACGAGGGATGAGTAATTACAATAAAGATTACGAGTTTGCGATAAGAAGAGGCAAAAGGTAAAAAATGTCACATATGTGTCAGACCCTGACACATATGTTAATACAAGTCACGTGACAGGCATGCGCGCACGGGGGCTCACGCGCAATACGCTTTCCACTTCCTTCGATATTCAAACCCTTTTCTCCATTCATGGCTGCCTACCTCTTGTCTTCAACCCATCCCACCAATTCTCTCTCCATTTGAATCAAATCCCAACTCCAAAAAACCTTTTGACCTTCCGAATTCTCGCACCCCTTCAGAGAATTCCTACTGAGAAAAGCGAGAATTTCCCCCTAAAATGTCGACTTTCAGAGCCGACGACGACTACGATTACCTCTTCAAAGTCGTGCTCATCGGAGACTCCGGTGTCGGGAAGTCCAATCTCCTCTCTAGATTCACCCGCAACGAGTTCAGCCTCGAGTCAAAGTCCACCATTGGTGTTGAATTCGCCACTCGTAGCGTCCGCGTTGATGAGAAGATCGTCAAGGCTCAGATTTGGGACACCGCCGGCCAAGAAAGGTGCTAACCCTTGCGATTCTATGTATACTTTTCGCTTCCGATCTGTTGATTTTATGTCGTTGCGTGCTGATTTAGGAGCAATCTTGAGATGGTTTTGTGCTTCTTTTGGTTAATTTGTGCTGATCAAGTCTTTTGAATGATGCTGCTTACGAAATGTGGGTTTACTAGGGTATTCAGATCTGTTATTCACATTATAATCACGAAGGTATTTCTCGATGTATTTGCATTTTCCGATTTCTGATGGCTTCGATGATTGAATAAAAGTCAACATTTTGCCCTTAGATGTGAAGCTTGTTATGAGACGGGGGATTTAATATCTTCTTCTTGGCTGGTTAAATCAGCTACTGTTAGGGGTTATTTTTTAGTTTGCTGAAATTTGTGGTTAGATGGTGGATGGTCAATAGATTTTGATTGTGATCAATGTGATTCTTCCCCTATTTTTAGAATGCAAAATATCTGACAGGTAGCTTGAATAATCCACTATAATCTAAAAGACGAGATTGGCTACTCGAATTCGGAAAGAAAGAAGCATATGATCTTTTCAATTGTCTTTCATGTTTTGCTGCAGAATGTCATGTATCCTGCAAATGTATTACTTAGGTGCTTCTCTTCTCAATGGTTTATGAATTAGTGAGTGACCCAAGGAATGATTTTGAGTTATGCCATTTCTCATGCTTCACCTTGCAAGCTGGTTTAAGAGTTGTATTATTTTGTCACTGCCTGATTACATATGCTCAGGTTTTCTATGATATAATTTCACAAAATGACTTGTCTGTTCCTCGTTTCCAACTTCTCCTTTCATAGGTACCGTGCGATCACTAGTGCATACTATAGAGGCGCTGTTGGTGCGCTACTAGTCTATGATGTCACCAGACACGTGACGTTTGAGAATGTAGAGAGATGGTTGAAGGAGCTCCGGGATCACACAGACACCAACATTGTGATAATGCTTGTGGCAAACAAGGCTGATCTGAGGCACTTGCGTGCTGTAAGCACTGAGGATGGAAAGACGTTTGCTGAGAGGGAGAACACGTTCTTCATGGAGACGTCTGCCCTTGAGTCCACAAACGTTGAGAACTCGTTCACTGAAGTACTCACCCAAATATATAACGTTGTCAGCAGGAAAGCGCTTGAAATCGGGGGAGACGCAGCAACCTTGCCTAAAGGGCAAACTATTGACATCAGTGGCAAAGATGACGTATCGGCTTTGAAGAAGGATGGTTGCTGTTCTGCCTAAACTCTCAAGGCATCACTGAAAATACATAAGACGCTACAGCAACAACCGTCAGTCATATACTCATTCGTGTCATTCTTTCAGATTGATCATGAGCATTGATTCTGTCAAGATTATTTATCAGAGTAAACTTTTTGAACTGCTGAAGTTGAGAAAAATATGTGTCATCCTTCCTAGTATGATCCTATCCAATCCGTCTATAGGTTGTCGAATACTCTTCCAGTTTGGCAAACTTGCTATATGAGTTTGCTCATTTTCCCTTCAGGGTACTGATAATTCTGCTTGTATTCATTGATTTCTGGCTTTCAGAGATACTCATGTTTTTGGAGTGTTCTAAATTTTGTATACTATTTTTTTATAATATGGGAGAGTTCTGATTGATACAACTCTGACTACAGATTATTCCTTTTGTTCTTTTTTGCTAGCTGTGCATGTAAACACTTAAAACTTAAATGCATTGTTTGAGGGTTCCATTATCTGTCTGGATTAACCTGATACTCCCAGGATTGTGAGACATCTTTGTGGTTTGCAGTGTGATTTGAGCAAATTTTGGCCTTGAAATACTGTTTTGGCAGATGATAGTGATCATTCAGTAATCTTCCAATTTGCAAGCGTACTGTTGTAAGTAACTCCCCCAAGCCATAAGCCTGGTTTGACGTCACTTGATTTTGGCATCATCGCATTTGTATGAGCAAGTTCAAAGGCCTGATTAATGTGACATTGCATTCTGCATTTTCCTCAACTCCTCTTTTCATGCCAAATTCCACCATGAAAGTTAAATTCTACTTCATTTATCCTTGTTCTCTGATCTGTAAAACACAAGAATTCACATGCTTAACTCAACCTAATCATGATTCTAATTCTAACAAACTCACGAGTCACGAACAGGGATTTTCTGTCAATTAAACTAACACATGCTCCTCACGTACACAGTCGAAGCACTGGAAAGGTATTTTCTCCATTTCTGGCCTAACAAATATTCTCTCTTTCTGTTACCAAAAAGATAGACACATCCAATCTAAAAAGTATTACCATATCATTTCTTTATATACATAATCAACCAATCAAACCTCTAAATATTTCAGAATGTTTTGATGATCAAGTTATTTTGTGTTTCAATTATATCTTTTAAGTAGGTTTATTTTGGGTTGCAACAATCTAGCTAATACCTTCTACTACCTCTACCCCCTTTTGTTTGTCCCATGGGGGGAGAGTATATTTGACGAGGCGAATTTTACATCGTTAATATCTCTAATTACATATTAATAAAAATTATAATTTTTTGATATTATCAAAGTATTCGTTGAGACGAATCAAATAAGACCCCATATGAAGATTCTCTTCAATTGTGAATAGTGTATAAAAGTCAAACGGGACAGACTTTCAGGAACGAAAGGAGTATAATTTAATTTGATTACGTCTTATTTCCATATCATTTTTTACTTAGTTTGACTGTACCCAAAAAAATAAAAAAAATAAAAAAATAGTTTGACTATAAATTAAGGGTTGCGGATCGGGATGAAATGTATTTTATCTTGATTATCGTAATTCGTAACATAAAATGGGCCCAACATGTTGCTAGTGTTTTGTAGGTAGATAATCGACTTGACGGTGTTCTAACTAATTGATTAAACAATTATAAAAATCAGAATTGTAGTACAAATCAAGTACTTGTGATTTGAGGTTGGATGGCTTTTATGTTTCCCTGCTAATCATGAATGATTTAATTATAATTCTCTGAACATGTTTATTAATTAATTAGAATTATAAGAATTGAGATTAATGGAGCAATGTTCAGAAGGAAGTTGCCACGAAGCTCAAGGGATGCCCTATCGAACAGGGATCCATGTGACTGTTTTTTGCGGTCAAAGCTAAGATTTCACATGGGCACTTGTCATTTTTATTTTGTTTATTTATACAATAAATTGCATTTCCCTACTTCAGAATCATTTGCTATTTTTTTCTTGACATTTAATATTTTGTCTCCATATTAAATACCATGATCAAGAAAGCTTTTTCAGAAACTAACTTAAAATGAAAATTTTGACAAATATCTTAAAACTACTTATATAAGGGAAATAATCAATTGTAGAAATTATAGTATTTGATTCGAAGGGTAATCTACTATATACTACGCCACGTGGCGTTCCCAAAATGAACCAAAATTTTCTGTTGTCACGTGGCATCACGGTATTGAATTTGACACGTGTCAAACTCTCATTTTTTTCGTTGGTTTTTAGAAAATAAAATAAAATAAAATCTCTGCCCATATTAGCCGGATATGCATACAATATGAATATTTTGTATAATCTATTCTTTCCAAAAACGTAGCAAACAATATTCTCCGCCATATATTTTTTGTACGTAATCTACTATATATCTACTAAAGTAGAATACCTACTGATGCACTCCGGGTTAGTCCTGAACCAGGCTTCGGCGAGCCGCCGAAGACAAGACCGTGGCGTCCCCCGTGGCATCCGACAAGCCTATTTAATTAGCTTTTCTATGTATTTTAATACTTTCTGTTTTTAGTAGTTCATTATTTAGTAGTTACTAGTTTTAACTTAATTCTTGTTTTGGTGTGCGAGCCCATCTGCATACGGACTCGGCCCATTAAGTTAAATAAGGCACATCAAGGCCGTAAGGCCGTGCACTATTTTGGCTATATATAGCCAAAACTTGTAATCGTTTTAGTTTTAGTTACGTTGAAATTTATGCCTAAGCTTCGTAGTTGAGTTGAACTCCTCCCCTTAGGCCTCAGCGTCACAAAACTGGTTAGACTCGATTGAACCACGTCACGGTTCACAAACACAACCTTCACTCTTGCCCCACCCTCGCCCAAGTGAGCATAAGAGAGCCGCAGACCATCCTTCCTGGTGGTTCGTATCTATCCGGCTACGAAGAGAAGGATCTGAGACCATTTTCTACCTAGATCCGGCTTCAGACGAGATCCGAGCCATCAGAATCGTATCAATTGGTATCAGAGCGCCAGGGATACGAGGTGTGTCTTTCCTTCTTTTTCCTTTCTCCCTACCCATCATCACCATTAAAACTCCCAAAACCGAACTCGACTTCTGCACAGATTTCGTCCAAAACGTTTTCGTCATTTCTGCAATTTTCTATCATAATCTTGTAGAGCTTCTTGATACGAGTCCGGACATATAAAATTCGCCCAAAACGAACATCGTTTGACCCCTCAAAAAGCCAAAATACGAACCCTTTCATGCTGCCCAAACCCTAGCCGTCGTAGCCCCTAGCAACCCTAGTTCGGCCTTCTCCCTAGTTGTGCCACCTAGCCAAAAACCTAGCCACCCTGGAACACCCTAGCCTAGCCAGCACCCGCCCATGGCTCACCGACGCCTCCCGTGGACCTACAACCCCTACCTCTTCACCGACGAGTGGAACAACGACGAATGGTTTGGTGGCGTGAGTCTATATGAGGCCCATCCGGACTATATTCTGCCGCGCCGCAACTGTGACCCCCAGTCCCGCCGCCCGTACTCTCCGTCCCGACATCCATCCTACCCGCCCAGGCGCCAACACAACTCGCCACCGTGCCGCGAGTACGCCCCAGTGCGCTACCCTGAGCACCCGCATGTGCGCCGTTCCGAGCGCCCTCCCGTGTCACCGGTTCCAACGGTCGCACACGAAGCCACCACCAAGCGCCAAGTGTTGGCCGTTCGCCAGGCAGCAGACGAGTCCCATGCCCAAGAGGTCGCCGAGCTTCGAGCCCAGCTCGCGGAGGCCAGAAATCTCATTGCCGCGACCGCGGCCGCAACAGCATCGACCGCGGCTACAACATTCACTCCTTCATCGGCCCCCAGCGCAGCAGCCCCCTTGTCCACGACAGCGGGTCCGTGCCCCAGCGTGCCCACTCCCGAGCCCGATGCTTCCATGCCCGCGCGCAAGCCCGATGTGCCTACGCCGGCCCTTCCGAGGTTGTCGACTCCAGATCCGGGCTTCCGCGCGATGATGATGACCAAGGCACCTGACACCAAGACCGCTCCCGCATCTAAGCCCTACATATTGATTTTTGAGATGCCGAGAGTCGAACCCGAGCTACACAACGACACAACGCTCTCGTTTGCTGCAGAGCGCATGTTTTACTTGGCCTCCACCAGCTCGAAGTCAGGACGCTTCGAATCTAAGGGAGAGAGAATGATGCGTGTAACACCCCCAAAACTTAACCCTTTTGGAAAGGAATTACCGCCAGTGACCCCAGTGTTCCTTACCGAGATCACCCAAGGCTTTACCATTTAAATACAATTTATGAAATACAAATGATACATAATGATCAAAGCATTCAATTCCAAAACATAACATTGTCAAGAAAACATGAGTTACGTGATTACAACCCAATCCCGAATAGGCTAACACAGAGTTTAAACCAAATACAGCGGAAATCTTATAAAGTAGGGTACAGCGGAAGTCTTACAAAACACATTACAACCAAAGTCATTGCCCAAAAGATCTCAACCCGATTAACGAAATAACTCAAACATTCGAAAACCACCGTCGACTCCATAGTCCTTCTATTCTTCTAAGCTACTTTCTATCTGATGTGCCGAATCGAACGGATGACACCAGCCCACATGCGGAGAACAAAGTTTGTGGGTTAGTCTACTTGAATAGACTAGCAAGGGTACAAAGCAGAAGGTTCGATGTAGTTGTATTAGGTTAGACTTATCGTTTCTCGAATGATAACCGATAACGATAATCAACCTTTATACTTCTACGGAATAATAACAAGAGGTATGCACAAGAGAAGACTCTGGAAGACTGAATCATTACAGAAATCAACTCAAAGGAAGACTCCAACGGAAGTGAGTCTTTAAGGAATTATGACAAATCTGGAAAGTTTAAAGAATCATACAACAATGATTTAAAAGCTGACTGAGATGCTTCGGTTCACGACCAACCTCACCGCATACAGCGGATCCAGATTGGAAAGAGAACGTACTATGATCAAAGTCGAGACGAGTTTTCCTAGCTGCACTATAACTTAGCTGCACTACTCGTCAAAGGTTTATTTATTATGTGCGTCGAGTAGCACTTATCTGATTTATATTTCAAACACACATCACGTTATTAGACTTTTACATGTGTACCCCACCATTGGGACGACACATCTTAGTATACGTTTCGTCGAGAGTGACGCACACCGAAAGGTTTGTGACACCAGCTAAGTGTCCTGCCTCTACACACTTGTGAAAGAGACCGATCATGATCTTAGAATAATACCAGGTGAAGACGAGCCACCCCGATACCAGATTATAAAGAAACGACCGGACGAAGTCCGAGTACATTTCTAACTAACAGTGCTAACCATACAGATACAGCACAATCATAGTTACAGAATAAATCCACATAAAGGCCCAGAAGGCGATCACAGATAATAACGCTGTTCTAACAGATATACAACCTATTATATGATTTTCAAAACAGTTTATAAATCACTTCCAGAAGAACACAGTAATAATCGTTCCAAATTAATTAATCAATTGAAATAACTGATAATTAATGTAAATATGGAAACGATGAGCAAGAGCGAACCGCCACTTGCCTTAATCCGCAGAATAGAAACAAGCCTAACGACAACGACGGGATTCCGGGCTCGACACGGGTATAGCTCCGACAGCACAACGACCTTCGAATCGACCCATAAAAGGAACCCTAAGTTAGATCCGACATAACCACAGTACGAATCTAAAAACGACGAAAGAAAACGAAAGGAACGACGACCACCAAAGCCAAAAGCCCAAAAAGGCATTCTGGACACTGGCGGCGGTCGCCGTTCTTGGCGGCGGTCGTCGCAGTTCATCACGGCGGTCGCCGTGAAGAACTCAGACGACAGAAGCGGCGATAAAACTCACCCAAAACACGAGCGACTCGGCCTCCTTCGACTTGCTTTGGTTTCTAACCTCCAAGGCTACCAAAAGCTTCACAAAGGCACTCTGGAAACACCACCAAACGACCTCCGACGAAAGCTTCAGAAATTCGGCGAGGCACAACTCCGGTGAGGCAAGAATTTGGGAGAGCTTGGGCTGTGGATTGAGCTCAAAAACCCCTCCCAAACACCTCCTTTTATAGCCAAATGCCAGGAAACACAATGATGGCCCTACGAAGAGCTACTCCGGCGCGTCAGAGGCTCGCCGGCGACCATCGAGCAAAGACCTCCGGATAACGACGGCGGGCGCCGCGGAGAACAAGGGTCGCCGCCTCACAAATTGCCTATGGCGGGCGAATTACGGCGGGCGCCGTACTGCACGACGGTCGCCGCCACTAGGCCTGGCGCCCAACTAGGAAGACGACTACGCCAGTCCTCGAGCCTGGCGACGGCGGGCGCCGCCCTTGGCTTTGCCGCCTCCTCAGCTCTTAGACGAAAACGATATTAACCCGGGATAAAATTATTGTACGCGAACGAGTATTAAAATCCAAAGCACGTCGTCTGTATTTTATTTCACTGAGAAAAATATTACAGATACAGAGAGCATTACCGAACGTCTTAAACTCTCTGAATTAAATCCGACGTACATAACGGGTACTCGGGAAAAATCCCGGAACTCTAGAAATAGCTTACAAAAATACGGGGTATCACAATGCGCTCCGGGCTAGTCCTGAACCAGGCTTCGGCGAGCCACCGAAGACCAAGACCGTGGCGTCCCCCGTGGCATTGGACAAGCCTATTTAATTAGCTTTTCTATGTATTTTAGTACTTTCCGTTTTTAGTAGTTCCTTATATAGTAGTTACTAGTTTTAACTTAATTCCTGTTTTGGTGTGCGAGCCCATCTGCGTATGGACTCATCCCATTAGGTTAAATAAGGCCCATCAAGGTCATGTACTATTTTGGCTATATATAGCCAAAACTTGTAATCGTTTTAGTTACGTTGAAATTTATGCTTAAGCTTTGTAGTTGAGTTGAACTCCTCCCCTTAGGCCTCGGCGTCACAAAACTGGTTAGACCCGATTGAACCACGTCACGGTTCACAAACACAACCTTCACTCTCGCCCCACCCTCGCCCAAGCGAGCATAAGAGAGCCGCGGACCATCCTTCCCGGTGATTCGTACTTATCCGGCTACGAAGAGAAGGATCCGAGACAATTTCCTACCTAGATCCGACTTCAGACGAGATCCGAGCCATCATAATCGTATTACCTACTATGCCACTTGACGCTCCCAAAATGAACCAAAATTTTATGCTGCCACGTGGCATCACGGTATTGAATTTGCCACGTGTCAAGCTCTCATTTTTTACGTTGGTTTTTCGAAAATCAAATAAAATCAAAGAAAATAAAATCTCTGCCCATATTAGCCGGATATGCATACAATACGAATATTTTGTATAATATATTCTTTCCAAAAACGTAGCAAACAATATTCTCGACCATATATTTTTTGTATGTAATCTACTATATATCTACTAAAGTAGAATACCTACTACGCCACGTGGCGCCCCCAAAATGAACCAAAATTTTCTACTGCCACGTGGCATCACTGTATTGAATTTGCAACGTGTCAAGCTCTCATTTTTTTCGTTGGTTTTTCGAAAATCAAATAAAATAAAATCTCTGCCCATATTAGCCGGATATACTTACAATATGAATATTTTGTATAGTCTATTCTTTCAAAAACGTTGCAAACAATATTCTTAGCCATAAATTTAAAGAACCAACTTGTACTCCGCTAAGCTAAGAAGTTAGTTAAAGACAAGAAACATTTCACTTTGATTAAAACTATTATGTAGTATCATATAGATTTTTATATAAAATTAGTTTTTTGTAAAATTTATCATAGAAACAATTCATTTTTTTCGCTTGGATAACATAATATGACTTCTATTTAACATTCAACTTTGGTTTGGAGAACTATAGTGGTTCAATACTGGTTTTGATTGTTATTTTTTCCCTATAGTATGATGGTTTTTTATGAGTATTGATGTATAAAAATTAATCATCTATAAGT